>VZSV01000015.1:5776012-5825115 GCA_013398735.1 Nothocercus julius
TTTAGATGTGTGTTTTTTTTTTCTCCCTTCACATCTGTTTTCTTTATTTAAAAAAAAATCCTAAAATTTATTTTATTAACAAAAAAGAAAAATATCTTTTTTTTTTTTTTTTTTCCCACCGATAGGAAAAGTCAGTCCCTGTATGTTTAAACCCTGCTGTCTGTAGGAAATCTCTTGGCTTGTATTTGAATTTCTTTTCTACAGCAAAACACAGCTCTAAGGGCTGAGTTTGTTTTAGAAAACTCTCTTTGATGGTCCCAAAACATCTTTTCCTGCTATTGAAGACTGCCTTTCAACAGAAAAAAAAAAGGTGGTGGGGGGAAGAACTTGCATGAATTTTACTAGGCAATCCACTGTGCATCTGAACTCTGTTAAACTCCACTCTTCTAAACAGAGCCCAGACCCTATAGGAATTAGAACAGCAGCACCAATCCCTCCTCCACAGCAAATCTTGGAAAGCGTTTGCTGTCATTCCTTGTTTTTCAGGAACAAGTTGGTTAGTTTGTATCAAAAGTAACAAAATCCTTCTGATACGTGAACTCCTCTTAGTGCTTTCGGAGCTTATGTGTATCACTGTAACTCATGCAAGAAAGGGTATCAATAAATATTATCTTTAAATAGCTTTCCTATCATTATGGAGATGCAAAAGCCTCTGTTCATTATCCTGCTGAAAACAGATCTCTGAACTCATGTGGAGCAATGGATTCAAAATAATTTTCTTAACAAAGGCATCTTGCATATGAAGAGTTCATCCTTAGGCACTGTTTGACCTCTTGGTCCCTCATTATTATCAAGTCATCAGAGGGTCTTTGGAGGGAAAAGGGGGACCCCTCTCCTCCCCAAGAGATACAGTTTATTTGTAAAACCTACCGTGTAGCTTTGAGGTACATTTACAACAAAAAATATGTGTCCGATTTCAGGAAGTTTTACAAAAACAAAGGTAGTGCAAATTTATAGGTTTTTGGGGAAAGTGCAGTGGAGCTGAGAAAGGAAGGATTTAAGAACAAAAGCGCTCTGAATTTAGATTAAGAAACAAGGAGTGAAAGGATATTTCAGATACAAACATGTTTCCTTACACATGAATTTCACAAATACAATTTCTTTAGGCATGTTTACAAGTGCTTGTGAAAAGTAGGGTACTGTCATGTCAAAACTGTGGCATGTGCTGCTCTGATTTTACCTCCCCCCCACCCAGGACCCAGGGGATAAAATCTCCTTGCTGCTTCTTTTTATTATTATTATTTTTTTTTAAGTGCATTTATTTCAGAGATGTGATCACTTTGCTTCCTCATAAACATTTAGTAACTGAAGTTCAGCACATAGCAGCAGCTCACCAAAATGTAGAATATATCATTTATGCTTTACCATAGTGAATTATATAGAAGATTCTCGAGTAACTTTCAAATTGTCAAACTGTAATTAAATATTGCAAAGACTATCTGAAATTCTTTAATTTTTAATGAAAGTTAAATATATATTGTCAGTCTACTTGAAGGTGTAGTATTTTAATGCCTGATGCTCAGAACAAATTGGATAATGAAATGATTACTTTTAAATGAAACTGTTGCAGAACTGTACATGTTTCAGCTGGCAAGGAGCTTCTCACTACTCGTCCAGGCACATTCACACACTCAGCAGTAGTGAATTCCCAGACTAAAATTACAGATACTCTGAGGTTTCTGGTGGCAAATTAAAAATCCCACAGAAGCAAAGCCTGCCTGAGTTAGGTTCCCCAGAACAAATGGGAAAGTGCCTTCCGCTCTCTCCTTAGGTTAAGCATTTTTTTTCTTACTGTGGACAAATCAGTAGTAACTGTGCTCTCTTGATTTCACAAGCTCCAAAGTTTATACAAATGCAGATTATTGAGTTAGGTGAGACAAAATAAAATGCACTCGGCAAATCAGACTTCCTGCGTGTGGGATTGCTCCTCCGGGCGTTAGCACGGACGGTGCGTTAGCAGCCTGCGTGGTACCAGCAGACGCACAGCCAGGGCTTCGCAGTGCTGCATGCTGTGCGCGTGTACATACGTATATATATGTATATATAATAGCCAGGGGTTGTCTTTGGTGCTGTCGAGTTATCGATCCGTATAGGTGGGGACGTGCCATGAGTGCTTGCGTGGCCATACTCGCCCAAGAGGCTGGTGCCAGGAGCCCGCGGCGGAGGGCGACGCGCTGTCCCGGCGCCCGCGCGCGGTGTCGGCTGCACGGGGAGCGGGGCGGCCCAGGGATCCTGCTGAGAGTTTGTCCCCGCCGCGTGTCCCACGGCGGATCCCGCCTGTAGGTATGAAGCGTCCGGGCGCTCTCCCGCACGGCGAGCCGTCGGTGCGCTGCGGGAATTCGGAGCGGGAAACGGCCGTGGGATTGGTCCCAAGCTGCATCGTAGCGAGGCGAGGGCAGGATAAGAGGCTTGGCCCTTGGTGGTAGCCCCAGAGAAGTGCTGGGGTAGGACATGGTAATTATGGGCCTTCGAGGGGTCTCGCTATGTTTCTAAAATGTGTGCCAGTCATTTTAGAATTGTAAATACAATGCTCAAATCATTAATTTGGTGGAGAAATTCTTTTCACTGAGGATAACAATATTGAGCGTCAGTACTGCCTTAATTAAATTTTCTTTTATGTTATCTTGGCACCTCATTTTATGTCAGGATCACATTCCTAATGTGTTCAAAACCCTGTAGGATCCCAAACTTTATAGCTGTTGCTTTCTGTAAACCAGCAGCTTTTGCTGCAGTAGGTCTGGCTCGAACAATGATGCATTTTGAAAATGCCTGTTAAACGTGAAATATGCCTGCTCTAATAAAAGTGGAGTTTTTAGGCAAACCTAAGGATTTTAATATATTTACAGAAAAGAGATGCCTGCTATTTCCTCGGTTATATTTTCATAAAGTTGAGATATTTCACTATTAGGAAAGATGGAGGAAATAAATCTGAAATACTTGTTCCCCACCCATTTTTCCTTCTGCCGTTCTCATCCATAAGATATAACAGATGATAATACGGCTCAGGCATCTTAAAAATCGAAAGTTTTGTGAGATAGCTATTGTCTATTGCCGAGAGCCCTTGTGAGTCAAAAATGCTTCCTTTGGACACTGGTTTTGTTTTGTTGTTTTGCCCCTTTTTTTTTTTGTAATTTAAACTCTGGATGCAAATGATTTTTCTGTTGATTTTTTTTTTCCTCCCCTATCGAGTTCTGTGATGTCTGCAGATATCTGATCGTCTCTGCCTTGTATGTAGCATAGTCCTTTCCTGGCAGCTATGCACATGGGGGAAAAAATGTTATCAATAAGTTCGGAGAAGCCTTAGCAGAATCAGAGAAATTTCACACAAACACAAAACAAACCCTAACCCCTATGATGGGGAAAGTTTGTGTTGCGCCAGATTTTAGCAGCTTTCTTGTTCCTTTGGTGGTGTGTTAGAAGCGCAGGTGATTTTAATTTTCTTGTACAGAGAGGAATGGAGAAGTTTGGAATTTGCATGCATGATCAGGACCTGTGTTTGGGAAAATGTAAACTCATCACAGTGGAAAATGTGTTGTTTGGAGTCTGAGGGTGAAAACAAAGCTGAGGATTTTGGAGAGACTGCCTGAGCCAGATGGCCTGGTGCATTCCCAGTCTGGCAGCCCAACTGCTCCCTCCTGTATAATATACAGCCATTTGTTCTGGGATATTTACGCTAGAGCTGTTTCCATGTGAATGTTTGAAAACCATTAAAAATGAACATATTAGGAGAGATAAATTTATTTAATTTGTGTGAATACATTGATAAGCAGGAGGTGTATCAAAGGCAGAGGGAGACCGGATAAAATATTTTGGTGCTGCTGAAGGGTGTATGGAGCCACCTCACACCAAGGATGCCCCCTCTCACCGGACTCCGTCGCTGTGCACTTGTCTGGGAGAAACCCGTGTCGGGATGAGTAGAAATTTTGTCGGGTAAGGTGTGAAAGCTCGGGGAGTGCAGGGTTAAGTGTTGGAAGCCAAATGAATGTAACGCACTGAATCCGCAGTAGTTTTTGTATAGATCCATAGCGGATGCGAGGCTAAAGCTCCCTGGGTGAAATTCTGGCCCATCTGAAGTCAATTGCCAAACTCCTATTGAATTCAGCAAGGCCAGGATTTTATTTTCTCTCTGTGTGTATGTCTGCATACGTCATTGCAAATCATTTTGGTTCATTTTTTTGAAAAGACCTCCATTCTAATGTTTTTTTCTAATGGTTTTTCTTTCTCCCTTTCTTTTTTTTCAATGAGGGAGGTAGTTTGTTGTGTGAAGCAGATGAGGGATTTGGAGGCGAGTGGTTTCAGACACTGGTGATTTCGCTCTCTCACTCTCTTCCTCTTTTAAAATCAAGGCCACGGCATAAGTGAATAATATAATGACCATGATCTCATTCCTTCAAGATCGTCGCTCGTCGAGCTCAGAAAGCAACATTGCTTGACTGGCAAATTGACGCTGTGAGACGCTTTAGCCCTCGGTTGTACCAGCATAAATCTGGATTTATTCTGGAACAGCTAAGGACAAAACACGGCTCTGTATTTTTCCAACTTATTCATCGACTGCTTTACTGCTTCATCCCGCTGCCTTTAGTCAAGCAAAGCTCCCACTGGTTTAAACAGGAACTGTAGCCTTGATTTTTATACTATCCCCCTCCCCTTTTCTTTTTATGAACTCCGTCACTGGAAAGTCGAGGCATATTGTTATGGAGGCTCTTGTAGTCCGGCAGTGACTGGGATGTGCTCAATGCAGCAATTTGTATTTGCTGGAACTAGGGAATTACATTTTTTTTTTTTTTTAATTCCGTTTTATTTAACTGGCAGTTGGGAAGTCTTATATGTCGGTGCAAATGCTTAGGGGCCTGATGTGGAAACGTGTTTGTGCCTGAGGGATCCTTGCTCCTCACAGAAAGGCTCTGTATGCGCGTAGCGGTTTATCAAGGGGAAGGGGAGTTTCTGGGGGAAAACGTTAAAGCTCTTCAGGAGACAAAAACATGTTTTGAGAAGCTGATAAAATGCGTCAAGTTAAAACTACAAGAAGTAAACAAAAGGGAAAAAAACAAAGTGTATAATTTCGTATTTCCTTCGCTGGGGTTCTGTTGTGCAACTCCGGTGTGTATTCACAGCCTTATTTTTAGCTCCGCTGTGGTCTAAGTTTATACACAGTAACTTTCACTCTATCTCTCATTAATGTGATTCCTGTTTGACAAAATTACGGCTGTGTCAGCGCAATGTGGAATTGTGCCACGGCGACCTGGTTTTGAAACCTGAACTTTAATAATTAGAAAAAAAAAAAAAAAGATTAAGACCATTCTCTTAAAAGTGTCTTTTTACATCTAAAGTTAAGACTTTTCACAGCAGTAGCGCTGTAGACCCTCCCTGTAAAAAAAGTACTCTATGACAGCTATAAAGATCTGAAACTTTAGCAGAAGTTCCTGTTTCCTTTTTGAAAATAATTGTAGAGTTAATGCTGCAAAGCAGCTTGAGGGAGGGTCGGGCCCCGCCAGGCTCTCTCGCTGGCATTCGTGGTAGACGGCGCCCGGCTTTGCACACCCGTTTGCACGAGGAATTTGGGCAACGGGAACGGGAGCTGGGGCTGAGCCACTCAGAAAGGAACTCAGCGGTGGCTCATGCTTCCCAGAATTTCCCAGACGTTCCCCGAGAAAGAAGATGAGTGGGAGAATTCCCGCTTTTGGGAAATGACGAGGTGTGCGGTGCGACGCCAGGCGGGTGGGCGGCGAGGCCGTGGCGTGGACGGGGCTGCAGCGCGTCGCGCGTGCGTAGGAGGGATCGCTGATGCTAAGCGCATTCGACAAGGTGGTTACGTACCTCAGTGTTGACTCTGCCTGCTCATTATTGCTATTTAGCAGAGTTATTTAAGCCAGTACCTGGAGGTTAAGTAAGCAGAGCAGCAGGAAGAGGAGAGGAGGAAAAGGAAGGGAAAAAAAAGGAAATTTGAAGGTTGTGATTTGTCTTCCCTAGTGGCTCCTTTCACAAGGTAACCCCCACTGGGTACAAAGAACACCAGGCCAAGCCCAGCAGCCCTCCTTTGGGCACTATTCCTGCATGTTGCCCATGGATGAGCAGGGGCTGGGGAATGGAGGTGGGGAGTGGCTGCCTGGGGCGTCTGCTCCCATCTCTGCCCTCTCTGACGCCAATCATTCATTACTATTCATTGCTTAAGGACAGTGGGTGCTTTCCCCCTCGCTGCCATCGTGATGGCCCTGCTGACCCCATGGCTCACCAGCTGCTCACTTATTTCCCCAGTTTGGGCCAGGCGGAGCCTGTCCCCACCTTGATGGATGCAGCAGAAATGGGGATCCTCTTTGGCTGTTTTTCCCCGATGGTCTTTATCACGGTCAGTTGATGGGAAATGATTAAAAAAAAAAAAAAGCTTGGATTATTTAAACTTTCCTACAGCATCTCAGGGCAGTGCAGGACATGGACGGACACCCTGCAGCTTTGCAAGGCCCCGTGCAGAGCAGCTGTAGCTCCCTGGAGTGAATGTGCATCTCGGTGCAGCTGGGAGCTGAACCGGGGCGCGCTGTCCCTGCCAGTTTGGGGGTGTCCGGCCCGGAACTGCCACCTATACCACGTGCCCAAAGGCCCCTGGCCCCCCCTCACGTCCCCAGCAGAGAAGCCGCTGGGCTCTCCTCTCTGGGGAGAAAGCACGTAGGGAAACCAGAGTGGAACTATTAAAACTAGCATAAATGACACAGAGCCATTCCTAGTGTTATTTATGGAATTGCTAAATCATTGTAGAATGCTTGCTATTAATATTGCGTATTACTATTAGAAGGGAGTTAAAAATCAACCCCTGCCCCTTCAGCACTGTGTACCAGGAGGGACGGGGAAGAGGAGCGCATGATCCCCCTTCAGACTATAAATATCTGGCTTTTTCTTGTTGGTATTTTCTACATTTCCATCTCAAAGCTGTCTTATTCCATAAAACACATTTCATTCACGCAACATTCTGTTGTTTGGTGTTTTCAATACCTACGATTTTTTATTATTAGCTGCATATCAGGTGTCTCTCTCTTTTTTTTTTTTTTTTCTTTTTTTAAGTCCATACGTTAGAGGTTACAGGGGTCCCACCGCAGGCGAGGCAGGGTTGAGGCTACGGTAAGGGGCCCTGACCGCCACTCCCCAGTGAGTCCCAGCTCTGCGCCAGGACCCTAAGAGGTTTAGCAACCCCTGTGCTACCGGGAGGTGCCGCCGCGACGGCGGCTGCTTCTCCCTTTTGCTTTGCTGCCGGGAGATGCCCTCAGCAAGTGGCCGTGCTGGGATGGCACTAGGGCAGGTATTGCCCTCCCGGCGGCGTTTCCTCGGATGGAAGGCAGGGACAAGCGGCTGGAGTGGCTGCAAACAGCCCTGGAGGCGCTCAGAGGGATCCGCTCCTGCTAACGGGGTGTGCGCGAAGCGCCGATCCCGGCTGCCCCGCAGCCGAGCCCCAGGGAGGGCCTGCGTGAAACGCGACCGCCGCGGTGTCTGCGCGCAGCTCAAAGGGCTTCCCCGCCGCCCGCGAGTCAAATTTCTCGAGCCGTTTGGTGCTCTGCTTGCTTTGGTGTCCCTTGCACGCATAGGGCTTGCCGCTTACTTATTTATATTGCTCTAACTCCGCGGCTGCTCTGCGGACATCGGTGGATCACTGGGTTCACGCGGAGAATCAGGGCCAAGCTCTTCCTGGAGATCCCAGTAAAATGCCTGGGTTGTGCTGTGCACGGCTTTGGAATTAAAAATACATGAGCTTGCTCGTTCTTTCCGTTTTTTTTTTATTTTTAATGAATAGGACCCCAATTGTGCCAAGCCTTGCTTTTTTTTTTTTTTTTTCTTTTAATGCTATGAGGTTTATATTTTATTCTGAATTGAAAAGAAAATTGTGGTTGTCTTGACTACTAAAAAAGCCCATCCTACACACCGCTTGAAAGACGTGCAGCCGAGAGGAGGGAGTTTAGCTGTACTCAGCTCGTGTTGTTTTCCAACTGCAAATTTTGAAACGGGTTCGGCTGCGAAGGCGCCGAGTCGTAGCTCGCCGCTCGGGCTCAGCACGCCGGGACTGTGATGCATTTTGATTTTATTCTTTCCAAACTCAACTTGATGCACTGCTAAAAATGTGTTTTTGTTTCTAGGCGATAGTATATGAAGGCCAAGACAAGAACCCAGAAATGTGCCGAGTTCTGCTCACGCATGAAATAATGTGCAGGTAAGAAACACCCTGCTTCCAGTTAATTAGTGATGAGAAGACGAATTTTGTGTCTCAAAATCTAGGTTGAACCTGCAGCTATTTTAGGACTTAAATTTATCATTCTTGCATTTAACAAGCCTAAAATAACACATTTCTGTGTGTGTAATTAGCAGTAAGGTCTTGTCACACCAGTTTTCAATTATTTATAAAGAGTGATTCTTAACGCAGCGCTGCTGGTTTGCATTTAGACACTGCAGCCCAGAAGAGGTCCCCTCACCGAAATTAATAAAGTCAATTACAGTCTTTCTAGCAATAAATGTCACTGCTCCCACCCCCTGCTATAACTTCCCCAGTAAAATGACAAAATGCTCATTTTTGGATTTGCTGGACTTGTGTTCAGACTTGAAATTGGGAGCCCCTTTTTTCCTACCCACTTCCCTGCAATTTGTCTTTGCTCGAGCTGTTTGCGCACGTGGGCTGTGTGCAGCCAGAGCTGCCCCTCCATGCAGAAGACAGCTTTTGGTTGATTTTTCTTCAAATTTCCCCTGTGCAGATTTGGCCTCATGCTCTTTTCCCTTGACCATGCCTGCCTGGTGCTGGTCACTGAAATACAGCGCGATTAAATATCTCCTCTCCCTAACACGGTGCTTTTGCAGTGAGCGGCCACTTCCTTCTCTTTTCTTGCTGGCAGCAGTACGTGAAGCCTCTGCTACTTCCCTCTTCTTGCAGAGAAGTCAGCATCTTCTCACAGGGCCCCACAACACCTATGCGAGGTTGACCTTGCATTCTCATTAAAGTTAGTGGGTGTTTTTCCATGTCTGAAAAATTCATTTGTTACATGTTATTTGATGGCAGAAAATAACTCCCTGGTGGAGCGCCGGGCGTTCTTGCATAAGCTCATTGTTATAATCAAGTTGTTTTAAGACTGTAAAAATACCATTGCATGCGTCGTAAGTTTTACAAAACATATTTACTAAAAAAAAAAAAAAAGAGTAACTCGAGGGTAAAAACTAGTCCCCACTTCTAAGAGAAAGAACTTGGATGAGAGTTTCCTGACGGCGGAGTCTTAGACGAAGCCTTTGCATGGAATATTCTCCGCCGGGTGATGTATTTTACGTTTTTCTCCACCCTTCCTGGGGATCTGCTCTCTCTGCCCCCCACTGCAGCTCCTCGACGATAAACCCAGCTTAGTTTTTTCTGGAAAAACTAAAGACCCAACCTACTATTCCATGAGCACTGCTGGAGCAGGCAGGTACCTCCAAGAGGAACCCAAATTCCCGCTGCTGCTGGGAGCTGAGCACATTTTCGCTAAGGGCTCCCGGGCCTCTTCGTCCTTTACAAATGGAAGCCCAAGTCATGCTGACAATCCACGATTGCCCGAAAATTCATTGGCCCAATTAGCACTGCTTTCACACCAGATAGCCGGCTAGGAACAATTCGTGGAAATATTAAAGGAGGCCCCTGACCTGATAAGGCTGAAGTGCAGCTTTGCTTCGTTCCTCTAAGCAGACCAGTGGCACAGCGCAGGCTGCTCATGTGAGCAAGGCGGCAGGGTCTAAATCTGCTCGTTGCTGGGCCTGGAAGATGCCCCGTATTGCGACTCAAACTGCAAGGTTTTGAGGTAGGGATTATATCTCCCTGCAACTCTGTGCAAGCACCCTTAGTCAGAATTGCAGCTTTTTTGGGCCCCAGCAGTACTGCAACGCAAATGGTACCAGTCCTGTAGCCAGGACCTGGCCGTGGGGCCGAGAAAGCCGACAGGAGCCCCTTGAGCAGCAGCAAAGCCTCGTTCCGAAACGCGTGCGGAAGAGCTTCGTGCTCCTCCAGCCAATACAAAAGGCCTCCGGTTCGGCTGCCTGCACAAAGGCAAGACTTGTATACTTTGAAACATTAATTTTCTTACAAATGCTTTGGGAACATAAAGAGTAATAAATAAATTGTAACTTATATATAGGACTGAGTTTTAACCAAAAGACCAAATATCTGCATCAAAGATTTACAGCCTTGTCAATATACTTTGACTGAGATAAAATTATTTCCATTCTGGGAATGCTGAAAGATGTGCTATGTCATTCTGGAGCAGTCTTTCTCTTTATTAAAGCAGTTTACACCTTCTTCATTCTTAAAATTCATTGGATCAAGAGCTTTATTCTTCTTGTATTTGTTTACTGCTAGTTGCTTCTTCGGGCTTCATAAATATAAGTTAGAGGGGTAGTGAAAAAGAAGAAAAAATCTGACCATGCTAGGCAAATGTTGTGTGTCTGATGGAGTGGTGGAGATGTATTCAAATTTCTTACAGCTCATATTAGAAATTACCCATTTCCCTGTCTGCCCATACATTTGTAAGAGGGTGCTGTTTGTTTACCAGGCCGCTTGACCCTATTGCACAAATCTGTCATCTATTGTGCTGCTAACTCTCTTTTAAATTGCAAATCTGATGCTCTTTAGGGGTCTGGAAGGGAAAAAAAAAGTCTCTCTCCACACCATTCTGTTTCTCTTGATTTCTTGCCTGTTGTAAGTGGAAGTTGGGATGTGCTGAATTTGCACCAGGGGTGCAAATGCAGCCTCAATTATAAGCATAAAATTAGAGTCTGTTCCCCATTAATCAGCCCGGCTAATTGCTATGCACTACCATTAGCCATATGGTGTGAAAGACAGCTTGCTCTCCCTAAGATGAAATTTCTTCATTTCAGACATGAAATAGTGAGGCCTCTGTATTTTAAAATAGCTTGTTTTAGATATTTAATTTCCAAACAACTTTCAGCAGTGCTTTCTATCAAGGCTAACTACACAATAAAACTTTGCATTTATGTGACAAATCTGTGTATTTATAGTGTGCTATAGCCCCGGCAGGGAGAAGACAAAGAATTCGAATGCATAGGAGAGGCCTGGCTATGGCAGCCAAGCGGGACCGGGGTCAGCTTCAGGTGGCTGTTTGTGCCCCAGGATTTCACTGTGTTTTGTCAAATCTAAAATCCCCGTTTCTGGCAAAAAAATAAAATCTTAATAGCTGGGAAGAATTCCCCGCCCCAGTGGAATTTATTAGCATGGTAGACAGCACGGGGAGGGACATCTATAGTTAATAATGCCTCAACAATTTCCATTATGAAACCTTCAGTGGCTTACAGCTTTGCCAAACTTAAACTGTTCTGGCTGAGACGTCCTTTGCAGGGTGTCAGCCTCGGGCTGACTTTCTTTGGAAAGTTTCAGCTAAAACGGTTCAGTGATTTCTGAGAATGAGGTTGGAGTAAAATACAGCTTTGCTGCGTGCAGAACGGAGCCCCGCCGCCGGTCGCTCTGCGGAGCCCTCGCACCTCGGCGCTGGGGGCCGCGGGGCGACGGCGCCCGGCGCTGGATTCCCCGGGAGCGGCCGCCGCGTCTCCCAGGCGGCTGCGCCGGCGGCGGGTCCAGCCTGGTGGCCAAGGGACGGGGAAGTTGCCCGTGCGCCGGCCGTGCGCCACCGCTCCCCTGCTCCTGATTCCTCATTGTTCGCCGTCGCCGCGGAAAGCCCGAGCGAGCGCTGCGGCGCGAGGAGGGAGCTCTGCCGCGTGGCGCTGCTGGCCCCGGCGCCGCTGCCGCTCCGGGGCTGGAAGAGCGGGGCAGGAGAAGCCAGATATGGGCCAAGCCGGCTGAAAGGCAGGAGCTGCCCGGCGCGGCGGGGATGAGGAGTGTGACGGGAGGCAGGAGCGGCGGGTCCCAGCCTTGGGAATGCCTCCGAGCGACAGGATGGGGGTGGCAGCAGCGCCAGGATGGGTCAGCCAGGGCCAAGGCTGCAGTGCTTGTCCCTCTCGCTTCCCGGCAGCCAGAGGATTCTCAAACGACTTGGAAATGCTTCTGGGAAACCTCGCGCTCCTCCGGGGGAAGCGGAGGGGTGCTGTCCCTTCAGGATCTTTCTCCCAGGGCGAAGCCGGCGCTAACTCTCAAAGCCTCCGTGGGGAGCCGAGCGCAAGCGCTGCCCGTGTCACGCAGCCGCCTCCCGACTTCAGGCTTTCGGGGGGGTCCGAGAGCGGCAGCACTGCACAGAAAAACCAGGGGGAGGCAGGGTCTAACCTTCCACCCTGGGAGAAAGCTCAACGAGCAAGCTTAGGTTTCTTTACCTTAAAAAAAGTAGACGGAGAGGGGACATTTGGGGCCTCCCTCTCCGTCACGGGGCAGTCCGCCACCGGGAAACGCCACTGGGCTTCTCTCTCTGCCACCTCAGAGGACAGGGAGCTCTTTCGCGCTCATTCAGACTTTCCGGGACTCGCTCCTGGGAAGCCGAGCTCAACCGGAGACTCTTCCGCAGCCGATCCCCCTCTCCCTGAGCCGAGTGGCACCAGCGACTCCATCCCAAGGGAGCCAGGAGCGAAGCGTCGCCATCCTCGTGCTGGGAATGTGCCGGCCCCAGGCGGTGGTGACCAGCCGCAAAGCCTGGGAAGCTCTGGTGGCCTCGGCCGCGTCCCTCGGGCCGGCTGTGGGAACGCCGGGGACCGGCCGGATTCGCCACAGTCACAAGCACGGCATTGTCTTAACTCCTGCCAACTCTGTTTCTCATTACGTTTTAATCATTTAGAAATGATTAGCAGTTTTTATTGCCTTGTTTGTGGGTAAATTTTCTCACCCCACACATTCGAGCTGCGCTCCAACGACGAGGCCTTTTATAGGCAAAAAAAAGCGCCCCCCAAACGCCCACGTGACTACTTACCTACAGCGGGCTTTATTCCTTCCTAAATTTTAGTGCTTTCTGGGTGCCAAGACTCTTGCATTTTTTGGTGAATCAATTGTGGTATTGTGCTGTAAAATTAAGCAGTTTTTTTTGGCAATCCTGAACAATGTAACTTCCACCGAAATGAAGATACCGCACATGTGTTAACTGTGAAAAGTTTCAGGCCTGAATAGTTGCCTTGAAGCTTTTTGCAGTGCAAAGAATTATGTATTTTCCCCCCTTTGAAAACATTTTTTTTTTTTTTTTTTTTTGGAAACCATGTTTAAGCTGGCTGTTTTTGTAAAAGGCCCCTTTTTTGTTATCTTTAGTGTGGTTAGTTGCTTTATTGGTAATCTTGGTGGGTAACTGTATATTATTCACTCTATTGTTCCACAGCACAAGAGAACCTTTGTTAGGCTCCCACGAGGGCTATTTATCTAGCGCGGTGCTCCTGTGGACCCTTCCTGGGCTGGGTCCTTCCACCTCCTGGGGGAAAGAAAATAGTCCCTGTGAGAGGCAGCATGATGCCCATTGCTTCTACCACTTGCCCCAAGCTGGCTGCTGCAATACGAGTCACACTGGGTTTTTCGTGACACCTTTCACAGCCTTGGTGGCTGCCAAAGACTTGGTTGCCCATGGGTGAGGTTGGCCAAAATGTGTTGCAATGGAGAGTGCAGCAAGCAAACGAGAGTCCCCCTCGCTGGTACCACCCATGTGGCCCCTGTGTGCAGGATGCCTTGGGTTCTTGGTGCACAGAAGGTGCTCAGAGGGACCACAGAGGTTCAGAATAGCTTATGAGGACCTGGAGCTTCTTGGGTTTTCATTTTTTTGCTGGAGCCTTCCTGTCAGTGGAATATTTTTTGTGAAGTTGTAGACTAGTAGCTTCACCTGTTAGATGGGCTTTGACGCTCGGGCTCACCTGAGGCTTCCTGACTCACTCTCATGGGCTTCAGCTGGGTGAGCGGGGCTGGGTGGGCCAGCCCCAATGTGCTTCACCTGTGACTCCAACCAGGCAAACCTGGGTGATTCACACCCAGTGCAGCTATGAGCATGTGGCTCCTGAGCTTATATATGGCATATCTGCGAGCCTAGCTCTTGATGGGCCATAACCCCCTGGTGAGGCATCACCATGAATGTTGGTGAGCTTTGCCTTGGGAACAAGGAGCCCTCTTGGTTCAGCAGGATCCCAGTCTGAAGGTCAGTGAGGAGCAGGGCTTTGGCATCTTGTGTTTCCACACTGCTGTGTATGATGTGATGTGGGGCAGCAGCCCCAGAGTTGTGCTTGTTGTAGCATTAATACTCTTGGAAAACTCATGGAAACAGCCATGCTTGAGCATAAGATGTGCTGCTGGTGGTCTTTGTTTAAGCTTTCCTTGTTAGCAGCAGTTTTGTAGAGGGAGCATGACTGAGATTTGAGGTCTGGGGGAAATTTCTCCACAGCGGAGCACCCAGCTCTGTGCCGAAAGCAGGATCGCCGCGCGCCGCAGCTCGGCGAAGGACGAGCTGCCTGGTCCTGCACGGCCGTGGGGTGCAAGGCTATAGTGGGCAACTCTCCCTGTTCTGGGTAACCTTCAAATTATTATTTGTGAAAGGAGCAAACCCCCTTTCTCTTTATATTTTCTGTTGCTAACCAGCTGTGCAAGAAGTTAAACACAGCAATTAACCCATATGTGACCCACTGCATTTGACTGATTTGCAGGCAGGGACAGAAGGGTAACTCTAGCTGGCAATTTGAACCTAGCATGTTCGTAATGATGATTTTACAGTGTAATGGTCACACTAAATCCTTTCACTTTTGCTCTGTAGCCGCTGTTGTGACAAGAAAAGCTGTGGCAACAGAAATGAGACTCCATCAGATCCAGTGATAATTGACAGGTAAGGACTGCTATTGTTTCCTTCCATGTATACGTACGTATATATAGATATATTTTCCTCCTCATTATATGGAAACACCTGCCCTGTGTTGCTAATGGGGAAGAATTAAGAGTGTCTGTGGATGAAATTTTGTTTTTGATACCAAATTAGTTGTGCTTTGCAATTGTTATTGCCAGGCAAGGGCCATATGGGATATAACGGAGCGACCTGCTCTCTGGAAGGCTCTGGTTCTCCTAACTGATTCATGTGCAGCACGAGGATATTTTTCTTTCTGTCTTTCTGTGGCTCAATTCACATGCTGTGCCAGGGAAGCTTCAGGAATAAAATAATAATAGTTTGTGATTTATGAAATGTGGTTGGGTGCTTATAAATATTTAACTTTTATTTGAAAAATGTTTGAATCATTATCACTTTTAGCTACAGTAGTTCTGTTGGATGCAATCCATCTACATTTTACAGTTTTTATTTATGCATAAAACAGTTAAAAAAAAAAATAGGTCTGCAAACTAAGGGTTTTTTCTCCTGTTATTTTCTTTGCTTGAAATACTATTTTGACTGCATTGTCAGTTGATTAATTCATTTTTGCGTGCCTTAATTATTGCGTTTTTAAACAGATCCGTATAACTAATCTGACATCACTGACTAAATCACTGCAGTACAATACATCTATTTTAGCTATTCTGAGCAACATGTAGTTTCCATGCTTGCAATTAAGCAAAATGGTAGCCAAACAGTCATTTTTACATTTTAATTGTTGAAACTCATTGTACGAAGCCATGTGTGATAACCAGGTTATTATGTAGTGTTACTCTGTAAGAGTTAAATGGCCAGGAAGGACTGAAACTGTCTGTCATCAGCTAGGGAAAGCAAAACCATTGCACTAATCTGCAAGCACAGTGACCCTGGAGAGAAACTACCTATGCAGATAGAAGCTAGTGGATAGTGTGGAGTGCTGCTCCTTCTAGTATTGTCCGAGTTAATGCTTGCTATGTTAAGTTCAAAATACTTCTGTGTGGGGGTGTGGGGTGTTTTCTTATGGAGGGAGGTGGAAAAAAAGGTGAAGGAGGGGTTGATGTGTTCAAGGCAAAAGTAAATTACAGGGAGTGAGTATCACAGTGCCAGGCAAGGCTTGGTGCTTACACAGCCTTCCAGATTTATAGTTCTTGTTCAAATTTGTTAAGAAAGTGCATATATCGAGAGCTTATAGCAGATGTTTTGATTAGCTATAATAAGTAATCCTGTGAATGTTAAAGTCTCAGAAGATAGATGTATCTATTTTAACTAGGCGAATTTTCATCTTCTGCACGCGTTAGGTAGTACTAGGGAAGGTGGCGGGGGGAAGCTAGTGAAATCTGTATAGAGATGTTTTATAAGCATGCTACAGAGTTGAACACTATAAACACAGTGTTGAAGTGGCATTTTGAGCGACATGAAAGCCGCAAAATTCACATGAATTTTTCATTGTACTGAAAAGTGAGATGTTAAGATGCTAATGGCAGGTTTAGGGAAATATTTTGTTTAACCATCTAGTATGCAAAACTGAGTTGCAAATCACTTTAAATTATGAAAGCCAGAGTTGCTGCCTGTTACAGGCTTTCTACAAAGCGAGAGAAATAGTTACATGGAAAACCAGATTTAGTTTCCTAGCAGTGATCAAATTATCAGTATTTATGTGAATTGATGCAAAATGTAACAATTCTGAAGATTATATTTAAAATACTAGCTAAACATAATTTGAAGATTATAATATAAGCCTCTTACTTCACCACCCGTGTTAAATCACATTTTGCTTGTGAATGGGTTAAGCTTTTAAGTTCTTTGCTGGGTTTTAAATTGTGACTTTGATACAGAAGGTTGATATGACTGTGGTTTGAATAACATCTGATTTTGACCTGTTCCTGTGGGCTGCAGTGGTATAAGAAATTTGACTCAGTACTACTGTAATTAGCCCTCCCTGTGTTTTTGAAACAGGATTGTGTTACCTGGACTGCATTAGTGTGGCTTCTATTGTTGCCGCTTCGCATCTGTCCCAGTAGGGTACTTAAAACCTTTTCTTGGCCAGGGCTAGTTCAAACAATTTAGGCCAAATAAGTATGTTCTTTCTGCAGTTAGTGGCTTTAGTGATGTTTCTTGTGACATTTATCCTATTCCTTCCCCCCCCACCCCCTTTTCTTTGTAAAGAATAAAGTGATCTATACAGAGCTGCTTTTTTTTAACAACAACAAAAAACCTTAAAATGAATCCTTCAAAATGGTTTGAACATAAAAATGCTTGCACAAGCCAGAACATATGTTTAGTTGCATGCTATTGTCACTTCTGCATGCGCACAATTTTAAACTATTATGTCAATTGATATGCAAAACCATATTTAGCTATTTTTATTTGCATATGAGCTTACAGAATTCATTTACCATTTGGGTTAAAGCACTCCCTCATGCCTTATAGTCTGATGATAAAGTCTTGCCTATGGATTTAATAAAACCCTTACATTGAATCCTATGAATTTAAAGAATCTGATTTAACATAGATTCTATCTGTGGGATTTTTGACATATGGACTTACATGGAAATGCTATCCTCCTCTTACATGCTGCAATACTATTTTGGATTGATTAGTTCTCTTTGATGCTAGAGATATTTGGGATGGAGAGAGCTCAGCCTTTGTGGTGGTTTAGATAACTTGGTGAAGATGCTGTTTCACAACTTCAAAGTCACTTTTGTCGTGTCCTTTTTCAAACCCTAGTTATATGTGTGAAAAACTGTATATTTTGTTTAATCAAAATGTGGGACTTAGAAAAAAGAAAAATCTGTGGGCACATTTGAAACAGGATATGACTTTATTCTTTATAAGAGTGCTTTGTACTTTGTTATAGTATCAGCAGATGTAGTGGTGAGAAGATTCTAAAGGAATTTATACTCATATAGTGATCTGAATTTTCTCTGGGAAACAGTAAACCTACTATGCTGGTAGAACAGTAATTTCTAGGAAGTTTCTTGGAAACCTGCGTGTGTCTGAATCATGTTCCTGGCGTAGCCTGTATACTTTATCACTAATCCAGTTACATGTGTTCAGATGAAGCTCTGATGAACAGGAACTCATTTTCAAGGGGTTTTATTGTCACAATGCAAATACACAATTCGTCCTCCAAGTATAGTAGTTGCACTGTATTGTAATCATACTTAGAGGAAACGGAGCACTTCCTGTTATTAAATTAAATTCTAGATTGATTTAACATTCAAATTGTAACTCATATTTGAATTTAAAAGGTTTGCAATAAAATTTCTGTGAAGAAATTGAATAAATTGTAGTTTTATTACCACTCTGGATATTCCAGTGTCCTAACCTTTTTCCTTACAGTTATCTTAGTTCAATAAATAAAACCTCATTAGACTATTCCCATTTCAATGAGTTTATTAAATTTTACAGGAGTAATTAGCATAAGCTGTGCTAATTTTTCTGGAAGACTAATGAGAGAGCTTCTTAATTAGGTTTGCTTTGTAAGAATCAGAAAAGATGATAATGACAAAAGTCACATAGGGGAGAAAGTGGAGCTTTGCATCATTCCTGGGTTCAGGAAAGAGGCTTCTCTTGGCATTCTTTTCCAAACTTTTAAAACCAATTTCCTGCTGTAGAGGCCAGTATTTAATGGCATTATTGGTGCCTGCTAGTGTTTTCTTTACCTTTTATGGCTAGATCCAGTAAAGAGTAGTCCCGTTGACTGGTAAAATAGAAATAATCATTACAATACCAAATATAGTGGCAGACAAATTCTCAGTGTGAAGGATGATGATCTGCCAACTGATCTGTGCTCTAGAGCTCCAGGGTGTGATGTTGGGCATTGCCAGCTTGGTAGAAGTCCTGTTTGATAGAGCAGAGTGGGGAACATGTGGGCTGGACCATAATAACTTCTACATTATCAGTCTTCATAAAGAGGTGTTTTAATGTGTGCAAGCACTAGAACGACCTGTGTGACTCTCCATGAGGCTGTTTTGACACCTGCTGCATGGGACGTGCCATCGGATGCTCTCATGCACTTCCATGGTGTGCCCAGCCAGTGTGGTTATGGAGGGAACCGACTTGCCTACATATGTTTTTGAAATCTTTCAATCTTTAACTTGAAAAATGTTATGATTGTGGGTAGGATTTCACTTCTCAGTGACATGAGCAGAGGAGCAGGTGACTCTGAACATCTCTGTTTTGCTGCTTTGCAAGTTGCTGGGTAATGGGTTGTATTTTAAGGGCCTCATCATCTTTTTGTCCTAAATACCAGGCAGGTGGGAAAACATCAGAGAGTGCAAGTGTTGCACTTGCTCCCTGCTCCTGCAGATATGCTCGTTGTGGAGGTGCAGCTATGGCTGCAATTTGCAGTAGATTTTCTTGCCCAAAGAGAAGCTAAGGGAAAAGCAGGAGGTTATTTTCAAGCAGGCCAGCTTCCAGAAAAGTGAGACGAAGAGGGTCGGCAGGCTGCTTGGGAGGAAGCTGCCAAGAGCTGCTTTGCTGCAGGGAAGGGATGGGTGTCTGCAGCTGATCCTTGGCCAGGCTGCAGGGCCACTGCTCTGTCACTGTGCTGGCATCATGGCAAAGTGGCAGGAGGTGCCAGGAGCTTTGGCAGGTGGTGCCAAATGGATGTGAGCAAAACCTAGCGGGAGGGCTGCTGTGGCCTCCATTCCTTGAGTCGTGTCCCTCGGTCCCTCTAGCCCTATGCCAGGGGTGAACCAGGCCGTGCTGGCTGACGTGACCTGCTGCTTCTGCTGGGGATGTGCTGGAGATCCCGGCCACCTGGGACCAATGCACTTTTTTGTGCATGCACGAGGGCAGGCACAAGTCCCTCTGATAGACATCAAGATGTAGGTGAGGAACACACCTGGACTTGAATATTTGGACATTCTCTTGACTTTGGTACTGGAAAGTGCCCACTTTGCTCTGCCCTTTTCAAGGGTGTTTGGGGTGTAGACAACTGGGCAACAGAGGACACCCCCCAGCACCCCAGAGGAACAACTTGCAGGCTGTTTGCCAGCCTAGCCCTCCCTGTGGGGTGTTCAAATGGGCACAAATTGGCCCCAAACCCTTCTCATGGGGTCCCAAAGCCATGTATGAGCAGGGAGGCACTGAACCAAATGTCCTCCAGGATCTGCTTATGATGGATACATCTGAAAAGCATTTTCCATATGACTCGGGCAACCAAAGGCAGGTGGAGCCTTGGTAAAATAAATGGGAGACTGTGATCGTGACAAGACGCTTGCCAGGAGAATCCGGGAACCTGCTCCCCCTCTGCCAGGGTTCCTACTGAGTGCTCTGCCAGCCTTCTTCTGGATGCAGAAACAGCTAAAGCTGCAGGTAACTTTGCAAGGGTTGTTGCAAGACTCTCTCATGGCTTCAGTCTAGAGGTTGACACATAGGGCCACCTCTCCAAACTTCATTTTTTTTCCTCCCGGGTTTGCGTGAACTTGGTCAGGGCAAAGCAGCTTCCACTTATTGTTTGTTTGATCTCTCCCCTCCCCCTCAGCATTTTGTATAATTTCATAACTATTATGCAAAATCCTAATTTGGTCTCAGCTTCACTCAAGAGGTTTATGAATCTCTCAGCGAACCTGAGTTTTCAGTTTGCTATAAAAACCCCAAACTGGGAAAGTTTTATGTGGTTTTGGGTTTCACTGCAAACATTTCACACTAATAGTTACTTGCTTCTCTCAGTGATGCCTTTTGCATCTGCAGCAGGTGCTTTGGGCTTTATTTTGCTGTGATCCTATAGATGATTTTCTTTGTAATATCAGAGAAGCTGCTGTGACAAGGAGGGCTCCTTGTGCTGGCTGCTGCTGCCTCTAGGTGGGTAGAGGATCCCACTCCTGCAGAGAAGTGGTTCTCCTGATGCAGTCTGAAAGTTGTGTCTGAGATTACCGCCCCCTGCAAGGAGAATAAAGGAGATGGGCACCAAGCCTGTACTGGACACTGCTCTACCCTATTGCTCCTGGCATTTGACTGTTGCTTTTACCACTAACCCAGTGTCCTGTCACTCTGGGACACTGCAAGCCCTGTCACTCTGGGACACTACAAGCCATGTATCCTCCTGTGCATCAGTCCAGAGAGACGCCTTTGGTGCACACAGAGGATGCAGCAGGCCTGGGATTTGCGTGTTTGTGCCCGTATAGACCTGCTCTCTAGGCAAGTGGCTCTGCATCCCAGTCTGCAGAATGACAGCACTGGCACTTTGTGGGGGGGGGGAAAAAAAAATACTCCATTTTGGTCAGCAAGGATTAATGAGTTTAGGAGACTGTGCTGTCTCCCCTCCCTGCTCCAGCCCATCCTTCAGACCTGTGTGGCTTGGGCAGGGGCACCTGAAGTGTTGCTGGTGCTCCTTGGGTGGCTGGATTTGGGGAGCTGCTTGGGAGGGCATGTCCGGGAGCTTTGCCAGCTTGGGGTGCTCTTCAGGAGAGCTCTGGGAGCTGTCATGGTCCCCACGGAGCTCGGACAGGCAGGACCATCCTGCCCGTTGTCCCTGTTCCCCATCCCGTCTCAACACTGATTTGTTTGTGTTTGCCATCACATCAGGAATGCACACAGGGCTAGATGAAAAAGTGAGAGGAGCAGGTATTTCCAGGAGCCTCCGCAGTTTTAATGCAGATTAGCCAGAATTGTTCTGAAAATGAATTTTCATCTCTTCCATGTTCTGCCCCCCCCCCCCCATTGCATCTCTTATGGGCCAAATGACCGGCTCTGCAGAACCTTAGTGATGTGAGCGGTTTTGCTTGTGTGAGTAGCGTGAACCTTTGCATGTTCCTGCTACTGACACGTGCTCTGGTGCGCAGCTGGCCAGGTCTACAAAAAGATGACGCTAAATTCCAATCCAGTTCAGTCTGCTGCAAGTACATAATTCTAATACAGCATCTACCTAATAAAGTTAAAAGATAATGAAAAACAATCGCAGGTTTCTGTGTGAATTGTGACTCAAATAACTTTCTAGAAATGTGTTTAGCCCTCTCTTCAGGGAGGGAGAGCAGCAAGTCTCTGTAGCAGCAATGGTAAATCCTGGTGTGAGTTTTCTCTTTCCCTGTAACATCACAGTGTGTTTTTTTGTTTTTGTTTTTCTGTAACATTTCTGGAAAAAGTACAGAAAACCCATACAAGGTTCCCAGTGTGTCACATTAGCAACTTTGCATAGGTAGTTTGTGATCAGAATATATTACTCTATTAAATGAGTGTTTACTCTTTTCTTTTGCTTGGGACAGTATTTCAGAGGATTTTTAAAGCTAAACAAATAGTTTTCTACCCACTTCTTTAAAATGGTGCTTTGAAAGAGGAAACAAGGAGAAAAAATGTGTTGTTGTCAATATGCGAATTATATGAATTAGTTATTAAAAGTCTGTATTTCAAGTGACTGAAATTATATCCTGGGCTGTAGCTAGGTGACCCAGATATGCAGCCTTTCGCTGCAATCATTGAACTGCTATGAACAGTGCGGTTTTGTCTGTAGTTTCTTGCAGCCTCTAAAGGTGTAGGCAGATGAAGATAACTTTAAAAAGAGTGATTTCTCCAATTACAGGCTTTTGTCCAAGAGCAAATAAAGATTTTGGACTAGCAGGATTCAGGAGGGCAAAATTAAATGCCCTTAATCTGCTGCGACTCTGAATTTGGCAACAGTTTAGGATTCTCTGTTGAAAATAGAGCTGTCGTTGCTCCATATCGCTTGTGTTTTTTCCCCGTAATGAGGCAGCTACTCTGCCCTGCAAAGACAGGAGGGTTTGGGGCAGGGGCTGAGGTGGGTGCAACGCACACTGGGCGAACACAGCCCTCCACACTCCGGGACTCTTTTCCCTTACCTGCTGGTGGCAATGTGCAACTTCCCCCTTCCCGCCACCTTGGATGGGCAGGAGGGAAAACACAGAAATCTCCCCAAACTGTGCACGACCAAATCCGTAGAGGTTTTGATCGCAGTGTCCAGAACGGCGCTCCGCAACGAGGCTGCCTCACTAACTGTTTGAGGCACAATAGGTCTGTAATATAATATAAAAAGTAATGGTGTTGGCTAACACATCCTTAATAAGATATTGTCCGAGGCTCTGCCATATGCTACTGAGCGGGCTTTCCCTCTGCGGGGCTTTTGAGTTCGCTCAATAAGATTATTTCAAATACTCTAATCCTGAATCATTGACATGAATACAAAAGCCTAGTGACATCTAATAGATGCCTCTTAGCTTTGCTTTTCCTCTTGTTCCTCTCCTTTGGCTTCTCTTTTTACCTGACAAAAAGCTTACAGACACTTGGGCTCTGTCTCTCCGTGCCAGCATGTGGGTCCCCTCGTGAAATATAAAGGAGCAAAAAGGGCTGACATAGGGCTGATAAGCCACAGAGCAAAGGACCGTAGATTAAAAGTAAATGCCAGTAAATCCTGCCCTGTACACTTCGTTGTTCTTTTATTGCTTTCTTTAACTCTTTCAGTGCTGGGCTGGGACCCAAGGAGTTGAAAAAGGGGGGGGTTAGAAAAGGGGGGAAAAAAGGGCGAGGGGACAAGGAGATGATGCTGGGGTCCTAAGTGTCCTGTGTGTTCGGGTTTTCTCAGCGCTCTTTGCCTCCCTTCTCTCACCTCAACTTTCTAATCAGAGTTGAGAACTTTGTCGAAGTTTATTGCACCATTCAGTTAGCTAAAGGCTTAGGTGCCTTCTGAAAGATAATTTAAAAAGTTGGTTTTTTTAAAGTCCTCAGGTGACATGTTTGTCACTTCAGAGAGGATACATTTTGCATCAAGAAAACTGTTAAGAAGAACTGTTCTCTCTCTGAGTGTCTAGCGATAATACAGGATCTTCTTCTCATTAGCGTTATTCTCTGTTTAGCACTTTTTTTTTTTGCAGGGGGCTTTTCCAAACTGTTCATGAAGCAACTCCAAAATTTGCCTTTGGCACAAGCTGTTGGTGCATCTTTGTGCCGCGTGTCTTTATATAGTTGTGTCTTTAATGAGTTAAAATGAAACTGTGGTCAAAGTGTCGTCATTTTCCGTAATTCCTGCTGTGATTTTGCAAGGAGCCTCTTGTGCTTTCCTGACCAGGATAACCAGCCACTTCCACCCAGTTGAGTCAGGTCTTTGCTGTAATCTCCCTGAATATAATCTTTCAGTTAGATTTTTTTTTTTTTGGCATCTCTATTGCTCTATAACCATTGGCTGCCTTCCCAGATGTTAAGTCACTTTGATAAGTGGATGTTTTTTAAATAAAAAAAAAAAAAAAAAACACTTTACCTAGTTCAGATTTTGTAGAAGGATGATACAAGGAGAGGAGAAAGTGTATGCCAGCTTCATTATCAAGTATCAAGTTCTTTGCTCTAAAAAGGGTAAAATTAGCCCCTCTCTGAGCTGTTAAGCTCTGATGGGAGCTGCTTCCCCTGTCTGCTCCCTTTTGCCTTGTGGTGCTGGGTGCCACTGGGATGTAGGGTGAGGAGAGGACCTGGGCATGCTGAGTGAGGCAGGGACTGAATTTGTCCCATTTTAGGGGACAAAATAATTTAAAAAAAAAAGGTAAAATGATCATCTTTTGCTCCTACTGCATCTTTCCTTCCATTGCATGGCAGGGAGCATCCTTCCTCGTCCAGCTGAGGATGGTCCAGGATGAGGGTTGAACTGGCTTCCTATGCTGGAGCTCCCGAAGCTCTAAAAGCAACTCTAGAAAACACGTTTGCTTCTTAAACTTGGCCCCTGTGGGCTGGAGGTGCTGCTGTTCCTTGCAGAGCCATGGGGAGCGGGGCAGCCGGGGCTGGAGCGTGTGGAGCTGGGTGGCTGCAGAGCGAGCGGCATCCTCGGCCTCTGGGGCTGACGGACAAGGAAATCAGTTGCCCGCATCTGCTTTTCCTGTTCGATTTCACATTTTAAAGCCTGGGGAGTTCAGGTGTAACTCTGATGTGAAAAATGGAATAACCTGCCCCGGTCATAGAAGGTCTCGTTGAAGCCTCTTGTGCTGCCATCACGCTCCTCCTGCCAGGGGAGAGGGCTGCTGCTCCCCAGGAGCTGCCCCGCTGTGACAACGGTAACTTAATTTGTCAGAAATTCCAGGAGCATTAATACATCATGCCCTAATGTGTCATTAATGCGCTACTACTCTCACAGTCACTGGTGTTTTTTCTGATGTTGGACTATAAACGCCCTCTGAGTTGGCTGGGCTCTCGCAGACTTGAGTTCTCCCCATTATAACTGTAATTGAGACACCTATTTTCCCTGATTAATCTGGGGAGTTTGTGTACAGCAGTCAGCCTTGTTGACATTCACAGCTGTTTGCGCTCGAAAGAAAGAGTGTGCTGTTAGTTAATATTTGTTATTGTAAAGTGGCATGATATTTTTTTAAATGAAAAGCATGAGACTGTTCTTGGGGAAATAGAAGAGAATTTGGGGAAAGCTTTTTGCCATGGTAACATAGTTATTGCTCATTAATCTGTCAAACACGAAGCAAGTTGCAGACTACACCATGGTTGAAAGAGGGTGTCGCTCCGCAGGGTTCAGCTCCTCGCTGCTGCCTCTTGGCCGAGGGGCAGGGTGGGTTAGGGAGTCCTGGGAGTCCCATCCTGTGCCCAGCTGGCTCTGTGGGATGTGCTGGGTGCCTTGGGGGCCAAAGGCTGGAGCTGAGCATCCTACCTGGCCCTGGGGTTGGAGCATGGAGCTGTGGGTGCGGTGCTTATGGGTGCCATCCCTAGATGCCTGCCTCCGGTGCCGGCTATGAGTCCCCAGCATGGGTGTTGTGCCGTGGCCATCCTTCGTGGGTGCTGTGCCATGGGTGCTGTCCTGTGGGTGTTGGCCGTAGGTGCTGTGGTGCGGGTGTTTGCTGTGGGTGCTGTGCTGTGGGTGCTCAGCAGGGTGCTGTGTTGTGGGTGCCTCCGTGGATGCCACCATGCCCATCATGGGAGCCATGGTCCCCTGCCATGGGGGCTGGCTGTGGGTGCTGGCTGAGCAGAAACACTGGCTGCTGAGTGCTGGTTTTTGGGGACTCCTGTATCTCCAGAGGAAGGAAGTCTTTCCTTGGGCTCCAAGATAAGGTGTCATTCATGAGAGCGGGCGCTGAACTAATCAGGTTAATTGAGAGGCCCTGAATAGCTCCCATTGAGCAGCTCCCTCCTTCCTGCCCAAGGCAGATAGTGCAGACCGGGAGATTACCAGGGCTTTAGACTTGCTCACATCCCTGAATTTCACACTGATTTCAGGATGACGAGTGTCAGGACAGACAAGCAGCTCAGGGGTTGTGTGAATTAGCTTTGCTGAGAACAAGTGTGTGTGTTTTTTTTTTTTTTTTTTTTTTTTTTCTCTCCCCTTTAAAAAAACATGATTTTCTGTAATGCGGCCAGCCAGATCCTCACGTCTCCTGGTGCTGACGGGCACTGGGCGCAGCATTGGAAATTGCCCTGCTGCTTCGGGAGGGATGCAGAGCACTAATGCAGGCACACGACGGGCTCTAGATTGACCTGCTCATGAGTGTTGTTAATATTAAAATTGTTTCAGAACTAACTTATGGCAGGGCTACAGGAAACATTAACTTTAAAAAGATGTTGTCAGTGTTTGAAGCAGATAGCAGTTGGTTTTATTGCTTTTATGGTATCATTTCCCTTTAAGCCCTCCTAATCGGAGTGGCTGTATGTAATTTTATTCAAGTTTACCCGAACGTGAAAGCATTTCCCTCTGGATGCTCTCGCCAAATTAGGAACATCCTGGCTCCAAACCTCACTCTAATCTCCCTACTAGCCACAGACTATTACATTTTCTCTGCAAATATTGTAATTGTTAGAGTGGAAGACAGAAATCCAGAAGAACAAATTCCACAGGAGGAGTGAGGTCCTCCTGGCGGGGCCGGTTGCTGGTTTGTGGAGCCAACTTCTCTCCTCTCTGTTACTGCCATCAGGGGTGTCCTTCCTTTCCTTCTAGCCTGGAGAAATTAGCTATTTGCCATACCTTATTAATCCATTTTAGTGCCAAGTTCAGTTTGAAATTGTGACTATATGTCCCATCTGAAACTATATGGCCCCTGCTGCTGGTGGGGTGGCTGATGCTGAACCACAAGGCCTCCTGAGGAGGCTTCACCTGTGCAATTGTGTGATTCTTTTGATGTGGGATATTGAATAGTGACCAAGTCAGTAGCTTTGGTAAAAACATAATCCAGGAAAGAAGCCTTCTGCTTCCTTTATTTAAAAAAAAAAAAAGTTTATAGCAACGAAAATGATTGATTGCTCAGCTTTGAATAGATACTTTTAAGTGATTTGATTTCTTTACTGCCTGGAATATAATGACTTTGACTCTATTAATATCCCCTTTAGCACAACTAAAGTATTTTTTTTAAAGAGCTGAAATCTTTTAGCTCTGAGCATGCTTGGATCATACCATGACCTAAATACAGTTATATAGGCAAATATGCCCATGTATATCTGTGTATATATATAAAATATCTGTACACATAGATATACATATACCCCTTCCCTCACAACTTTGTTTTAGAGTTTTTAGGTTGGAATAAATATTCTGCAGCTGCTGGGAATCTACCATTTTATGTTTTTGCTTCTACATATTTTTTTCTGCCGATGCATTTCTTCGGTGTTTGTCCTTTTGCACGTATATATGTGCATGTGCACGCATGCGGCAGCGTGGTGTTTTTTTAAAAATCTGAGTTTTCCATTTCTTTAAACAAATAACTGCTCCGTTTCCAGTCACTCAAATTTGGACAGAATTTTACTTCCTGTTTCAAAGGTCAAGGAAAGCTGACCTCAACAGCAGTGTTGAGGCTGCTGAATTATTCATATCATTGACTTTGTGTCAGCTTCCACATTTGTGCAGAGGGATGTTTTATTCATTTATCTCATTTAGGGACCTGCTCTGCACCTGTTTCTACCATTAAGTACCCTGTAATTTGCATTTGATGCTAATTTAGTTTCATATCAGCCTGGTCCCCCCTTGTTAATTTAATTTTCTAAGACCCTTTTCATTACAGTAGAAATGTTTCCCTCTTTAAAGCAAACATCTATACAAGTAATTGTATAAACTGCCTTTTAAATAATATCTTTTAGAAGATTCCACCGTTTAATTCCTTAATTCCTATAATTAGCCATGGTTTGATTAATGTTTCAAAGGGTTAAATTAAAATGCAGAATTACTCAAATGCATACTTGAATAATTTCCTCTCTGCAGATAATAGTTTTTGCATTGCTGCTTGTATGCTGCTCGTGATTCTGAATATTACATGTACTAACAAGCACTAATTTTCCTTGTGTAGTGATTTTATTCTGCTAACTGATAGCTGGGTTTTAAAGCGTAATTGTCGATGACTCCATATTGCCAGGGGATGCTTGATTTTTATTTTTTTTCCTCCTGGAAGATTGTAAATAGTTAGGGGGAAATACTGCAATGTGAAAGCAGCTCTAAGGATCCTTTCAAGACTACGAGGAGCTTGAAGGGGCCCTTTCTACCTGCGTAGACGTCCTCGCTCGCTGGCAGTAGGAACTGGGGACATTCGCGGCCCTTGTGCGGGTTGCGGAGGTGGGAACTGCAGCGCCACGGCCCCTGTGCATGGTTAGACCTTGGGAAGGGACAGGCGGCGACTCCCCCACCGGGTCCCCTGAAGGCCCCGGGGCTAGGAGATGTTGGCTTGTGCCGGCGCTGTTCCCAAGAGCCGGTCCGTGTGGGCGCCGGCCCCAGTGCAGCCCAGCGAGCTGCAGCCGTAGGCACCGGTGATGCTTGTGGCAGGGAGGCTGCCCGTGCAAAATGCAGAAGGTTGAAGCAGAGCCTCGTTTTTTAGGTTTTGCTGCTGCCTTCTCCTATTGCAAAGAAGCTGTGTGGGCAGAGCGAGAGGCTCAAAGTGGTGCGTGGGGCAAATGCCACCCAGCAGAGCTGCCCCCAAATTTGGATCCTTGCCACCGCTGCCTCTTGACTTTATCATATATGTGCAGTAAGGACTCCAGTGCAGGGCATTTCCTGAGCATTAATGACCAGCTGGGGTTAATGGCCCTTGCTTGTGCCTTGAGCCATCAGCTCCTCCTGACTGGTCATTAATTTCCAGGAAAAGCCCTCTGTGGAGGTCATTATTGCTTAATTATCTCCATACACTTTAATGCCAGTTTTGACAATGTACAGTCTCATACTTTGAGTTATAGGTACTTTATAATTCATTAAATAGCTTATCATTAAAACTGCAGATGATCTTGATTATTATTTATTAATGTTTTCCCTTTGATTTCTTTTTTCCCCCTCCCCAAACCTGGCGCTCGGATGCTGTAGTGAGGAGGGCACAAAGGTAGATGGAGCCGCTTCCTGCCGCGTGGCTCTGTGGCCATCAGTGAGACGAAAGGCTCGGGGCTCAGCTCGCTCGCACCTCTGTGCAAACCCCTCTTGCCAGCGTGCTTAGCTGGTGGGGAAGACAACATGGGGCAGTGTCAGACATGCCAAAGGGCTGAGTTAATGTTTCTGATGAGAATGTGTCTTTTCCTCCTGGAAAACCTTCAGTCGTGCTGTCCCCTGATGCATCGCCTTTTTTGTCGTGGGACTGGGCTGTTTGCAGAGCCTTCTGCACTGCCACGAGCTGCTCTGAAAACCCCTCTGTGCTGCCTGAAACCATAGTGTGGTTTGGAAGGGAGGACATGGGCAAACTCCTTCCACAAAGTTTAAAGGTAGCGTGTTGCTGCAAGGATTAAGAAAAGAGGGAAGGACCAGACGGGGCTGCTTTGCTGTTAGTGCTGTTGGGCTGGTCCAGCAGCTGGAACTGATGGAGAGGTGCCAGCTGAAAAAAAATAAAAAAAGGCAAAAGGGAGCAACTTAAGAGGCTAAAAGATTTATGGTAAAGTTAATTTAGGAGGGCTGGCTATTCTAAGTTGTGCTTCTTGCAGAAGTTGTCCTTGTGCAAGGCAGCGGGTCCGGGCGAGGGCGGCAGGACGGGGCCGCGCTGCTCCTCAGCTATTTATTTTTCCCCTCCCTGCTCTCAGAGGTGGCATTGTGGGCAGCCATGAATCGCTCCTCTGAGCGGGGTCTCCGTGCCATAAATCGCGGGGTGGGCACTGCGGGCGACACAGAGCCGCGGCCGGCGGCCTCCCCGAGGGAAGGGCTCCGGCTCCGCAGCGGCTCCGCGCCGGCCCAGCCCCAGGAGAAGCGGGAGCTGCGGGGGGCGAGCGCCCAAATCCTGCACGGTCCCGCGCCGCCCGCCCGCTGTGTGTGCAGAACGCTGGTGAAGGACAACCAGGGAACCCCACTGTGCAACCACTGTCTCTCGTAGTCTTTTTTCCCCCTCTTGTTTTCTTTTTCTCCCCTCTTTCCCTTCTGTCTCTTTTTTTCCCCCCTTCCTCCTTCCCACTCCTGTCTTCTTTTCCCCCTTTCCATTCCCTCCTTTCTCTCTCCTATCCTTTTTCCTTGCTAAAAAGCCAACAATAGGGTTAAAAATGCCACTTTGGTCCTGCAGCACCCGGTGTTCCTTGGGAATTTTTTCCTGCACAGTATGTTCCATACCTCTCCCGCAGGCCGCCCTTCCCGCAAATGGAACTTTCTCCTGTGCCGCTGAGGAGCGCGGAGAGGGGATGTCCCCTGTGAAAGTGCAGGGCATAGGGAACATGTGACACCTCTTCCTGTTCGACATCCACACAATTACTGCTAAGCCAAACTGAAAGCCTTGGGATTAGAGAGCACTAGAGTAAAGTTACATTTCGCAAGACAAACTGAGCTTGATACTTAGAAAAAATAATTAGTGGACAGTTATTTGTCACTGGCTATAAAACCTGTTGTATTATTTTGCTAGGGAAAAGCAGAGGCATTCAGGTTTGTTGCTATATGAAATATAAAATTAGCTTGATTTACATTTACTTTTGTGCTTTCTAGAGAGTGTGTGAAACTAAGAAATCTTGATACATTTGTTTTTCAAAAAGAATAAATGGCACAAGTAAAGAAAACATCGGGGAATGGATGTGATTGATAGTGACGATGTTGCTTTTTTTTTAAGGTTTGAGGGTGGGAGCATTGGAGCTGTGTTGGGTGGGAAATGTATGTGCGCAATGAAAGGCTGAATTTGAATGCAGCTTTTTGTTTACATTTTCAGCAAAACCAAGATGACACAGCTGGGCATGTTCAAAGTGAAGTAAAAATAGGAATGAATAAATAAATAGCAGTAAAGAATAGTAGTAAATAGAAATAAAGGCTCCTCTGCTTGGCAGAGCATGGCCTGTCTGGGCACACGGTGCCCTGAAGGGAGCTGGCGTGGGTGTCTTTGGAGGGAAAAGTGGAGAGGACCTTGGGTTTGGTTGCCCAAGGGTGCGAGGATGGGGAGGAAGGGAGAGCTGGTAGCATCAGGCAGCTGAATGGGACTGGAGAGCAAGTAGGGTCTAGGAGCAGCCTGGGAGATGAGGAGTCACCAAAGATTTAGCGTGTGTGTGTGTCTGGATGGAAGGAAGGAATGAGCCCGGTGGTGGGTGAGCACAGGAGACCTCCAGCTGTGCCCCATCTTGATGGCTCCTGCATCCTCATCCAAAGCTCTCCTGACTGGCCCTGATGTTCGCTCCCTGTTTTCTTGCCCCTGCAGCGAGCGGCTCGAGCTGGACGCTGCTCAGGTGGCACAGGCTGCAGCCCTTTCCCAAGCCTGCGGCTTGCCTTCTGCAGGGAATGGGGAAGAGCCGTGCAATCCGGGTGCAGGTGCCGAGTTGGGCACCACTCGGTCACGCCGCAGGGCTCGGCTGCCCTTGGGTGCTTCATCCGCCAGGTGTGAGACCCTCCGACAGCAGCTAACCCCAAGGCAGGTCCTGGCTTTTCTAATGGGGGGAAATTTGAGAGCTGTCCCCTGTTGCCAGCGCTGGAGCTGCCGCTCATACCCTCCGTGAGGGCAGCGCTCCATGGGGTCCCGAGAGAGTCTGCTCACCAGCAGTGCTTAAGCTCCCTCCTGGGATCCTGCTCCTCATCCAGGAGTGACCTGGAAGCATCTGACTCACTGGAAAGATCTTTCCTCATCAACATTCACATCCAAGTGGTTCCCGGCGTGATTTTTCTTGGGCCAAATTCTATTTGCTTTAGCAATGTGAGCAGCCCCAAGGACTGTCTCAGGAACAGGATTTAGCTCTCTGCGTCAAAGGGCTGGTTATATCTGCAGTGCTGTGCTAAACCTTGCAATGCTTGAGCTCGGTAAGGATTTCTTCTGTGCCAAACAAGAGCAAAGGCCTCTTTGAAGCGGAGTTCCTTGCTGCTCCGCACATCCTGGAGATTCTCGAGTTGTTCAAACTTGCATTAGTATTACCAGAGATGCTTAATTAGAATAGTTTTATATTGAGTAAATATTTTCTTAAATGCATAATTGATTGTGTGGGGAAGGAAGAACCGTAGCAATGGAAATCATACATCATTTCATTATTAATGGCAATGTCTAAATAAAATGCAGACCTTGTCATATTTAATGGATGGCCGAGTATATTCGGCTTTAAAACACAAACTAGTTTTTTTAAAGGTGCCTGCATAATTTCAGCCAGTTTATGTGGTAATTGTATTTTCAGGAGTGTGTATGAGGGGGTTTAAGTTTGGAGGACATAAAACAGTTTGTCAGAGCAAAACCCCCAGGAAATGGTCTTGGAAATGAATATTCCTTTAAAGAGCTTTTTCTCAGAAAAATTTAATTTAGGGATCCTACAAATTGCCTAGCACCCAGTGATGGACAAGAAGGGCGTAAGGGCTGGACTGAAGCATCAGGGCACGAGTGAGCGTGGAAGCCATTGAGCACGTTAACGTGGTGGGACGGGAGCACGTTCTTCGCTGGCTGAAGCCAGAGGTGGTGACGCTGAGCAGGTCACCAGTGAGGCCGTGGTCCCTCATCACCAGGGGACGAGTCCTGCCCCTTGCCCTGTCTCTGCTGTGAGGGTGGGTGCGCGGGGCCGGGATCCCAGCAGGATGGGCGCAGCACGGAGGGGCTGCCCTGACCTTCCAGAGCCCATGAAGAGGCCCAGGGGGAAAGGCTGGAGGGCACCAAGGCCCTGGGCTTCCCACAGATGCTCCCAATGGAACTCTGTGGGACAGATTTTCCAGGGTTTGTTGTCTGACAGAGGCGCAATGGAGTTTCTTGCCTCGTCTTGCAGAGCCTGAAGCTCCTTTCAGCAGATCGTCTGTGTCGTCTCCAAACTGTGCAAAGCTGGAGGGATTCGTTGGGTTACCCGCTGTGCGAAGGCCTGCGAAGCTCCGGGTCCCTGCAATGTCGGCAGGTGCCAGACCTGGCATGGGTGAATTTTTTTTTTTTTTTTTTTTTTTCTCCCCTCTGCCAGGGTTGCCCCGTCTGAGCCCCGCTGGTGTCAGGACAGGAAACTGTCAGCATGTGAGTCATGCACGTGATGCAGATTGTCCTCGCTTGAGACTGTCCCCTAGGGTGCAGTGACAACCAGCAGCTGGGGGCTCCCAAGGGCAGGAATATTGGGAAAAGAGAGCAGGAAGGTTGTGAAAGGGGAGCTGAAGAAGCCCCACTGGCCTCGCGGCAGCCCCGGACGCGTGTGGCCGTCGGGGCTTTTGCTCCCCAGGGCTTGGGGCAGCGCCGTTGGCTCCCCTGTGTCCAGGGCAGATCACGAAGTCCTTTAGATCTGAGCTCTCGAGAGCTCCTTCTCATCTCTAAATCTTTAAAATATTGCAAATAGTTCATTTGTTTTAAAGCTTTAAACTTGAGCCTTTGATGTTGCTTTTAGGAAGTTAAATATAAAGCACAGTGTTCTCCAAATGAGGGCTTTTGTCAGAAAACCTTGCTTTACAATGAAAAGAAGGAAAACATAAATAAATGATACTCAAATATTTATAAAGGCGCTCAGCAGATCAAAATGTTTCATTCTGCCTTTATATTGTTGCTTCATGTCTCCTTGTCTGGGGCTATTTTTTGTTTAAGCTGCGATGCGGAATATATTTTGCTTTTTATGTCATTAATTTGCAGGGCTTTACCAAGCCCTTTCTCCTAGGGAAAGAGAGCATTCAAGGGGTACGTATGGAAATGTATGAACACAAGTGCCTTTGCTGTAACTTTTGGGCCTTGCTGCCCTGACCTGGGCGCAGTCGATGGAGCTGGAAGCAGGGGACACAAGGGTGCTCCTTGGTGGTGTCCATGGTGGCCCTGCCGGCGGCTGCTGCTGTGGAGGAGCCCCAGGCATTTCTGACTTGTCTGGCTGGGGACAGGGGCTTGGAAAAAGCATCTTGTGGTTGTCGTTGGGGACCTCAAATGGGTTTTAGGATGTGGTTCTGAATCTGTAGCATTTGTTACTTCCTTTGACATACATGACTTCTCAATTTTTTTCTTTTAAAAATCAGTAAATTTTATTTAACTGTTAGTCAGGTTTGGTAGTGCAGATTAGCGGAGAAAAAAAATGAAGTCTTACTGCTGAGTAACACTAATTCCTCCAAGAATAAGCGAGCTGTAGTTTTTGTCCCTGGAAATGCCAAGATCCCTGGGATTCCTGCTGGAGAATGAGATTAGTGTTTTGTGTGTGTATGTGTGTATATAGTTTTGAATTCAACATACTAATTTCCTGCTGCTTGCCCATAGTTGTAATATATAAATACAAGAAAGACTCCTTTTAAAGGAGAATTTGAAGCAGAAATAGGGAAATCTTGACAAATGATGTAGCCTGGGAAAACAGGAATTTTGTTACCTTTGTGCTTGGGTATTGAGCTTTGCTTTGTGGCTGATGTGTAAGGGGGAAGCTTAATTGACACAAAATACTGAATGCTCAGGGCAAACTGTTCTGAATGCTGTTATTGCTCATCCGGGGGAAGGCAGTGGGTGCAGGGGCCGCGAGCTGCTATGGTCCAAGTGAATAATCACAGCAAAGCCCCTGTGCCTCTGAGATGAAGGAAAATGAATGTCACAGGTGGGCTCTCAGGGAGGCCCTGCCAGGTTGGCCGTGTGCGCGTCCTGGTGCGGGGCTGGAGCTGAGCGCGGCTTCTGCTGGCCCCAGCCCTAGTGCAGGGCTGGGGGCTGAGAGCTGTTCCTAAACGAGCAGGAGCAAAACCAGGTATGCGGCTCCTCTGCTCAGACAAGGCGCTCTTGCTGTTTGGCAGTTCAACTCCAGCTTCAGTACATGGGAAAAATTTCTCTTCCAATTACACAGCAGTTTTGTGGTGGCTGAGTGCTATAAATGGGAATGCTTTGCAGCCAAAGATATCTCATTCATAAATCCCACTGTTCCACTCTATAATTTTTCTCTTTTGGATGGATCAGTATTCTGTGGTCATATCAACCACAATCATGCAAGCAAAAATGAGTAGTTAAATATTGTGACAGTCCTATAAGTCTTCTTAAGGCGTCGTGCATAACAGTCATTCAAAAGTGTCACTCGGTGCACAGAAAGGAATTGACCCTTCACTAACATTTTCCAGTGAAAGCTCTTATTAAAAATATACCAGAGATATCTGGTCTGATTGGTCAATTTATACATTTTGCATTAAATAGAAATATTATATTACTGCTGAAGTTGACTGCATGCTTGATTCCCAGGCACATGTATATACATATGCACAGATCTACTTGGGCCATAAAAATGCAGGCATGCTATGTATGCGCTCATATGTTATCCTTATATGCTTGCTTACTTTCCAGTGTATGTTTATGAATTTAACATGACTCTGCCTCTCTATTTGCTCTCCCTGGGAATACCTCTAGTAGGCAAACTAAAAGATGAAATACACATCCTAAGAAATATCCCCATAAAAGAAATAGCTCCCGATCCCAGTGCTCTGTGCTCCTGCAGGCATTAGCATTCAGTGTAGCAGGTACTTTATTTTTGTCTGGACCCAGAATGAAAGACTTGGGGGTGTTCAGTATCCTGGGGCCCCTCTGCTGCCCCAGCCCCATAAATTAGCTGATTCAGGGGAAATCGTGAAGTTTTATTTTTCCCTAACTCTTAAGCAGTGCTGTCTGTCTGCAAGTATATACTCAAACTGAGAGGTCTAGTTATCCCACAATAAGCATGTGTAACTCCCATTAGTGTCAATGGGAACTTCACATGCCTTTCAAAGGGCAGAATAGATTCATATGCTGTGTGCGGGATCCGAAATGCAGATTTATAGTTCATGTTGTGTTTAATGGATAAGTTCTTTGGCAGAGAGCTAAAAACTCAGAGGTGTTTATAACATCCCTAGTTCCTTTTGAGCTAAAAGCAATACCAGAACTCAAAACGTCGCTACCATTCTGTTGTATTAAAAACGTACGAATTTGTGGCGAGTGCTTCCCCCCCTCCTCCGGGCATTCTGATTTTTCTGTAATGGTTTTCCTGTTTTTAAAATCTCGCAGATAGTGACCTCCAGGGTCTCGGAGGGCTGGACGCGCTTGTGTGGCCAGAGACCAAGCTAAAATGAAAGATTAAAGCGGTCCTGAAAGATTTCCTGATAGGCCCTGGCCAGCGCCGTTTCAGAGAAGAAGTCCCCTGGTCCCCAGCCCTGCCACCTCGCCGGGTGTGCAGCCGGCAGCGACTGCAGGGCGGCACTCCGAGGTTTTGCAGAGACCTTTAGTAAATATTTAAGCTTTTTTCTCCCCCTTCCCCCCTCTTTTTTTTTTTTTCTTCAAGGTGGAAGGAGCAGGGGATATTCCAGGGGATCGGGCATCCTCTGCATTAGTGGGCTGGGAAGCCTCGTGTTGCTCCCATGGGGAGGAGGAGGAAGAGCAGCACTGGCCCTGGTTGAGGGCTGCCCCGTAGCCAGGGTTTTTGGGCAAGTTTCTGCTCTGCCCGGCCCCTTTCAGAGGGGAGCGATGAGGCTGTCTCAAGGTCCCCCTTGCAGAGGGCCCATGGGGGGCCAGGGTCTCAGGATAATAAGTAACGCAGGACCTTGGGGTGCTCCGGAGACAGAGCTGCCTCTAAATCCCCTGCCACCATTACTGGTTCTCTAATGGCACGTCTTCAGGTAGACTGTGACACATTTCAGGCCTTTTGCCTTCAGAAAGAACATTTATCCTCTGGGGCCCATGATCCTTCCTGCTGCTGAAAACAAAGCGTGAGGCTGGGGCAGGAGGAGGCGGGTAGGGAGGTCCCAGTGGCACCTTCCAGCCCAGGGGAGGCCGTGCGGGAGCAGAAACAGATGAAAGGGACTAATAGCACTAATGGACCCTTCTCCACGTGTTAACAACGCCTGTTTACCTGTCTATTGTAAGGCGAGACCCTTTTCCCTAGTATTTTAATTAGGCTTTAAGTGCAGTCAGTGCCATAAGTTTCTTTCAAAGATTGTGTAATAGAAACCACAGCTGATCTTTAAAAACTGTTCTTTTCAATTTTTTGAGGGAAATGGTGATTATAAATAAGAAAGCAGTTTGATGGCTCAATTACTTCAGTAACTTGATTTAACAGCGTTTTTTTAAGTGTACACCAAAGCTAAGAGAAAGGATTGATAATGTAATATGTAGAATACATTCGACAAAAAGACAGAAAATCCTACATCGTACCATTGGAAGGGAAACATAAATGTGTGCTGAAGTCTACAGTGGTTTTATTTTAACTGGTATAATATAACAACATGACATGCTGTGAAAAATAAATAACTTTTGAAAATGCATTTTCCAGGAATGAAAGTAATATTGAAAAATGACTGAAGTAATCACTTTTGCATGGATTCTGAGAGCAAAAGAGACGAAAAGTATAATTTAGAACTCAATGCAGGGTGTTTCATATGAGAGTGTGCAAGGATTTCTATAAAATACAGTGCTCAAGGCTGTGCTGTGTATCTGCTGACGGTTAGAAGTGCTGAACTTGGAGTCATCCCCTTTTCTTGTGAGCAGTCTTATTAAAAGTGGTGCATCCCACTATGTGGCCTTGGAGCGACAGAATACGGCCCGTAGACAGAGCGCCGGAGCTCCTGGCCTCCTCCTAAAATGCCATTTTTGCTTTGGTTATCACCGTTTGGAAATGGAAGACCCTGCCCACATTTGAAATCTAATCTGGTTCCTATTAGCTGCTATAGGAGCAGCACCGTGTCTTCACTTCTTGTGATTGATATGTTCTCCCTGGGAACTCTCCCTTTGTGCCGTTTGCATACAGCTCAATCTCATGATGCTTTAGCTCACAGTTCCAGAATACAAATGGTTGTAATCCTGCAAGACTTGAAATATTTACCTTTATTTTAATCAGAGCGGTAATGGAACCTAGTTTAGAAATTTTGGGCTCTGAATCTTCTTTCTAAAGCATTGTGTAAATTGAAAATAAATTCCCCAGAGCCAGAATTTTTGCTAATGTGAGTGGAGAGTGTCTGAAGAGCTGCAACTCCTGCTTATTTCTATGGGCATTGCTAAGGAAAGTAAGCAGGCAAGTACTTGAGGTAGGGCACGTTACATGGGGCCCTTCCCCATGCAGACACTGCAGCGGCAGCACATGTGATGAAGCAGGCGCAGAAACCCGCGTTTTGTGCCTCTCCCCGAGGCTGGGGAGGTGGCAGTTCCCGCAGAGCTTTTTCAGTGTGCTCTGCTCCCGTTTTGGAAACGGAGATGGGGCCTCCTTTTCGAGGCGCATGGATGATACAGAAGGGGACGCAAGGATGCCAGGGTTGGCAAGGGAGAGATTTTCCTTCACGGGGAAGTTCTCGGTGCTTGCGTTTCCACGTCATGAGTTGGGCAGAAGGCACTGGAGAAGCCCCAGCTCAGTGTCTGTCCTGTTACGGGGCACAGGGAGAACATCCAGGCTCAGCGGCTGCTGCACAAGAGGGTTTGACCTCTCCTGCTCTTGCTCGTTCACAACCCCCTGCTGGGATGGATCTGGGCAAAGGATACAGTGAAAGGCCCAAAGAGGGGTTTCATGTGGCTTTATGCTAATTTATATTAATTCCCTAGTGGAAAATGTTGTTAATCTCCAGTGTTTTCTCTTAGACTGCGTAAAACAAGATATTATACCTCTAGCTGTATTACCTTGCTTTATTGAGGAGCCTTTATTTTTGGTGCAAAACTGTGACTTTTGAGCATCCTGTGTATGAGGCAGGTGGCATGCGGGCAGGCGAGGGGCGCTGCACTTAGGGCATCTTCTGCATCCTGCAAATGATGTGTTAGGAGGGACCTGACAACTCGGAGTTGTGGCAAAAATCCACCCTCGGATGTGTGAACAAAGGAGCCCGTGCACGTTGCCCTGCAGAGACACGTTGAAATGGGAGAAGTCTCTCATTTTTCTCCTGTAGGTGTGAACCCCTCTCCAGACCTGAGGGGGTTAATTCAATAAAATAAATATAAAATAGTCTCTAGGCTGTTGGGCAGAGCTGGAAGGGGTCAGGGGTTGCCGAGCTGCTTCACTAGCACACTAATCGATTTGCTGTCAAGGTAGTGGTGCTAGGGTTTCAAGTAAGAGAAGAATTGAGTGCCGCTCGGGCCCAATTTCCATAATTGCTCGCTGCCTTTAGTGTACAACCTTTTATGAAACACAAAAAATATATCACTGAATGCTATTGATTAGCCATTGGTCTGAATAATTCACTTAGTATTTATTACCTGACCCTCAGAGGTTAAATAAATCCCCTATCTAACTTTGGCTTGGGAGAAATATTACTTATTCATTGAAATGTGGACTGATTATTACACAATAGGAGTGTATCTTGTTCTTTTTACCTCTTCCTGGAAAACTTACTCCCTGCTTAATAGCAAGAAGTTAAAGGGAAATATTTATTGGTCAGGCATGTTTTCCAAAATCAACACTAATGACTCCACAGTGATATTGCAGCATTTTTTTTTTAAACCCATATTTTGGGTCAGATTTCAGGGTCAGAATCAAAATCCTTCAAAGTGAACCTTTTATGCAGAATGGTGAAGTATGCACAAAGTTTTCCCTGCAAGCATTAAGTCTCTGCAATGTCCTTCTCGCTTGCCATCCAGGTATATTTTTTATAGCGCTGTTTTTGGAGAGCTCCTGAAGGCTGTAAATCTTCCTATCATATTAAACATCCTCTGATAATTAAATTCTCAAAGAAAACAGAAACCTTTCCTTACATGAAAAGATAAAATTTAAACCAGTGAACCATGGACAGCTCACTGTCATTACAATAAAAATGATTTCACATTACCTTAAAATGTTTTGGACATAATCTGCAGGGCATCTTATGACTTTTCAAACGCTAAACCAATAATCAATTATTTATCAGAGCATACTATTTACATATTGCTTTTAGCATAGTTAAACAGTCCTTATTTTGTTGACGAGCTGATAAACCTCAAACACAATAGCGTAGCTCCTGAATTTAATTATGTACTCATTTACCATAAGATCTAGTCATCTAGATAAAATTGTTTAGTAGCTTGAAGTATTCCCTCCAAAAAGATTTCCTAACTTTGTGTAAAGTCTTTCCTCAGTTTCCTGCCTGCATCCTCCAGCATCTCAAAGTATTGTTTTTGAAGTTAGATGGAATTTGTGTTAGGTCAAGAGGAGGAAACTATGTGAAGCTTTTTTCTTTTTTTCTTTTTTATTTTTTTTAAATGCAATGTAAAGGAAAGGGCCTGATGTTGTCTCGGTGCTACCTTGTGTTTGTTGATTGCTGTGTCTGTATCCAGGATCTGGGCTCGGCATTTGCAGGCGCTCGGCACCCCCGTTCGCGGTGTTATAATCCGCAACCTCCTTTCCTGTATCGCATAATGGAAGGAAAAGTCTGTCCGAAAATAATGGGCTGCCGTATGGATGAAATGCTCCGGCGGGTGCCCAGGTGGCCGGCGTCCCGGTTCCTGAGCGTGGAGCCACAGGAGGAGGATTTATGAGTATTTCGGGCTCTCCATCCCATGCAGCGCGTCCCTGGCTGGGAATTGCGTGGGAATGCTGCCGGATCGGCTGGCTGCGCTTTGCATCCGTGCGCATCTCCGTTTTATGGTGCCTGACAGACGTGCCCATGCACGAGGAGGAAAAGAGGGATTTGCTTCTCACAGTGTCCTTGGCCCTTTGTCCAGGTAGAAACACCCTAACTGGGAAGCACAAAGCAGGAACAAAACGATTTAAAAAAAACTCCTGATGGCATCTCAGGATAATTTGGTGGTGAGCGTTGAAAGGCGTATGTCAGCTCAACGGTCTCATTTGGAGAGCTAATTAGACAAATAACATTTTTAGAGCAAGCTAATGTCATAATAAAGTTTGTAGCAACAGGCAAACAATCTATTAGTAAGAGGATCCTAAAAGAGCAGCTCTCTCCTCAGATGAGAGAGGGTTTCTGTGTCAGTCAAGGCTCCTGGCTGTGTTTTCTCTGGGCATTGCCCTTGTGCAGGTCCCTTGTACCACGGTCCTGGTCCTGCTGCCGGGGTCTGTGGTCTCCAAAGTTGCCTATTGTGGGTGCAGAATCCCCCTGAGAAAAATTACAATAGTTTACCAGGTTAATTAAAACTTGGGCTTCGTTTTGGCTTAGTGTGCATTCTGTAGAGGAAGATTCCAGCGGGGTGAAATGCTGCTGATGGACCCTTTGGATAGACAGTTTGGAGGTGTCCAAGGGAAAGGGAGGTGAAACTGCTCTGCTCTTTGTCTCTCCTCTTCCTTCGCATACCTTAACGCATCCCAAAACATGCATTTTCTTTTCCTTTTAGCTTGCATTGTATGTAACGCCTGAAAAGTGCTGTCAAAACAACTCATATGGGAGGAAAAATGTAATTGTCTTGATGTGTGATGATTATGTGAAGCTTAAGAAGCGGCACAGAGAGGGTTATTTTGTTTGCAGCTTAACAAGAAGTGCCCAAGATTTCCCAACTGTTCTATTTTTACAAATGCAAAAGTTTCATAAAGGGTCAGATTTAGGCCCTTGTGTGGGAAACAACTGATGCTGCCAGCAACAGGGCAAGATCACTGCTGTGTTGTGGTTTCAATGTCTTATTGCATTCCACGCATTGCTGAGCTGTATATAGAATGGATGACTCTAAATCTCCAGGACTTTGTGTGAGCTGGTAACCCTTTGATTTTGTTTTAACGTTTATGTATTATTTTTAACCCTCAATGTTTGTGACTTCGACCTTCCCCACAGTTTACAGCACAGGAAATGGCGGGGGGCAGTCACAAACAGCCTTTAGAGATGGAGACCACTTTTGTTTTTATTATTTCTTTTCTGTTGGACGGTTATCTCTTTGATTTTCCCATCTGGATGGTTTGGCCCCAAAAGGAGAAGCAAATGTGGGCTGGGGAAATGCTGCCATCAGTTCAGAAAATATATAGATCTCACGTGCAGTAATGATGTATCTCAGTAGATTTAGTAAAACTAGAGATGTCACATTCACAGCTGGTTAACATTTTACACTTGAAGTCCTCATAACATTTGTATATGTTTCAACACTTCTTTTTTTTCTAGCTTGGGACCATCTGTATTTCTCATATGTGACACTGACTGGGAAGCACAAACTTTCACAGAACCAGCAAATGACTAGCTAGCTCTACCAGATGTCTGTGTCTCCCCACTTTATCACTCTAGATGCTACTAAATTGGAATCGGGTGGGGGAAACGGTGGACTTCTGAACTAAGAACAGTTCCCCACAGAAGTTTCACGTGAAGAATTTAGTTCCCAGGGTCTTTGCTGCACTTAGAATAGCAATAATAAGGCTGATGGATTTGTGCAGAAGGAAGACTTTTTTAATTTTAAAGAAGATAATCATAGACTAATCTAAGCAGGTATTACATCTGCAAGAGAGGCTGTTAAAACCTATTCTCCTAAATTTCAATTTGCCCTCCATGTATTTCTTTGCTCAGCTGTATGGATTTCATTGTGCTTTTGCTTTTAGCAAAAGTTAATTTCTTGTACTTTCAAAGGATAAATGCATGAAAAAAATCTCCCTTTCCTGCTGTTTAGGTGTCATTAGGACAAAGCCTAGAGAAATAACAAGTTTTCTCACTGCAGCTCTTTGGAGCAATCCTGCCCCAGCTGTTCGTTTTTCCTCTCTTGGCAGCCGCCCGGCCATGCGGTACTTTGGCTGTTGTATTGACCACATCGGTTGGCATCTGCAGAGTCCTGTCCTGCACTTCAGTGCAGAGTCAACTTCCCGGGAGGGGGGAAGCTCCAGCACACGCAGTCATGAGGGATAAACAACAGCTTGGTATTGTGCAGCGCAGCGTGATGGGCATCCCCTGAAGATACAGTGAAGTTCATTACATTTAATCAACCCAGGCCACACAACTGAGTTAGACACCTCAACCTTATCACGCTATTGCTTTAATGTCCTACTTACACTCAGGGCGGAGGTTCAAGGGGATGGATATGACCATCTGGCACTTAGCTGGGAAAATCAAAGATCCCTTCAAATAGGCTATCTGTGGGTAGGCCTTTAAAAAGTGATACACAATGCTTGAAAAGAATATCATAAATTTGTTTCAAATCACATTGCTGGGAGCTTTCACTAAAGGGAGAACTTCCTTCTCCTTTCTAAGGTTTACATTGTTCATAACTAAAGTTAGCAGGAATCTGATTCCACTTTTTTTTTAAACATTCAGACAGACCTGTGGAGACATGTTAAGTAGAAAACCTGCAGCAAGGGAGAATGGCCTATAGGAAATCTTGCAGGGTTCAGACGAGGGCAGTTTCATGTGACCTCGTAGATTGGGTATAAAAAAGCTGCTATTAGTTCCATGTCAGTTCTTATAGTGAATGTTGCAGAGTAATGGAGGGTGTTAAGCTGTCAAATACTAGCAAGGGTTAATAAGGTTAAAGAACAAGTAAAAGCAGGCCAACAATAAAAAGAAAACATGGATAAATATGCTGTAATAAATAAAGGATGGCATATTGTGGTGGGGGGGAGAAATAACTTGGGAGCGTAGCAGTTACACCAATTCTCACCGAATACCGTGTGTGTGTTTTTTGTGCTGGTCATCTAGCTAGCTCTGAGCAGTCCATAACACAGCTGCAGAGCAAAGCCAAGATCCCCTACTTACCACTGATATTTGGAAAGAAAGAAAAAAGCCTGAGTTGTACAGCTGAATCCCCTAAGTGCTCTAAATATAAGTGGAGGGATGCAAATGAGTGAATAAATGCATACCTGAGCTAATTAATTAAATAAGAGGATCTCAGGAACAGGAGCAGAGCACCTGGAGTTAGGTATGAACCACGTTTTGACATTGTCCTCTGAGATGATTTGAGCTTCGGTGCTTTTTTCTATCTGAATTCCAAAGTTATTCTGATCTATGATTTTTTAAAAAAAAAAGGTAGAACTTGAAGTTTACGTCATACATTAGTGTTATTACTAGTGGTTTCCATCATCTGTCTTAATTTTGACCTGCTAGAACATTACTAAGGAAGGAGTTTTAAAGCTTCTTAGGAGTATCTTTAAGAATATCCTGCTTGCTTTAAGTCAGGCCTGAGCTTTGCAAGACCACGTTTGCCTGCAGTCCTGCACCCTTTGGCACAGTGTCAGTGAGCTCAGTTATTGCAAGGAGATCAGTATTTCCTTCCATAAAGTTAAGGCTGAGGCAAGCGTTTGCAGGTGAGAGCTACTAGACTGCAAAAATGCTTACTTATGCTCTGTGATCCCAGTGGGCATCGTGATTTTAGGGAAATTTCTGGCAGCTCTCAAGCTGTTCTTGAAGTGATGTAGCTTCCTATTGCAAATGTGGTCAGCAAGGTCTTCCTGCTGCTGGGAATGTTCATAGATTGGTTGCTTTGATTATAACCTCTGTAAAGTGCTGGAGAGGATATTGTTTCCCCCTTTTTTAAGTACTGCTCCTTGCCCTTTTCAATTGCAGATACATCTGTCTTACCTGGGAGAAATCCCAGCCTAAGGGCTCATCCTTGGCACAGTTGCCAGTATGTGGCTTTGCAACCAAGTACCAGCTGGGTTGAGCCTGGAAGGTTTGTCTCCATTTGGAGAGCAGTCTGCTCTTCGGCATGCCTGTGAAAGCATAGGGGTGGTATCCAATCATTGCTCTTTTCCAAAAATTCCTCGGTCAGTCTTCTCGTTGTCCCTTGCAGTCCGCCCGAAGAGGGGCGTCATGTCCCAAAACAGTAAGAAAAGGTTGAGAAACACTGAGTAAGGATGCGCTGAGAAGTGAAGTCAGAAAATATTCAAGCATAGCTGGGTGTTTTTGTCTGCCAGGGTCTCCTAGCAGGCAGGGGATCGCTGGGGCACCCAGGGCAGTTCCCGTGAGGGGGCGGCTTCGCTGTGGTGTGGGTCATAGGCAGAGACCCTTCCCATCCCCAAAACACTGTGCAAACCATTGCTCTGGTTTGCTGGTGTTTGTGTCTTGATTTCAAGCGTGTCCCGCAGGGAAAAGGAGCTCCAGCCAGGAACGGAGGAAGAAATGATCGGATTCATTTCCTCTGTGAAGGAGCCCGAGGATGTGCCTCGTTTGAAGCCTTCTGATTAATGGCTCAGCCAAAGAGGCATTGGGAAAGGTCCACATCATTTATCGGGGGGTTTGTGGGAGGGAGCTGCAAACAAGGCAGGTTTTCTTGCCTTTGTGTCCCTTGGCTCCTCGGTGGGTCCTGCTGCGCTCCGGCCTGGCCACGGGGCCGGCGCGGGAGGTGGAGGGCAGCCCTCCCGGCGCTGCCTTCCCAGTCCCAATTATCAGACTCATTGTTATTTTTCAGCTGAAAATTGGAACATTTCAGCAAATGGAAAATTTTCCACCAGGACATTCTTTTCTGTCCAAAATGCTCTTTTCCAGAAGAGTACTTCGATGAATAAAATTCTAGCAATTTCTGTGCCTGGAAAACCTAGCTCGAGGTTCAGGTCTGTGCTCCAAGCTGGCCACGCTTTCCTGGACCCCTCACAATAGTTACACATCCCTCTGCTCGCTGGGCTATAGGATGCTTGGAGGAGAGCAGTATGTTTGTTTTTAATGATGCTGCTGGTTTTCGCCATAAATTTAAACAAAGTGGGCGGTATTGGAACCAGCTGCTGGAGTTTTTTTGTTTGTTTTCATGAGAAAAATGGCAATGCACTGCAATAAATTAAACAATGTACATATTTTTACATAGCGCTGCCTCTCCGTGTGCTGCTGCCAGGAAATTACAGAAGCTGAGGGCGACACTGGCCCTGTATTCATTTCACACGCACCCAAGTAAAGCGACGAATGTTTCAGAGTAACTGGATTTCCTTTTAAAGTGACACTTTATTTGTGCTTGAAAAATGTAATGAGTCTTTGCTAAGAGATTTTTCTGGCTGTGTTCCTTCTGTAAGGACTTGCCCTTATAAAAGAAGCTGAAGAAAAAAATAAAAAAAAAATAAAAAAAATAAAAAATCTGTTTGGCCAACTTTTTGATTCCTCAGCCCATCCTTCATTGGCGTTCTGTGGGCGGTGCTCGTCCCTTCCCTTGGGGACCCCCTCATGCTGTCCCCATTGTGGGTCTGGGAGCCATTAAGACCATTTAAGGTCAAAGGGCAGCCTAATGGTATGAAATAATTATCAGCATCACTAAAGTGGCCCTGCAAGTTAATGTCCCCAGTGGCTATGGCCTGTGTTTCGGTCAGCACAGTGCGACTCGGAGTAGCTCACCTGCTTGGCATTGCTTAGCCCCTGTGCCGTGCAGTTACCAAAGGGATAATATTAATACTCAGCAGAGGGGCTGGGAATTAGTGTCTGATTGAACGCGGCTTGGGAATAGGTGGCACTCAGCAACCTCATGCTCTGTCGTCCAGCCGAGCTCAGCTATGTGTTCAGACGGGCCGTGCAGAAGCGACGGCCTTTCCGGGGCTTTTGAACGATTTTCAGTAATTAAACCAAAGAGGGATGGCTCCTGTCCCTGCTCTGCTGCCTTTATGAGGATGTTTGTCACCTTTCCAGGGCTCGCGGGCTGCGGCAGCCTGCGGTCCCAGCCAGGAGGGCTCCTGGCACGCAGCGGATCTTGCTGCCTCTTGAGCAGCGTGTTTGGCTCCCACCTGGAAATCAATCTGGAGGTGGGAATCAGGATTTCAATCTGCTGAGCCAGGAAGGTGTAAGGGGAGATGTAGGAAGGAAAAGCAGAATTCCTAGCGCTACCTTGGGGCTGGATGATGCCAGCTATGGGATAGGGAGCTGCCGTGGGACATGCTCAGGCGCTTGGCTGTCTGTACGTCCTCGGCACATAGTGGGTCAGAGCTAAGAGCTGCCGGCGCCAAACAGTGTGAATCTCCAAAAGGGGGAGAGGCTGATTTTGGGGGTTGTTTCTCATAACTTTCTACTCTTAGGCATTTTTTTCTCCTGTGCTTTTAGATCCAACGCTATTTTAATTATTAGTATACTTTTGGTAACGCACACCAAATACGCTTTTAAGGATGCAACAGAACTGCCAGCTTAAGTAAGCAGGAGCAGAGCTCTGCCAGACATCTGAGCTGCTCCCCAGCGATCAGAGCTTAACAGCAAAGCAGGATCTTTATGTTAGCAAAGACTTGCACAGCGAGTGAGGAATGCAAACATTAATGAGCCTGATATAAAACATTTTTAAAGCATTTTTATAGTTGCTATAGAAACACCTTGGCCTTCACTCTTGCTAATTAGTAGGATTTTGCACATTTTATATTTGAAAATGCAAATTGCATTTCATAAATTATTACTTATTTTTCATTTATATTTACAGTACTGCTACCCAGATATACACAGGAAGTCAGAGATATGAATTAGTTATATAACACAAATAAGCATGACATTTATGGTCACAAGACATCTTTTGGTTTAAATATCCTTCTGGTAAATGCTTGGAGGAATTGCTCAGAGATTAATATTTTTGTAGGAGAATTAGGTAAATATAAATGTATGAGGCCCAGTATGGTTTTAATAAAGTGCATTGTTGGTGCTGCTGAAGAACTGCTGTTATTTCAGCCTAAGGGATGCTATTCCACCTCTAGCTGGCTATATGGGGCTGGGAATGTTGATTGGATTTTTTTCTCATTTTTATGCTAGTGCAAATCAGCTTTATGCTGGGTGCCAGACCAGTGAGGTGATACAGAAGTGAGAAGAGTGTGAGAGAAGTCACCCAGAGCATGCTACTTAAACCTATCTCCTTTACTTCCTCAATTTGTATTTGGTATGTTATGCTGATGGACCTTCCATAACATGCAGTCATCTAGGAAATATGCCAAATTCTTCTTCAAAAAACTCCCACAATACTCTTTACCTTAAAATTTTCTTTCAATAAACAGCCCATTTGAGCTGGTGAGGATGGTGCTGAGGAGGAGTCTGCAAAGGTCAGGTTTGTTTTTTTTGCAAGTGTGTACACTCACTATGGATACATTTTTGGAGACTCTCTGAAAGTTCAGTTCTTGTCTTTGTTTAATTGTGTAGTCAGCAGAAAACAAAACAAAGCAAACTTTTTTTGCCACTGTGGTCTGGTAAATTTTCTATTCTACTTCACTAACTTTACAGAACTGTTTTAATAATCAGTAAGAATATTTTTTTTTTTTTTTTTTTTTTTGGGAAGTGATATCCGCATTGCTGTAGTCAGGAGTAGGAGCAAGTAGATATCAGCAGGGCTGCAGGTAGCGCTAATGGAGCAGCCCCACATCTCAAACCGTTTTCGTGGGCTATTTGATCCTTGAAATGCCAGCAGACAGCCAATCTGAAAAGGGAAAAAATTACATTTCTGATATGTTACATTGTGTTAAATTGGATTCTGTTGTTGTGCCGTGTACTGCTGTGTCATTTCATGTATTGACTTTTAACTGGCTGGAAGCGTGTCATCTTTAGAGATGGCAACACGACAAAATCCAACCTGCGTTATTGGACGCGAAGTCCCTATTCTCCTTTGGAGCTGTGGAAAACGGAAGATGAATTTGCTCGTAACTATTTATGGATTGAGATGTAGGAATATGGGGTGTGTTTTCATATGATTACTAGTTTTCCTGCCAGGGGAAAGAATAGTGCCCATGAGTGAGGTGGGCAGATAACTATACAGAGAAAGGTCCTGCTCTTGCAAAGTTAAAGCACGTGGAAGAGGAAAGAGGGAAGGAGTGGGGAGCAATTTGCAGAGTGCATCTGCTGGGCCAAGCAAAACTGGGCTGCAATACTTCTTGCTCTGGTTTGTGATGGAGATGGGTGATGGAAAGGTAGCTCTCGATAGGTCCCATGCATCCCAATGTGCCGCACAGAAACAGCGCTGCTGAGGGCGTTAGAAATGCTCAGGCAGACATGGCGTGTGTTAACACCCCCAAAATCCCCCCAGACTAAAACGGACATATAAAGAAAAAGGTCAGTCACTTCTGTACAAACTGAGATAGGAGAAGACATTTGCAAAACTTGGAGCAGTTCTGCAAATACAGTTGTTTTGAATGTAGATACAAAAATAGCTAAAACATGAAATTTAAGGCAAAGTTCGCTGAGGCCTCGAGAAATGCAACGGGCACCGGCCGTGTCCGGGGCTGCTCTGCCCGGTCGCGCTGGGAGCGGGATGCAGCTCCCTGGAGCGCTGGCCGGTGCTGCGGCCCCAAGCTGGGAGAAGGGGCAAGGGGACAGTTTCTGCACTGGCTGTTTTCTTTTTATGGACATTGCCTCTTCTGCTCTCAGAGAACTAAAAATGTCCCCCTGCCCCCCCTTTTTTTTCTTTTTGGGGA
>VZSV01000015.1:5825245-5841479 GCA_013398735.1 Nothocercus julius
TTCAGTGGAAGAAGGAAAGGAGACCAAGTGAACTGAAACAGAGGTTTTCTTTTCCAATTTCTTTGCCAAAATTGAGGTAATGAAACCAGTAGTGCCCTGGGGATTTCTTGCTCCCTCTTGCAAATTTTGGTATTTGTGACATTTGCTCCTCGTATGAAGAAACATTCCTTAAAAAAGGTCCCGCGCTGAAAATGTCAATAAACAGAGCACTAAAAGGAGGAGGGCTGGGTAACAAAAAGACTTTGTTTTTTTGGCACAGGGAGCGCAGGGCTGCAACTAGCCTGAAAACAGACCCTGCTCTTCAGGCCGAGGCGCCGGCACCTCTCCTGCGCGGGATGCATTAACTCACCAGCCATTTGCTAGCCCTAAAACAACCTCCCTGCCAAAAAAAAGCAAACAAACTCTTGAATTCGGCGCTGTCCCCAGAGCTGGGAAGGCCCTTGCAGGATCACAAAACAAATCGAGCCGCGGAGCGCTTCCGGGCGGCCGGCTAACAAAAATATACTCGGAGAGGATGCCGGGCGCGGAGCTGCGCGTCCGACGCAGCGGTGGGCTGCGGAGCCGGCATCCGCGGCGCCCGCTCCCAGCCCCGCTTGGAAATCGGATATGCTGGGGATCAGGAAGCGGATTCGACTTCCACTTCCCTAGCAAAACACCCATTAATATTTAAGCTTCTCTTTTATAAAGCCGGGTGCTGTCTCGAGCACGCAGGCTGGAATCCTGCGCGGGGGGAAGGAGCTCGCGGGGCCGGCGCGGCAGCGCTGGGAGCACTCCGGCCACTTTTAGGGAAGCCAAGCTAATTGAATCCTGCTGCTTTGTTAGTGCTCTTTGACAGCTTTATATGCTTACTAAATAATACTTATATAAAGAAAAAGATATATACATCTGCAATAGGCATGCACACACCTTTGGAAAGGAGGGAAAAAAGTCTATAAAACATTTCCACGCTGCGTTAGGAAAGAAATCGTGTTTATTGTGCTTAGCTCTGTGCTGTGTTTAGCATCTTTCTTCAATTAGATGGCCAGATGACATGGATCTTTCTGTTGCTTTCAGTAAGCCCAAGCTTTTCTATCAAGGTTGGACCTCTCGTTTTCCCTTTTTTTAAAAGATGGTTTCCCTTTTAAAAAAAAAAAAATCCCGTATTTTACAGTAACAGATTAATAGGGTGCCACAAAACTGACAACGCAATCTTGAATGCTGTGTAGAATTCCAGTTCTAATTCAAAGGTCTCATTTTTCATACATTAAAAAAAAGTCTCTTGGTTATGAAAGTTTCTTCCCCCCCACCCTTAAATGTTGCTGGAATTAAAGAACTGAACAGAAAAATAGTTAAGATCTTTGCTGATTCAGTGGGAATAATCTTTTCCCTCCCCACCATAAACCCTCTGTATATGTTAATATTTGTTATCTGAAGTTTCATGGTCAACAGATGTGCAGGGGAATAATATGCAGAGGGTTAAATTCAGACAGTGAGCGTTCTTGCACGGATTGTTTACCTTGGGGATGTAGAACCTCTGATTTTTGGGAAATGCTAAATCCTTCTTCCTCTGTAATCAGAAATTAATGCAAAGTGCCCAATCTGCTCACGTATTCCAGCATTTAAAAGACACAAGATTTGGCCATCAACCCCAGGGCTCCCATCCAGCCGGGGCTAAAATTCAGCAGCCGAAGGTCTTCGTCTCGCAGTGGTCGGACTCGGGTGAGCAGCTGAGTCCTGACCTCCCCCAGCTCCGGCGGTGGAGGAGCCTCCACAAGGGCCTGTTTCCCATTCCCAGTTGCTAGGATCTGGGATCAATTAGCCCAAGGGCCCCAGCTGATCCCGAGAGATAGGCTGACAGATTGGGAGTGAAAGTGATCCCGGAGGTGCTTGGCCTGGGACCGCAGCCGGCAGCCCCCATCGCTCGGGCTCTTCTGGGACTCGAGCACTTTTGGGGAACATCTGGTGGTGCCGCTCCTGGGAGCGCGTGCCGAGACGGATAGGAAGCGGCAGGAAAAGGGGAAGGCCGAGGGGAGTTCATGATCGTGAGAGTAACCACCTCGCACTTCCTGGTGGACCCAAATTAACGGTGGAGAACGGGATTTTTGTTATATCAATAACAGAAATAACATGGATCAACTTAGATGCCAGAGAGGGAAAGCTACCCTGGAAGCTGGCAGGACATTTGTGTGGCTTTACCTGTATGCTAAGCTGGGATTTTAATTGGTTTCCCCAGCCTATTTTCCAAGCACGGTGGCTAGTTTAGGGCGAGCAAACACGCGGTGCTATTGCTAGCCAAGTTGCTGTGATGTTGCAACGAGGCGGCTGAAGGGCTTGGGTGCCCGAGTGCTTTAACAGTCACTTCACTAGGTGAAGTGGTGGACTGTGCGTGGGAGGATTTTCTCTGTCCTCGGTGTCTTCGTTGCAGGATGTTTTAGTGAGTGAATCTTTGTGGAAGGGAGACGGTGTCTGAGCAGCCGGGCTCTGGAGGGGTCAGCCGATTCTGGATCCAGATTCTCTGCCAGGCTGTAGGTAGTTGCCCAGGTATTCCTCTGGAAAGCCAAAAAATCAGGAAATTGTAGATGCCAAATTCGGCTGGAAAGGCAGGGACTCCAAAAGGGCAACCCGTGGCAGCAGCGGGGTCTGAGTGCTCGAAGACGTGGCCCTGCTGGGGGACAGGGCGGTCCCCATGCTGCGGCCCCTGTGCCAGGGCAGGTGCCCAGCAAGCGGCTGCCTCCAGGGCAGCCCCCGACTGCTGTGGTTCAAAATTTAAGCAAAGCCTAAATGTTCCTTTTCCCAGCCATGCTCAGCTTGCACAGGAATTTTCCTGTGAAAATAAACTTATTTTTTGTTATTTAACCATAGGCATATATTTCAATTGGAGGGTGTTTTCTTCTTCAAGGTATGAATGTTTCCTTTTATGCTCCTTCTGTTTTCTTTATTTCTGCTTTATGTAGTCCCTCAGGTACCAAAGCAATGGCCATTTGGTCATTCAGGAGGAAAAATACATTTAACAAATGCTTTCCTGACCCATATCTTGCTTTAAGATGTGCGGAAGATGGATAGTCTTAGTACCTTCTGCTCTTTTCCTTGGAAAAAGCAACCCACATTTCATCAGCAGAACCTATGTTTTCTGTGATGCAAAGTTGCAAATTTTACTGCTCTAGGTTATTGAGGTTATCTTAGAGGCACCGTAACTGTGGGCATAAAACATGGCAATTTGTTTATAAGACAATGTGAATTGCCCCTTTAAATTATAAATGCTCAGCACAAAAAAAAAAAAAAAAACTGCCATATTTCTTAAAAGCCTGCTGACAAATAGCTTAACACTGGGAATTGGCTTCGAAGCTGCTTGTTCTTGGGTGCTTGTGGCTGAGCAGGGAGAGATTTTGCATTAGCAGAGAGTCCCGGGAGATCGGCAGCTCTCTTGCTCTTTACCCCCGTTCTTCCTTGATTCGTGTGCTGATGAGTCTAGTGTTGCTTTATTTAGTGCCTTGGTTCTTATAAACGCCAGGGCACTGTTGACACTGATCATTTTGGGGCCTATTATATAAAACCCAGGGTGAAGCAGGTAGGAAATGAGCTTCCTATGGCTCTGGAAGAGCCGCGGCTTGGGAGGGACGTGCCAAGCCTGGAAGAAGCTGCATGGGCTGCTGCTTTGCCCTGGCTAGGGGAAAGGAAGGAAGAGCTCAACTTTGGGATTTTCATCATTAGTTTTCAATGAGAATATGATTATGCCTTAACTGATGAGCTCTCTGGTGAAACTCGTGGCATAGACAACAAGGCTAACAGATATCTTCCTGAGCTGGGGAAAGAACAGGCTTTCCCTCTATACCACCATGGTGCTAATGGCATTTAATAGAGAACATCATTCCCGGCTTTCTTTTTTTGGTTTAATTTTGCTCCATCACTCGTTGCATCACCAGGGAATGTGTACAGCTTCGTATATTTTTTCAGGATACGCTAGCTGTAGCGTTAGGCCCTCTTCCAGGCTGGAATTTGTGCTATTTGTTCTCTAGCTCGGGATTCCCTTGGAGTGGGCCCTTCTGCTGCTGTGATTTGGTGATTATCGTTCTCGACATTTTCCTCCCTGGGAGAACCTCCTTGTGGCTGCATTTTGCTGTTCCAGGCGTGTGCACCACGTAGCATTTTTACAGTCTACTGATACCCTTTCTGAGGTTAATCTCTTGTAAAATTAGATTGTAAAAATGGACACAGTTACCACATTTACATACCAGCGCAGAAGAACTTGTGGAGTAACTACTGTACAATTCCTTCTGCTGAAATCACTCCAAAATTTATTTGTTAGTGACATGAAAACCATGGAAATTAGCATGGATTCTTCCTCAGTTCAATTCATCTTTCAGAGGTTGTTACCCTTACCAATCTGACTGCCTTAAGAACACAATCGTCTTCTCTTGATGGTGAAACTGCTTTAATCCCCTTTTCCAAAGGTCAACTAATCTTCAGTCTTAAGTGCAATAGATGCAAATACAGTTCTCTTGCAATGTTCCTTCTAATTTAATTCTCTCCTAAGCTTTCATGTATAAACCTGGTAATGGATCAAGTTTGGAAGGGGTCAGAAGGTTTTTGTTCCAGTAAAATTTAAATTGACGTTGCATACTGATAATGGCTTGCTCCAGTTTACTATAAACACCAGCTACCACTCTCTTGGCATCTCATTTTGTGCTGCAGCACAGCGATTCCAGGCAGCAGCAGCCGATCTCAGTCTTTGTTTCACCGCAAAAGTTTAGCGTCTTCAGCTTGATGGAGGAGCAGCAAAAATGGGGTGTTTTTAATTCACAATTGTTACTTGCATCTTGGGCTTACTTGTTTTGCTCCATCATGCCTAATTATGTTTATAGACCAAAAAATCATGCAAATTGTGCACAACTATCAATTAATTATTGCACATGGCTGAGACCTAAATAAAGGCCAAAATATGATTTTTTTTTTTTTTTCTTTTTTTATTCGCAGCTGACTTGTGAGGCCAGGGTGGGGGAATAAAACTGCATTAATCTTGGCGTGTAGCAGATAGTCTGCTTGCGATTCTTTGGCGTGGAGACATCCCCCTGTCTAAAAAGCCCGACCACCCTATCGATTGTAGCCGAGCGGGTGGTGAACACATGGTGCGGTCTCGGGGCCGTAGCGGGGTGCGTGACGTCCCCCCGCGCCGGGTCACGCTTTGCTGTGCGCTGCGCAAGGGACCAGGGACACCCACATTTGCTGCATTTGGCAGCGCTGGGGCCGGCCCTGGTGCCCGTGTGGGGCTGGGGGGCTGGATGGGGCCGGGCTCCTGCCCGCTGCAGCAGCAGGGATGGGGCCTGTGTTTAATGGGGTGGCACATTTTCCGCTTTGAAGCCAGCATTTCCTCCTGCCTTTAAAGAAGGGAGGGGTGCACAGGGCTCCCAGCTGCACTCAAGGGACTGAAAGCACTTTGGGTATGAACCTTGGCAACCCTGCTGGGCTCTCTTTGCCGCCGTGGAGGTGGGAGCTGCATCGATGGCATCGCTGGTTGGGTACCCAGGGCCATTCCTGCTTTGGGCAGGTTCCTCACCCTCTAGGAAACCCGGATGTGAATTTGTGCAATACAGTGTGACTTTGGGCAGCAGGTTCTAGCGCATGGGTTACGCTTTGTGGGCGCTTTTCTAACCACAGCGGAGAAGGGTGCAAGGTAGGCGAGGTGCTGCCCGCCTGCCGGGATGCGGCAGTGACAGTCCCTGCGGCTGCGATTGCTCCGAGCTGCTCCCGGCTGCCTGGGCCGCGCAGCCGGCAAACTTCAGCCGAGCCTTTCTTTAGGTTAGAAAGGAGGAGAAAAAGGAAAAACAAACAAACAAAAAAAAATCAAAAAACAAAACAAAAGAGCAGGGGAAGAGAAAGGCGTGAGTGCTCTGAGCTGGCCTTGGCATCCCAAAATCGCACCCGCTGCTCTGAGAGCTGCTTCCCACAATGGTAAGAATTAAAAAGCCGACCTGAGCATTTGTGCTGCGTGAGGATCACTGCTGTGCAGAGGAGCTGTCATTTTGGGAGGAAATCATCCATCATCTGCCTGCTAGTCCCCAATAATCACCTTCTATTACAGTCAGATAGAATCTCCGATTGGTGGCCTAGCGCCAGTTTTTCCAGTTCTCCATTTCCTGCTCTTTACAGCAGGATTCGAAATAATTTGCCGTTCAGCTCTACAAAGGTAGCCGTGGTTAAGAACGTACTTATTGCTAGTGTGTTGCTTCTTGAGAAACACTGCGTCCAACCGGCATCAGCCGCATTCCTTGTTGGTCACCAATTTTCATGCCTCTGTCCCCCTTTTTGCCCCTCCTGGCACCCAGTGACTATTTTGCAGTTGTTGTTGGGTTTCACATACACAGATGCATCGTCCAAAGTGAGGATGAGGTTGAGCAATGACCCTGTTGCTAACGATGTGAGCAATGACCTGATTAGAGCGGCTCCATCAAGCAGAAAGCCAAGGGTGCCAGTGCAAGGAAAAGTCACGGAGGGAAAATGTATAGTGAAAATGGCAAATGTTAAGTCAGAGTTTAGGCTGGACTTTGCGAGTGCTCCCTCTCCTTTAATTGCTCACGTAGGGAAACAGAGCGACCCTTCCTGAGCTGACCAAAATGCCATGATGTGTTTTTGGGATGTCTGAGGGTCTGGCAAAACTCACTGATCTTTTAGATGCTTTCAGTAAATACTTCTCTCCCATGGGAACTGAGATGCAGCCTTGCGCTAAGCTGAACCCCCTCCTATCTGTTGTGGTGAGTTGGTTGCCTCTGCTTTTCATGTGTCCTTTAAGTCCTCAGCAAACATATCCTTTTGCTTTTGCCCAAAATTGAAGTACGGTATTAAAGCAAAAGCCTTTGGGGCACAGCACTGTTTTTTTTCCTTTTGGAAAATAAATAATAGTAAAATCTAATTACTGCACCCACTACTTAAGTAAAGTTTTGGTTCCTCTCTCCAAAGCCTAATTTCCTACTTTGTGGTTAAAGCTCTGGTATATTTTGAGGGCAGGGTACTGTTACATGCTTGAATTCAGCAAAGGAAAATAGGAAATAATTCACTCTAGCTTGAGAAGGGTGGGGATTTCTTTGTTTCTTTTTATATTTATTCAGGAAAAGCTGACAATCGTCCCACATTAATGAACAGCACCATCAATCAAAGCGCTGACAATGAGCGGAAAAGCGAGGTAGATGTCAGCCTGACGGCACAGGGCTTTTTTCAGTGAGGCCAGGGCTGTTTATAGCACTTTGCACTGGCAAAACTCTGCCTGTGCTCAGACAGGAATAGAAAGCTGGGTCCGAAAAGCTGCGGGTGGAAATTCGCTCCGGTGCTTTGTAGTTTGTGATGAGAGCCTCGAAACCCGTGGCCGCTGGGCTTTGCAAGGCGGTAAACTTGGCCAGGGCTTTTCACAGCCCCCCGGGAAGGGAGCAAGGAGAAAAGGAGGGATCGATATTCACCTCTGTTCTCTGGGGAATAGTCCCATTCCTGCTCTGCTTCGGAGCTGCGTCCACAGAGCGGTGTGTCTGCCCTGGCCTTCCTCCTCCTCCTTGTCCTGGGCCGTTGGCAGGGAGGAGGCGGTGGGTGGCAACCACCCTGTGTGCCGAGTGGGGAGTGGGATGAGCCAGATCTAGCAGGCGCCGCTGGCCCCGAGAAGCCAAGGCAGTGGCGAAAGCAAAACCGGGCGACAGTGCAGTTGCCTCTGCTTTGATAAGCTCCTAGGAAAAGGGTTTCTGCTGCGTTTTCAGCAGCGGGTGGGAGAACTTTTAGCGAACTTTTTCATCTCAGAAACATCTGGGAGGTTTTTGTTTCCCTTAATTGTGCCTTGCCCACCCTCTCTCCATACACTGAAAGAGGAGGAGAATGGGAGAAAACGATTAAAAGGCAAAATAAAGGCGGAGGGCGTCGGATGGCGAGGTTTCCTTTGAATGCCTTGGAACTTTCTGAAGAGGAGGAAGTCAGGAAAAGTGGGGGCAGCGATTAAAAACAAATTAAAAAAAAGGATCTCATAGAAGGGTTTGCATAGAAGGCTGATGACTGAAGCTCCTGGAGCTTTAAATAGGGGATTTTTACAGCTGTTTCCCTGCCGCTGCATCCTCTGTGGAAAGGAATAACGTAGCCCCCGAGGAGGAGGTGCCTCCTGTGCCTCGATAGCATCGTGACAGCAACTGCTCTGGTCCAGATGGGAGGTTTTTAGCCCGATATCTCCTTGTTACTAAGGTCTTTATGGTCTTAACCTGTCCCATCTGTCTTTCCCTGCCTGGCGAGTGCTTGCCTGGACATTTCATGCCTTGAGAAGTTCATAGTGGGGTGGAAGCGGGTGGAAATACTGACTGAGCTTGGGGAAACAGCAGCCCTTGCGTCTCCTTCGTCCTCTGAACCCAATGAAAACCTGCCCGATAAAATTCACCACACTATTCCCAGCTGCTTTGTTTAAAGAAAACTTTCCTTGTGTGTAAACTAACTGAGAACTAGAAAGGTAATTGCTATAGAATGTAACAGTATCTAGAGAAAATTACAGCTACTCCATGAAATATATATTTTCTCAGCATCAGCAGAAAAGAAAGAACATTCTCATCTAGAAAGGGTATGTAAATAAATAAACTCTAATTGGTTTGACAATGCCCCTTTTCCTGGCAGTGCCAAGAATCCTAGCATTGTAATTACACAGTTCTGGGCAGACATGTGGTTTCCATTAAGAAAGACTTGTGATTGACTGAGTTCATGAGGCATGTCAGAAAAAACACATCAATGTCTTTATAAAAATGAAGAAAATAGATCCAAATTTACTTCTAATTTCATGAGAAATGTGCATTTGTAAATAGCCAGAACACGGTATGATAAATAGAAGCAAAGCAAGTCACTATCAGGAATACTTGCCGAATTTGTGTGGGAATATGAGCTTAGGCAGCTTAGTGCACCTACTTGTGCTTTTGCAGGGAAAAGGTGTGTTTTGGGTGGGTGTTAAAAGTTTTCCTATATGTTGTTTTCACTTGTTTCTATTAAGCAATGTAGTAATAAAATATGTTTCCAATGAAAATGATATTCAAAGTCTACCACCTTTTGTTTTGCCTACATCACACAAGAGCACTCAAACCTACGAAAAAAGTTTTAAGAGCAAAAAACTGCAAGCAATTTTTTTCTTTGAGGAAAGAAGACTGGCTAGTTAGGTAAAGGAAAATTTTATCTAAGTATATTTTAAACTAAAATTCTAATGACTTGTTTTAATCACTTAAAGTGACTAAAATGTTGGATAATTTATTTTCTCCCTTAGTATAAATACTTTTAAAATGACAAACATTTCAGAATGCTGCCAAATACTGTCATCTCTTGGCAACCTTAACATTTTATGCTAGATGTATTTTTCTTGACAACAAAACAATTCTGTCTGCTCTTCTTCCCCCTACTTGAATTACAGCGGTGGCAAGTTCAGGATGGTTTTTAAATAGATTATATCTGTTATGACTTCTTTTATATATAAATACAGGTATAAAATATACTGACTTTTTTTCTTAAAGCAAATTTTGAAGCTGTTGAAAGAGACCTTTTATAATTCTGCTATATAATAGGATTTCTGTCTTGACCCCTTCCCCCAATATAAATTGAAAAAAAATTTCTTAAGTCTTCTGTTACAAGAAAAATAATATTCTCCTGTAACAAGAGAAAAACAAGCAGTGAATCTATGTCCTATGTGTGACTTCTTGCTCTACCCCAGGCTTCTGGTATGGATGTGAGCAAGTCATTTACTTTGTTTTGTGTGTTTTCACCTTGTTGTTGTGAAGTTAAAACCCACTAATCACGTGAAGTGCTTGCATGGTACAGCAGTGAGGACCAGAGAAATGCCTAGAAAGATATGCAAAATCTAGCAAAGGATTTGATTGCACAGTATAACTGCAAAGTCTTTTAATACCAATAGGCAATCGAAGTCTAAAACACCCCCCCAAAGCTGCATGGGAAAATCTAGATGTTCTGTGTTAAACTTCAAAGAAATATTGACTAGGAAGCAAGAACTATTCTGATCAGGTAACTCTAGATGGCCACACCCAGGAAAAATAATAGATATGGCCTAACTTGTTAAAACAGTAGACAATTGGGAGCCGAGTTGCATACCCCCAAGTATTGCAAATGCTTAAAAGGATTTAGATGATCAAGTGGTAGGACATTTATGGAGTTCATGGGGCAAAATTATTTGTAGGGACATGAAAGAGTCTGTGATCTACTTCAGGAGGAAGATTAGTCTGTCCAAAAAACCTCAGAGCATGGTCAGCACATCCAGGGCTCCCTTAGTTTATTTCTTCCCAGGTTTTATTTGGGGGGTGTGTGTGTGTAACTTATTTGGACCATTTGAAGTGGTCACTCCAAAAAAACTGCAGGTTGGACAAAGGTGTTTGCCTGCTGACTTTTGACAAACCAGCCCACGATATTAGATTTTTGTCAAACCGTCCTGTGCTGTCCAACTTACCCAAAGGAGAGGATCCTATCTTGCAATATTATATTTCACAATTTATTTTAAGAAATGTTCAGAACCACAACTTCAGTTTTCAAGTGGGTGCTCAACAACAACAACAACAACAAAAACTTCTAAAGAAGGAAAAACTCTCCTCCTGGACTCTCCTTAAATGGACAAATGCTTGAAGACCATAAAAATTGGTGTCTCCTGTAGGTTGTAGCCTTTGTGCGTGTGCTGTATGGTTAGCTATGCCGGGAAATAATCTCTTAAATAGTGTGCTCAGAGAGATGATGGTTGCACACTGAGATCCACAGTTGAATTTCTGATTGTGATACAGAATTTATAAAGCAGGGTATTCTGCACAAAATACCTAAATGGGTCTGTGGGTGTATGATCTTAATCTAAAAGTCACGTGAGGATTATTTCTGCAGATGTTGTTCTTTGGAAGAGACTCTGAGCATCTTAAAATGTGTGGTCAACATGGAAGTGGTTTAGGAAAATCCCCATGGTCACTTTGTCAGATCCAGGGTTTCTGAGGAAAGAGAGAGCCCTGTAAGGCGGCAAAGAGACGGGGAGGTCGTGGGCATCCCAGCTGCCAGAACCAGTCTCTTCATCTTCGTGTGATGAGCAGTTTCTGGAGTCATGGCATGTTTTATTAAAATGCTTTTTATAGAAAGAATACTTCGTTCATAGTTTCTCATAGTACAGTTTCATTATAGTGTGCTTTTTTGCTCTGTATATAGTAATAGTATTACTGATCAGCCCTATTAGCAAGATTTCAAAAGAACAATTGTGTCTCTGTAAAACCTTGGTGCAGTGGTTAAAAATAAGACTTCCAGACTGATTACAAAATCAGCGCCGTACTGATGGTAGGAGAAATGCTTGTCTCGCTGGCGTTCACTTTTGGCTGAGGCTGGCGTGCTGGTTCTGGAGGCAGAAGGATGCAAGAACGTTGGCTGGGGTAGCTTGCAGCTTGGGTGGGCAGGTCGCCTCTTTGCAAAGAAGTCCAGGTTGACATGAATATGGTTTTGGGGTCCTGGGGGCTGGTTTAATGCTCCATTTTTCTGGATTGGGTGCCAAGCCCAGCCACTGAGTTTTTGGCAAGCAGGGGCTGATCTCCAGGGCAGCTGAACACGGACTTTGGTCTTGCAAGACCTCTGTGTGCGCAAATGGCCCCATGGAGATCAGTGAACCTTGCTCCTGTGTAGGTTTCCTGCTCTACCATTCCTTATTAGTTGCTTAGGAGACTTTGAAGCTTCTGTTTATCACACAACAGACAGAGTTTTGGTGACTAAAGACTGTGTTTTGGCCAAACTGAGGAGAGCCAGCAAAAATAAAGATAAAATTGGTAATATCCATGTCTTGCTGCTGGGATGCTGGAGAGGACGTAATGAGGTCCCAGGTATTAACGAAGGGACTGTGACACTGTAGGGACATCAGTCACATAAGAACTTTTGGGAATCTCCTACTTGAATTTAAGCAGAGCTTAACTGTGGGAGTCTCCGTGGCTGCTGGTTGGGCGCTTGGCTCCTAGAATTTGCTCCGTGTTCACGCGCTTCTTGGCAAAACTGCCATATCGATGACAGCAGCAGAGAGAACCTTTTCCTCCTTTTTGTCTTGCTTTCTGCAGCAGTGGCCTCAGCTGGGGTGTCCCAGTTGAACACAGGTCAAGGAAAGGGATGTTGCTGGCATGAGATGGATGGGCGAAAAGGAGAATAGCTCCTGATTCCAGCCCTGGCTCCCCAGGGCCAGGGGGACTTGGCAGGGAGGCCGCGATTTCACCAGCTCCAGCACCTGCAGCCAAGGGGCTGCACCCTGCGGTACCGAGGAATCTAGTGCTGGGTTCCCCCAAAGCCTCGAGGCCGCTCTGCGGGAGCCCAGAGCCTTGAAAGGAAAGTTAAGCATCTAAACTGAAGTTTAGGTATCTAAATACCTTTGTGGGTCTTGGATTAAAGCAAGTCACTTAGGCGGTTTTGAATATGATATCCATAATGTATCACTTTTCTTCTTGCTTAAATATTTATGGGGAAGACTCAGGGTGAGGCAAGGGGGTGATACGGCTGACTGTAAATTGAGCTAGGACATGGGGCTCTTTCTGATGTCACTGTATATGAATCACTAACAGCTGCTTATGAGCATTTATGGTTTAAAAAGAACACTGTGAAGATCTTTTTAAAACCTTCAAAAATCCTAGGCCAGTTCTGGAGAAAGCTGCTTTGCTTATTTATTTTAATCACTTTTCTATAGTGCACTAGAGTACTAGATGTCCTGACTTGTTGGTTGTACCACCAGAAACACAGTCCCTGATGGGAACACTGCAAATCCTCTGCAAGTGGAGGATTTGGGAAGTTTTAAGCTATGGGGAAATTAGGCAAGAAACCCCCCCAGCTCGGTGGGAAACCCCATGTTCAAGTGATGTGATATTTTTCCCTCCAAATTACAGATTTCTCTGGGTCCTTGGACTTTGGGCCCTTTTTCTCTGTGGCATGTGCTGCTCTGTGCTCTTGCATCTGCGTGGTAACTAAATGCAGCTTCATACTATATTGGGCAAGTCTTCATCACGTCCATTGTTTAATTACTTCAGCTTCGTCCTGCAGCTCCTCGTCACGGTGCAATCGGGATCGCTCTAGAGAACATTGCACCGATATCAGAAACGGATCCCTTAGCCACGGCCACGAGCGGGCTCGGCTCTGCTCCGGGATGGCTTTAGGAGGAACGAGTCAGCTGCACTTTCGGGAGGGCTGAGAAATGAACGCACCTTTTTGGAAGGCACATTTATATGCACAAAGATGCCTGGTGCTTCCTTTTGCTTCCTTTTTTCTTTAATTATTATTATTAATTTTTAAATCTCTCTTATTCCAGGAAGCATAACTAGGTGAGAGACCAAGCTTTTCAGCAAAGCTGCCCGGCAGTGGGCTTGTTCTATTTAAATACTGTCTTGGAAAGCAATAAGCTCATAATTTAAAAAAAATAAGATGGGGGCCAGAGAGTAACGAAAACGTGCAGTGCAGCTCTATTTACCCCTCATGAGGCAGAGCAGGGTTAGGGAAAACCCTGTGTTCTTTTGCACATTTGATTTTTTTTTTTTTTCTTTAAATACTCCAGCTATTTCTGCTGACTACTTTAAACCATTAAATTAAGATGTGATTCTTTTATGCCTGTTGGACTTCCCTGTTCAGCTCCAACAACACCTACATCTTAAACTGTCCTATATGTTGTAGTCTGAGCAGCTTTTAAAAATAAGAATAGCAGGTAATGTCTTATCCCATAATACATATGTATATTTTATATATTCAGTTGTGGTATATAGGCCTAAAACAAAATTAGTGTATGCACATGCATGTGCTATGGACAGCCCCTGAGGTCAAAAATAGAAAGAATCCACTATTTGAAATGGGAATGGTGATGCATTTACAGGTAGCGTTTGATTCTGCTATCTTTTGGGAGGGTTTGGGGCGTTATGATGCCTGTAATATATGTATGTTCTAAAAGCAATATGTGCTAAAGCGATAATCTGCTGTACCAACACAAATAATACATATTAGAACTGAACTCAAAAAAAATTATGGTTGTTGAGTAAAGTGATTTTCAAATTAGTTTTTAATGAGTTCTGATATTTTAATACTATACAAATTTCCAAGTTAAAGCTGCTTTTTATATTTTCTTTTTTTTTGTATTAGACAATGGGATACAATATTTCTTCATGGGATAACACTTAATTAAAATATACTAATTTATGTATTTGTTTATTAGTTTTATCCCTAAAGCAGAAAAAACCTGTGTGTGATTTTTATGAAAAATGTAAATGAGGGCTTTGGCATCGCTAACAAAGTGCAATTAGCATATGTTTCAAAAAAAAAAAAAAAGAAAAAGAAAAAAAAGTGTGGTTTTGCTTTAGCAACATTTGTAGCAGCAGCTTGGGGCCTGCTGCTGGAAAAGAGCATCCTGGTTTTCTGAATCACGCTGGGAATCGGTGCCGGGGTCCTGAGCCCCGGCCTCCTTTTGCACAGGGCAGGACTGGGCTGCTCCGGGAACGGCCTCCTGTTTTCCTTTTGGGCTTTCCCGGGATTTACCCGTTGAAGCTTTGCCAAAAGCAGTGCTTCCTTTTCTTGCCTAGGGCGCCCAAATCGCTGCCAGGTGAAAGCCCAGCCAGTCCTGGGATGAGTGCGTTTCCCTTCAGCTTCCTAGGAATTTTCCCTGAGAAAGAGCTTTTAGGATCAGACCTTGGATTTTTTGTTTCGGGACGCGGTGCTCCTCTGCAAGGCAACCTGGGTGGCTGGTGGGCAGCTAACGAGCCGTGCCTGAGTTTCTCTGCCCTTAATCATGAGCCTGCTTATAAAAAGCAGGTTTGCAAAGCGCCGTCTCCCTGGTGCTCGCTGCCCAGCCCTTCCTCGCTGCGCCCGGCCCCTGCCGCTTGGCGCTTCTTGGGCGTGCAGTGCGCGCAGGAGGAGCCGAGTTACGGCGCAGGAAGGCAAATGGCTTCGCAGCCGCCGTGGCCACCCTGCGCCCCGGGACACGTCGGCGGCAGCGCGGGCGCCCGCGCGCGCTCGGCAAACACGTGCTCGGGGAAAGCGGCGCCCTTCGGCGAGCGACGCCAGCGGGGCCAGGGCCTCCCCGCAGGGGTCTTTGCCCTGGAGGGGTGTTGGGAAGGGCTTGCGAAGCCTTGGGGAGCAGAGCGTCCCGCGGGGCCGCACCACTCAGCTTCCCTGAAAGTAGCCGTGTGGTTTTTGTCTTGTTGTGGGTGGTTCTTCCTCTCTCTCTCTCTCTCTTTTTTTTTTTTTTCTTTTTTTTTTGTGTGTGTCAATTAGCCACGTCACCGAGCTGCTTTAATGAGGAAATCATGACTGCAGAAAGGTCAGGAGATGAAAAGCGGAGCTGACTGCAAAAATAACGCCCGCTCGGGCCGCGCTGCCAACTCCCAGCGCGTTGGAGATGAAAGGCGAAGCGAAGCTTCCCGGCGTTTAAGCAATGAGAGTCCTACAAGGAAAAGCTCTTTCATATTCTTTGGCTGGCAGAAAGGGGTGATATGTATATGGGAGCAAAACAACTTCTTCAAAGCAATGTAGGATGTAGGAAGTAACATGCATAGAATCGATACTCGCCGGAGAGATGTATCTATATGTGACTTTACAGCACACGAACCCCTGAGCAGATGGAGGGCCTGATTCTTCAAGCATGTTATGCAAATGTAAAGTCTCTTCTCATGAACCGTTGAGATAATCATAAATTGGACTGATTAAGCACGTGCTTAAATGGGAACAGGATTTAGTTTATATACTTGCTCGGGTAGAAGCTGATACTCCGCCAGTGTAAAAACAAATTACCCTAATGTGACACTAATATCTATTTGCTACCATCTGAGATCTTTTAAAATGGTATTTAATTTCTTAATATTCTGAGACTTTTTTCCTTAAAAAATTCATGTATCATTAAAAAAAAAAAAAAAAAAAGTCTAGTCTAAGTCACAAATGCATCCTTTTTCTCATGTATATTTGATACCAGGCTCCAGTCTAATCTGATAAAGTGCACTTTGCCTGTGGTGTCTTACAATAAGCTGGCTGCATTAGTGCCGGGAAAAATCAATACCGATTTATAATTTACCATCGCAAAAACCTATCACTTTTTATGACCCTCCATCCTGGCTCATTAATATTACATTAAAACACACACACACACACACACACACACACACACACACACACACACACACACACACACCACTGCAACAGGGTGAAATTGTTAGGTTGTCAGGTTTGCAGTCATAAAGCAAGCTTTAATTGGTTTTTAGTTTGGGAATTCAGCATTAGATTTTGTTTA
>VZSV01000015.1:5841874-5874830 GCA_013398735.1 Nothocercus julius
CTTACTTTTGGTGGATTTTTAAATTGTATCCTGGTAATGCATTGATTTCACCAGTGTAAATGTGGTTTTCAAATAATGGCTATCCCTCTATAATTTCAGCACAACTAGGTAAATCACTGCAACTCTTTACTTATTTGGGGTTTGTGTTCTTGATTGGGCACGGTAAAGTTTAACAAATCCTGTTTGCAATGATTTTCTAATTGTATTCGGAGATTTTTGGCTTGCTTGCTTTTCACAAGAGTGCTGGAAAAAATATTCAGGGGAAGAATATAGGACTGAAATCAATGTATGCTATGTTGCTTGTATCTCTTCCTGACCTGGCAGCAGCCAAGTGACCAGTTGGGTTTTATGGCCTAATCCAGTGGGCACAAATGGCCTTCTGCCCTTTGCAAAGCACCAGGATCTTCAGCTGATTCCAGTGGGCCTAATAATTTCCTCTCTCCTGTGGGCACTGACGATGACTAGAGGGGGGAAAAAAAGAGAATTGGAAATTCGGTGTGTTCTCAAGTGTGCAGGAGATCCGCACCGTGCAGCAAGTACATGTCGTGATTGGGTTTTTAAAAGACGTTCGCCTCCCTCCTGACTGACAGGGCCTATTGATTTTTTAGGTTTCTGCCGTCATCAGTTTTCAGCCTCACAGCGGCCATATGTCGAGGTCAGGGCGCGCGGGGGCTCAGGCAGGCAGCCCGCGCCACATCCAAAAGTGAAGGGCCGCTGAAAGAAAATCAATCATGTCATAAGTGGGAAGCATCAAAAATTTTCCCCCTGTATGGCCAAGGCCCATCAGGCTGTCTCCACTCCGGAGCCGAGGTTAGGCATCTGTCAAGTCGGGCTAGGTGAAAAGTATTAGAAATGCCAGTTAACCCATGGTAAGGCTGAGCGGAGCCGCGCTCCGTCCTCTCCCTTTGTTTTCCCGCTGAATATGACAAGGTTAGTGGCTTCACTTAATTTTTGCGACAAGGAAGTCCCCCTGATGCCGCAGGTTAACCTGCAGTGTGCACCGGCTTGGGTCCGTGCTCGGCACCGGCGGAGCCGGGGCGCACGCGCTCGTGCGCAGACACGAGCACGCGCGGACCTGTGTGAAACTCCTGCAGAAACGGCGGCGTTTGCGCTCCTCGGGGCGGCCGCGCTCCGGCAACGAGGAGCGTCCGGAGCAGGACTCTTTGAGCAGAACGTGCAAGTTTTCATTGCTATATTTTATTTATTTTCAAATGGTAAAATGATTTGCTCCTTCCCGTGATCTGGGTTTTGCTTGACTCCAGTTTCAGAATATCTTCACTGAATTGACAGTAAATATTTCCATTGTTCCACTAATTGGAGAAAATATATTTCATGCACTCTGTGAAAGTATACTGCTGTGCTGTATGATTTTAATCTTTCTCCTCCTTGTTCCATTTAAAATCCATACAATTAGATTGTGCAATTATGCTAAATAATCGATCTTCTGTATCTTGTTTGCCACTTACATGATGCCTCTTGCAGAGAGGAAAACATATCTGAGTATGTCCACTAAATTTGAAATACTGATTTGGTAATACACTGGGATATTTAAGATTATGTTGGCCATCTTTCAAGCTTTCTGATTGCTGATCATGTGCCCTGAGGAATATTGCAGTAGGCTATAGATAATAGAGTGTGTGTGGATTTATTGTTAAGCAATTAGGCAAAGAGAAAAAAACAAATTTATCAGTATGAGAACTGGAGCACGGCCTCATTTCTTAATATTAGAGTAAGAAAAGTGCTAGTTGCAATAAAGGTAGGTTTGCTCATTTACTTTTTTCCCATGTATTGTTTTCATATTTGGGGCCTATTATGTAGCTTGTCTCCTGGTGCAAGTCTTGCTGACTTTTCTGAGTAGAAATCCCTTGTTCATGGGCGGTGCTGCCAGTTCAGGCTCCAGAGGGGAGTTCCTTGCTGCAGGCATGGATGATCCCAGGGAGGTGACGGGATGGGGTCCCTGAATTAGACTAAAAGCTGTGTTTCTTTGGAATTGCCTCTCACTGCCCAATCCAAGATGTGTACTTCCTAATAAATGGTTTAGCTCTCTGCGCTCCAATGATTACGCTCTCCATTGAATACAGATAAAAAGACAAAATGTTTCTTTAATCAGTACTGTGATGTGAGACCGTTAAGGTAATAGTGCTTGAAACTATTAGAATCTTGAAGATATTGACTGGCTTGCTTTTGGCATTGCAATTATAATTATATTTTTAGGTTGCATTATATGGTTTTATGGTTGTTATTCTAACACAGAAGGTCTGTCTGTCTGTTTTTAACTGGGGGTGTATGTGTGGGGGAAGAAATTTTGCAGTCCTAAGCTGTAGGTGCAGCTTACAGATGACCTAATTGGGACTGATATGATTTGGGTTGAGACTGTGCAAGGAAATCCAGGTCATCCCTCTGGAATCCATAGTGAATAAGCTTAGATAGGTTTGAGGGGAAAACGTGTTTGAAATCTTCCTCAAAGCGTGTTTTATGTTCTTGAAGCATTATAGGGAAGACTAGTTACAGAAGGTACCTTTTGTGAGATAACCAGATAGGACGCATGTGGCCAGAGAAGCCTCCCCTCCAGAGGCACCTATTTCTGGTTTTACCACTGGTTTAGCCCTGGTTTTATCACTGAGTGGGGGGCTCTTGGTGTGAGTGAGGAGCTCTTGATGTTTCAGTTGGGGCCTAATTCACCTGCATGGAAACAGTTGGCTCCTAGCCCTAGAGTTTCAATCCAGACATGGTATTTTTTCCTACGTGAGAATTAAAGTAGCGAGACAGCCGAAATCAAAAGCAGTGTCTAGGCGTCATTTTGGAAGTACCAGTTTGGTTTCCTGGAAATTGTAGTGTTGGCACTAGCGTTGCTCAGAAATTGGCCAGAAGCTGCTGCTGAGGAGCGTGAACCTCCCCGTGGACACGCAGGGGCTGCCTTTGCTGCCCGTGGATGTTTCTCAAGCCTAGACACGAGCGGCTCTTCTGGGTGCTCAGTTCCTCCCACTTGTATCATTAGTCACCAGTATGGAGGAGCATCTGGGGCTGTGCTTGCCTCACGGGCAGAGGAAGACTCAGGCAGCCTTCCCTGCTCAAACTGTAGGGGCTGCTTTGCAAGAGTTTCCAGCATTTGCCCAGAGTAGCTGTCAGAAATGCAGCTCCTGCTCACCCGAATCGACCTTTTCCATTTCTGCGCTGCCCTCATAGCTGGCCTGGACTAACTGCGCTGCACAGGAGCAGTGCCCGTCCTCGAGCCGACGAGCAGAAACTCTCAGGCTTGGCCCTATGGGCAGAGCTGATGGGAGATACTTGTATGTCAGGGCTAGAAGCCACTAAGTTCTTCTCCTTCCCCTTTTCCATTTTTTCTCCTTTGTTTTTTCCCTTTTTCCCTTCCCCTTTTCCCATGAAAAACATTATATGCTGGTGTACCTGCAGTTAACATTGTTCCAAACTGTGTTTCAGGAGGCATTTCAGCCCTATTAAAACAATAAATTTTGATAGTTCCGTGGAAGCTGTTTAAGATCTCTTGGGCCAGAGAGAGAGAGAGGAGAGGAGAAAAAAAAAAAAACAAAAAAAAAACAAAAAACAAAACCCTTTTTAACAAAAATGTCCCTGAATACAGATTTACAAAATACATTTCAGAACCATTATGGCCTTTTGGGTAAATAATGCTCATTTGAGAGAGAGAGGAAAAAAAAAAAAAAACTTTTGAAACACATTTTAAAAATGTTTCACATTTTTTTTATGGTAGACCATGATGGGCTCTAAAGAGCCATTATGACTTATCAGAGAAATAATATACAATTTTTCTTTTCTAAAATTGTCTTTTAAATACACATTTTGGAATTGTTGCAGCTGTGGTGCATTTCTAGCAGAGAGGATTTCTTTCTGTGCTCTTTCCCCCTCTAACAGGTATAAAAGAAACGAACATTTCCACATTGCCCATCTCTTCCTAAAACAGAATGTGTCTGAGACAGACCAAAGCCTGGAAGCTCCATGTTTGGGGTGAAATAGGCTCTTTTAGAGCAGCCCACGGTAAGGGCAGCTGATGTGGATAACTCTTGAGGCAGCCTTACAACGTGGCACAACATTATGTATCTTGCAACCCCTTGGCACAGAGGGTGATGCTGTGGGCACGAATCCTGGAGGTTGCTGAATGGAGGATGCTGAGAAGGGGCTAATCTACGCAGACAGGCAGGGTGCGAGGAAAGCACCAAGAGCCCCACGGCAACGCCACGTGCAGACGCCTCTGCAGAATTAGGATGTCCACCTGGGGGGGCTCGTCCAGCTGTTTACTTGGTATTTGCAGGCACCGTTATAGCTGTGCTCCGAAGGCAAGTCTAGCAGAACCCTGGTTCACCAGGGAGCCTGAGCTCAATGGCCAGGGCAGATTCACGGTGTTGCTTTCAGCAGAGTCTGTCGGAGAGAAGGGGGAACGGGCTCCACAGGGAGAGGGCACTGGAGAAAGCTCCTGCCAAAGGCTCCATGAGAAGCCCCCAATTACTCAGATGCCTTCAGGGCACTCGCTTGTCTCCCTGTATCCCCCACTCCTCCATGTGAGCGCTGTGCAACTGGGTTACACAGCATACGATGCAGAGCCAGGCTGCAGTAACCTTCTGTGTCCCCTGCCGGGTCACCAAGGCTAGGAAGTAATCCTGGAGAGGAGGGATTGTGACTCTTCCAAATTTTGCTGGAAACAAGTGGCATTAAAAATAATAATAATAATAAACAGGAAAGCTATGATCCATAGAAGAATGTCCCTCGGGAAATGCACATTTTCTTAGTTTACAAGCAAGTATTGTGAAATGAGATAATTGCCCATTATGTAATAGATCTGTGCAATAAAGCTAAGGTATGAGCATCTGAACAGTTAATAAATGGACTTATTGTAGACTGAACTGTTTGTGGTATGACAGATAACTGGGTTAAAGTAACATTGTTCTGAGAATTAGTCTAGTTTTTGCCAAGGACAGGGGGCATTTATGAAACTAGAGAAAGTTATTCTTCCCAGATGTAAGTGCTAACAATAAAGAACAGAACTGATGTGTGCCTAATTAAGGATGTATGTACCAAAATAGTAGGGCAGAATATAACGATTAATAAAGATTTAGATGTATTTTTTTTCAATCGATATAGAAATAATCACAAAGCAGCAAAAAGATGTGTGACATAGAAGCAGCAGCTGTGTCTGTATGCACACTGAGCTGACTGCAGTAAACTTCAGAAGGAATTGCTCATGGCTATTAGGGACACAAAATGTGATGATGAGGATGATGCAGGATTTGAGGTTTCTGTGGGATCAATGAGTAGTCTCCAAAACAAAGGTTTGTCAATCTGCAGACATGTGTCAAACAGTGCAAGTCTGGGGATAAACATCTCATTTTTAAAGAGCTAAACTAAATTACCGCACAGCACCGTGAGGAACTTTGAAATAATACATTGCTAAGACTGAGCTTCAGGTGAATTGACAGTGGATAATCTGCAGTTCATGAATGACTTATTTTAGCAGCTCCCTTTGACATGTCAGGTCAAGAGCACAGAGCCCAAGCATTGACTCTTGTATTGGTCAGTCCAAAAGTCAGTTTGTGTTGTAAGGTATTTAATCTGGAAAGATGATGAAGCTTCAGAGGATCCAAAATATGAGAGCATGATCTCTTCTAATGCAGTATGTCTGGGAGGGTTTCATTGTGGTTACAAGGTTAGAAACATCAACAGACAAGTGCTATGATAACAACATCTGCTGATACTTCAAGGATAAGGTAGAACCATGGAACTACAGAGCAGCTACACAGCCCCTCTGTGTGTGTACATGTATGTGCACATGCCCGTAGGCATGTAGGAGAATTTAGAGAAGATAGTGTGGTAAAGAGTGCTCAAACACAGCTGTGCTGCAGCTGGGGCAGGGAAAAGGGTTGGCAAACTTCCTACAGTGGCGGCCACCACATCGGTCTGTGGTGCAGCACCCTGACCTCTTGCTGGTGTCAACCCCATCCCAAACAGACCAAGCAGGATGTTGGTGGGTGGTTTTAGTCCACGATCCCTGGGGCTGCTGCAGGCTGCAATTATTGGGGAAGCTGAGGAAAGGTGGACGACTAGACATTTGTGTTTTGACTGGTGTCAGGGGTTTAAAAGGAGAGGGAACCCCATCTACATGGGGTTCTAGGACCTGTGATGGTTCTTCTCAGGACCTGTCCTCAGAACCCAAAATACCTTGACGAGGGGATGAACACCCTAGACCTCGCTGCATTCCCCCTTCCCAAGAGACCTTTCTGAGGGTGGCAGCTGTGAAACCTTCCAGCTTTTTGTGTTCCTTTGGGAGTTCCCAGCACACAAACCCATTTGGTAAATGCTCGTGGAAGTAGCTTCCCAAAACATGGCACACAATATCATAACTAGTGAGCACAGTAGCTGAGACTTAATGCAAGCAAACTCTGCTGGATATTTTTATAAGCCACCCCCTTTCGCAGACTAAGCCATCACAGTAAAATGTAAGACAGGTAATTAATAATTGTGCTGGTGACCTTGAAAATTAATATTGTTTGTTATTCCTGTAAACAAACTGAGTTTCCTTTCCTTATTATATTTTGTATGGTAATTTGGCATAAACACTCCTTTTCACATAATTTCCCCAGTTGACTTTTGTCTCCTTGGCAATTTCCGGCTTTAATAAAGAAAACCTAATTAAGAAGGAGCTGTTGATTGGTTTGCTAGTGTAATTAACACAGGTGATGCTAATGAGTTTCAATGAAACCAATGGTTTACAGGGAAAAATAAACAGAGTTGTGCTGCATATGGTGTGAGTGATATCAGCACTTTGGGAAGATATTATTGTGATTTTCAAGCCTCATGTGAGTGGTTTGTGAACATGGGAGGGGAAGATAAAATGTTTTATAAGATTCATTAGTGGCATTAGACCAAGTTGAATAAGCTTCATGACTTGGATATATTAAAATCAGTTTTGTTCTGACCCCCATTAATGGAGTGTAAAGTTTTATCTTCCTGAGGGAGGTAGGAAATATTAACTTTTTCCTATTTTGTGAATGTTCAGTGTGCGACGTGATCAGTGCCTCGTGACGCTGGGTCCCCGCTCTGTGCCTCGGAGTTGGCCAAGAGCCTCCTTGGCCTGGTGAGATACATGAGGGGTGATCCCACATCCCGCTGTTCTATCCCTTTTCTCTCCCTTATCCCTGTGCGAAATAGGAGAGGTTGGGGAAAAGGCTGTGTAAGGAACCGGGGGGGTTGTGATTTCCTTGTTGGTGCCTCAGGCAGTTTTGCATGTGTGTGTGTATATGTACATATATATATATATATTTTTTTTTTTCTTCTGGCTATGAAAGCAGGATTTTGCCCTGTGAATTTAAATTGAAAAAAGTGAGATTTTTGAGAGCGTTTTAAAGTGCAGTGGGATATTCAGAATTTCTCCACAAAATGCAAATGCTGTAACATCATGTTGCTACGTTTTCTGAAGAGCATTTTCTTTCAAAGGAGACAGTTAGTTTTCTAATAACATTGGCAGCATTTTATCGTTGGTCTATATTTCTGAGGCATTTGTTGATTCCTGATTTACATAGCTTTCATTCTGCAAGGCGACAGAGAGTGATGTTTATTTTTTTCCAAAGGTATGCTCTTTTGTTCATCCCTGTCCTTTCTTTAAATCTTCCTTTTATTTGTTTCTTTTCCTTTTTTTTTTTCTTTTCATTTTCATCTCATTTTTCATCATCATGTAGTTAATTCTTTTTTTCAGCTCATGCTACACTTTGTCTTGTCTATTGCTATGTGACAGAAAAGCCAGAGACATTCCATGTCTGGCAGTACACCTCCAGGGACATCTTTTGAACTCTCATAATTTGTATTTATTGCCACCCACTTTGTAAGTTCACAGTTTAATTTGCCAGCAGTGGCAGTGTTAGGCCGACACAGTAAAACAAGATAACGTTAAAATGTCAGAACGAGAGGGGGCATGAATGATGCATTACCCACTGCTAGAACTTGCACTTGTCATGCCTTTCCACCAAAGTGATGTTAACTACCTTTTGAGAGCCTTATCTGACTGGTATTACTCAGAAATAGGATCATTAGTTCACTGCTCTGATTAGAAGGTTGCTATGGTTGATTAACTCTTCTGGAACTGGGATCACGGTGAGAACATAACATGAATCACGCTGGATTATGCATCTAGAACTAATTTTATAATTAATTTTTGCATTTATTTATAGTTGTTTACACGTGTATTTCCTTAATTCACTCCTGGGCTGACAGAACTGAAGGCAGCAGGAAAAATTTAAACACTTTTTAATGGAAACATTCGAGGTAGATTTCTGTTTCTCCTTCAGTGCAGTGTGTTAACAGTGACCTATTATGCAAATTACTACAAAATCAGGAAAAACTGCAATTCGATGTGGTTTCTAGAGTTGCACAGATAGTGTTAGTTAAAACCTCAGCAAAGGGTGACAGGGAGGCGCAGACTGCCGGGTCGGGGTGGAAGATGCCCTGCGTGGGGCTTCGGGAAGGCGAGCCCGGGCGAGCGCAAGGCGGAGCGTTTAGCAGCAGCCTCGCAGCGCCCCGCGGACGGTTAGTGTTCCTCAACGCAAGCGTTTCTAAAAGTGCTTCCTGGCAAATGGGGTTCACAAAATTCACCATTTTGCAAAATGAGCAGAAATGGAGACGCTGCAAAAGACATAAAATTTTAGAATATTTGCTTCAGCAAAGCTCCCTGAACCGAAGTAGGAATTTATTTCCGAATGTTGTTCCTTTGACTTCTTCACTGTAGGGACTCCTTGCCCATTATTGCTCCGGATGCTGTAATGGACAACCAACATTAGCGTTATACTTAACAAAAAATAGAATCCTTGTGATGTGGACATTAGCAGAGGTGCATTAGTAAGAATAATCTCTCTGTGCCCAGCAAGTGCATGTGTACAAGACAGTCCTTTATAATTTTGGTGCTTCCTTCTATATGCAAACAGCTTTCTGTGCCACCCTGATGCAGGCAATTTCAGGCAGAGTTCGGGCAGAGCACCTGAAGACCTGGCTGAAATACCTAATCCTCCAGCAGCATTATGCAAAAGGGCTCTGATCCAATTGCCTTTGTAGCTAAGGAGAGCTGGATCAGGTCCTAAAAGCTGAAGGGCCAAGGGGGATACAATTTAACTGAGTGAGTAGCATGACTGATTCCTACAGTTACATATCTGCGTAAAGTGAGGAGGCTTTGGACAAAAATTAGCAGAAAAGCAGAATTTGAAAAAGACAATCAAGCTGTTGACAGTGATTTTGGAGAACAGATTTTGGCTGCTGAAGAAGAGATTTTGCTTTAATGATATGAAATAAAGAATCCTTTGTATCAGAAACATGTTTAATGAAGCTGAGGCATTTAGAGGCAGAACTTAGCATTGCATTCTGCCATTGCCCATGTGTGGGTATATTATACAGGAGTGATGTCCAAATCCCTTAGTTCTTAGTTAGGTGGTGATGAAAGAATTAGCCAGGCTTTGGCCATGACTTTGTAGGGACTGTTCAAAAGAGGGAAAACCAAACTGGACCAAGGTTTACAGTGGGCTTCTTCATAGACAACTGTCCACCAAGGTCTTTTTCTTTCTGTATTTAAAAGGTTATCTGATATTGCTGGTTTTTTGTTTATGTTGTTGTTGCTTTTTTTTTTTTGTTTTTGTTCTGACTGGGTCAAAATCAGCCACAGCATAAATCAGCATTGCATGTCTGCCAAGGAGGTGCTGCTGTGGGGAGCTTATCTTACTGGAACAACTCAAGAGCTGGAAAAGCTGCCTTAGCTCCTGCTTTTGCTAAAGCAAGTCCCTTGAGGAAAAAGCCCTGCTTACTGAGGAGGGCAGCAGGCAGACTTGAACTGGCGCACCAAGAGCGGGGTCAGAGCGTGGTCCTGGCTTTACTGTCCTGGCACCACCACTTCGGAGAGGGTCCAGTGCAGAGTGACCAAGATGACTAAGGGACTGGAGCGTCTATTTTAGGAGGTGGAAAGATAAAGGGAGCTGGGCCTGTTTAGCCTGGAGAAGATTGAGGGGGATCTTATCAAACATGTACGAGTCCTCAAGGAGAGGATGTGAAGAAGATGGGGCCAAACTCTTCTTGGTGGTGACCAGTGTCAGGACAAGGGGTAAAGGATATAAACTGAGCCCATAATATCTAGTTTGGAAGTTTCTTGTTTGTTCATTTTAATAGGTTGTCTTTGGCTTTAAAAACATCCTTTCTACCTTTTGGAAATGGTGAAGTCAGGCATGATCTGAGAAGCCTCTATTTGATTAAAATTAAATGAATTTTTAAATGAATTTCTGCGCGACAGTCTTAATATTTTGGATGATTTTTTTTTTTTTTTTTTTTTTTAAGTAGAGAACAGGCAGTTAAGGGCAGAGCTGATGTGTTAGGCTGACAAAGACCTGAAATTTTCCATTTTTGTGGCAGAAGGCTCTTCCGCAGCCCCTTCCTCCAAGCTGCCTCCTTGCTGCACTTCTTGCATTGCCCAGGTATTCGCGTCTCGTGTCGTGTGAGAGAGAAAGAGAACAAAAAAGAAACTATCACCAATTTTTGCCTACCTTTTTTTGCTGTGAGCCAAGGCTTTTGCAGCACCATTAGGATGTAGATTATCATATTTAAAACCTGTGATGACACCATTGTACCCATCTGAATGATTAATCTGCTCATTAAAAGAGTGCCGATGGGCTAGTCTAATTGGAACATGGATCTTCTTAAAGGACGTTGCAGGGTCGGGAATAGGAAATATTACTCATAACATAAAGTAGGGATTAATTATGCTACTAAATACTACTGTGTGGAATTTACATATGGGTCTGGTCATTGGCAAGGGGTTAGGAAAAGTGTGAGCATCCCATTTTTATAACCTTAAAAATGTAGGTGGTACGTTCCCAGCAAACCTTAACCCCTTGTTACTTAAAGGCAGATGCTCCTTGGGTGCCCCAGGAGGGGCAGGGCCGCAGCTCCGGAGCAATTAATCGCTGCCGCCTGCGTTGCAACGTTCCCCTGCGTGCAGATCACGGCAAGACCTGCGCTCGCGACTGCTGCTTCCAGCTGTGGGGACCTGGAGAGAGCTCCAGCTGCTTCCCCACGAGCTGGGGAGGGTGAAGCACAGTTGCCACTACGTGTCCTCCTTTCCATTGATGCCTGGAGTGCAGCAACGTCCCTGCCCTGGCTGCAGGCTGGGCTTGGGAATGGGCTCCAGGGTTTGGATGTGGGAAACAGGCTTCGTTGCTCCAGTCCAGCTGGTGGATTTTGCTTCTCCTTGAGTGGTTTTTGGCAGCTCTCTGGGTCAGGCAGGGTTTTTATGTTGCGCCGATGGCTCTTGCTGCGTGTTTCTGGGTCCCGGAGGCTGGCATGGCTAGAGCGCTTCAGCTGCGGATCGGCACAGGCAGCCGAGGGCCCTGCTTACCCGGGCGCTCTCACGCCAGTGTATTTTCTTGCTCGGTCACTGAATGGCAGTGGCAGTTTTTATGTTCTTTCTGAATTAACACGTGTCTCTAGCATATAGTCGCACTCTCAAGGTGACTTCAATACCGGTCTGGGCAGAAGTTTGGGAATCAGTGGAGTTTGGATGGGTTGCAAATTAGAATAAAATGTGAGAGCATCACAGATGAACCACCTGTTATTTCAGCCTTAATTTGAACTCCACCTGAGATATTTTAATGGATTTTGTCTCCTCTGAAGTAGTGGTGTGCTGTTTTGTGGAGATTTTTGAAGATGAGATGAAGCTGTTTCTTCAAAGAAGTCTCACTTGAACCTGGGACCTTTCCAGGACCCTGTATCTCCTGAATCCCAGTGAAGGTTCCCCACCCTCTAGGTCTTTCTCTCTGAATGTTAATCAGGACTGTAGCCACTCCTTTATGTTTTTTCCCCAAGTTTTTATTTCCTAAACCCGGCAGGATCACCCTCCCTGTAACATGTGAGTACACAATAAAGATTATTTTTATGCATTTGCAAAAGGAAGGAAGCCATTTTTTTTCTCCTTAATGCAAAGCCCATTGAGCTGAATTGGAAGGAATAATTCTCCTAAAGTTAGCTTTGACCCATCTCATGAAATCCCAAGGATTCATTGAAGCTGAGGATTGCCCATTAGAGAAAGCATGAGGGAATACTTATCTTCTTTTTTTTCTGGTAGATTTAATCAGAGTATCTTGATGTACTGCAAAAGGGAAAGATCCAGCACACCTCAGAGGAAACCACTGCAATCTGAGGGGGGTTGATTTAGAGGGCATGTGCATTTCAAGCTGGATGTATTTTGTTAAACATATATGGTTTTCTGTGTAATTCACTGCTCTAGGGTTTTGTCACTGGCTAAAAACCCAATGACTTATTTTTGCGCTGATGAAACTCAGGAATACGTTGCCAGTTTTACAGCTGGGGGAAGTGGAGCATGGCCGGGGCAGCGTTTGAGCCACTTGTGCACGGCGGAGCCGTGAGAAGTGAATCGGGCTCTCAAGCATCTGCGTGTGTTTAGTGAGCTGCCTTCTCTCTCTCAAGCCGCACAAGTGTTTAAGTGTTTTGTTGGATTGGGGCCTGGATGCTTTTAGGGATTGTTTTGAGAGCTGTTGTTTATTTTAAAGCACTTTCCCCTGCTAATTTACAGGTCTGTTCTCGAGGTCGGCTGCGGAGAGCTCTGCTTTATGGCAATAGCTTCTGTAGGGAGAACGATGCCGCGAGGCCGTTGGGATCCGCTCGCCGATAAAAGCTCGCGAGGTCGCAGGGAAGGGCTGCTCGGGGGAGCCGGATCCCGGCCCGGGCCTCCGCGGAGGCTGGGGCTGGTGCGGCGGCGCTGCGGCCGGCGGAGCAGATGGCCGGGAGTCGCGGACGCGTTTGCGGTGCGGAGCCTGGCAGCCCGCCAGCCGTTATATATAGCGCTGTGCCGGGGGGATGGAGATGGGGGAATACCGCGCTGCTTGGGGCCAGCCGAGCGGGAGCCGTTAAAAAATATTGGCTCCATAACTGAGTTTGGCCTCCCCAGCGGTGGAGGCTGCAGTCCCTGTGGAAGCTATTCCAGCTTTTTTTTTTTTTTTTTTTCCAATAGAAGATCCAGTAGAAGATGAATAGGCAAAATTTCCTTTAAAAATAGAGGCTGTTGGGATGTTGTGAGCAGTGTTTGGCAAAATGATCGTCATGCGGCAGGATTTCCCTCTAAGGAATGGGGTCACCTGGACCATTATGACAAAATGGGCTGAGCCGTTTCTATAGCAAGCGAAGCTCTGCCACGAAGCATGAGCAAGCTCATCATGTCACTGCAAATTTAGCCCCATTTGCCTATAACAATCATCTACTTGGTTCCTAGTAGTTGTAAAACATACAATAACCAAGTTGGTTAAATCCAGGTGTTCCTGACACATTTGCCAATTTTCTTCAGCAAACCTTGATGCTACATACCACTGATTTGTGGCTCCAGACAAAGAAACTTTTTTCTTTTTTTTCTTTCTCTCCATCTTTCTCCCTTCTTGTTTTTCTTCTATTTTTTTTTTCTTTTAGATAGCGGGTGTGAGGGAGAGCGGCCACATTTATTGATGGGCTGTGTTGTTGACAATGTTGTTTACATATTTGCAGTGACGCCGCCCCTCAAGCTGCTGCAAGCTTATCAAATCACTTTAACTCCCATGCTACCATCAACATTAGTCCAAATCTGCCACAACTGGCAACCTTCAGCGTTTGTTTGAAAAGATGGTTAACGGTTCTGAACGTCGTCTGAGCCCGTGCAAGGCATAAGCAAATAAGATTATTGCCCGCTGCGCGTGCTGTTGGATGGGTTAAATGGATGTAGCACAGAGGCCATGCATTACACCTGGTGAGTGTTTTATTAATAATGACACTCCCGTGTGCTTTTTGGGTTCCATGAGAATGGTTTTCAAGGTTTCTCTCCAATGGCATCCTCTCTGTGGATGGGTAACCATATATATGTGGATATTAAAAGTATCTAAGGCATTGCTTTTTTTTCCATTAGGAGGGAAAATCTCCAGTTTTTCAGCGCTATGAAGACAGAAGCGTTATAGGGGAAGAGAGATAAAATTATACCCAAGTGAAGCTAGGGTTAAATAAAAGATAGTGTATCCTTGACGAGGACCCAATTTAAAGCAAAAAGTTTCACTCCCACACCACACTAAGCCCAGACAAAATAGCTCCCGTGGCCTTTGTGTGACGTGGAAGGTGAGCATAGAGCATCTTCTGTGATATTGCCCTCTTTGGCTCACAGAGTGTATTAAGTTACGTGAATGGAGAAAGTTTTGAAACAGGCCTTAGAGTTTGACATAATATCTCTCAGTTGGAACCAGGGCTTATTACAGTGAATACCTTTTTTTTTTTTTTTTCATGTCCATAAAAGCGATTGGGTGACTGTTAGCGAAGCCGTGATATTGGCGCTCCGTGCCTTGACCCGGGATCTGATACTCTTCCCAGGGGTTCCCGCTGAGGAATGCTTACTGCAGCAACACTGCTAATCACAAACCGAGGGGCAAAACACCGCGGGCTTTTGTCTCGATGCTAATCAAAAAGTCGTCTGCGGGGCTGCGCGGACCGTCTCGGCCCGGAGCGGCGGGCAAGTCATCTGCCGCCGAATTAAAAATGCCGGAACATGAAGGGGATCTGAAGCCCGTGTGATGCGCGCGCCGGCCCCGGGCTGATCTCTGAATTCCAAGGTGTGGCCTCGCAATCGGCGCCACAAATTAGAGCCATCCGATTTGCATGGATTAACGAGGGAAGGTCGCAGCCCAGTGACAGGTCAGCGGTGCCCCCAGGGATTCGAAGAAAAACTTTGATTCTTCCTTTTTTCCCGTTCCATGAAGTAATCGTGCTGTTCTATTGTAAAAGGAGCTCTGTTACTTATAAAGGGAAGCTTGTCATTTAAATTCATCCAAGTTAGGACACCACTGAGCACTGTCAGATGTCAATCACAATACAGCAGGGAAATGTTTTTCAACAGATTTCTACCTTCATTTTTCCATAACATAGAACAGTGGCATAAAGGGGGTCTCTGAATGTACTTCTTAAGGTTAGGTTTTTATTTTATTTTTTCATCTGCAAAGGACTGGATTTGAAGGTATATAGCAAAGAATTGTGGTCATTCCTGTGACAGGGAGGGAGGAAAATGAGCTGGACGTTGTTTATAAGATCTTTTCCATTTGGGGGCCGTTGCTGAAGGATTTGGGTGTACGTGTGTGCTCAAGCGGATGTTCTTGTTGATTGTGCCTCCTCCGCAGAAGTAGCTTTGAAATATTTTGGCTGGAGGCTTGGAGATCTGTTCTTTTCACCAAGCCTCTTTCGCCTCTGTGCTGCTGCCCTACATTTTTGTCCAAGTCTGGTGGAGATTGAATGTTCGCCCTACCTGACATCTGCTCAGGAACGAGATTTTGTACTCTGGCCAGTTTTGGCAGAAGCATCAATTTGATGCCCTTGTCTTCAGTGTCTCTGGGAGCCTGGGGGCTGTGTGACCTTGAGCTTTGGGCTCCTACAACTTGCCGTGCTCACTGGTGGCCTGTGGGGTGGGCGCTTTGGGAGACCTGGACTGGCAAAGGATGCGGGAGTTGGGAAATGGGCAATTTCTTCCTCTTTCTCTCTTTATATTTGCAAATTCCTGAGAAGCTTAACTCAGTCTGACTCTTCTCAATATGTGTAATAATCAAAGAACATCACAATAATATTCATGGGCATAAAAAAAAAAAAAATGTCTTTGGGCTGCCAAGTGCTCCAAAGCTTATAATTGTCATTTGTTAAACCTGCTGCTCTTGAAGACCTTGGTTTGTCTGGGGGCCACTGTGTAGGTCAGGGTTTTTTCTCTTGGAAGTGACACGGGACCACGCTGGCGTTTGCCCCTAGGAATGAGAGAGGACGACTTTGTCCATACGGCTCCCAGTCATGTTAAGCAAAGAACAGATGCTGGACTTGTGAGCAGCCTGGTGGCTGAAGACCAACTCCAGGGGAGCTGCTGGCAGCTCCTGGGGCCGGCGGTGCCAGTGGGCGTCACTACTGTCAGTCAATGGCCATTTCCGCAGAGCCGTCATTCACTGGCGGGCGCCTTTTGCTCTGAGAGTTGCTAAACGAAACACTTTCCTGGTAAGGAGTGAATAAGGAGATATATGTTAACATAAGTCATTCTTTAAAATGTTATCACAAGCATATGTGTTTTTAAAGAGGGGAAAAAAAAAAAAAAGGCTTTTTTTTTTTTTTTTTTTTTTTTTTTTAAACCCAACTGATTCTTTCCAGATCCTGGCAAAGTCCTTTATTTGGCCTTAAGTAAACCTATGTGTTTGTTTAGATATGGAAGGATTTTAGGCTTGCAAGACTTGGGATCAACCATGCATTGATCTAAACATTTACCAAGTAGCAGGCAGTTGGACACAGAATACCCTGAGAAAATGATGGTTAATCATGTGGAAAATGTTACCATTTGCATCAGCACAATGATACACAGATAAGCGTACTTTCAGTTCCTCAAACAAAATAAAGGCTCCAGCTAAATGCTTTATGAAGTTGAACATCACATTGTACACAACTCTGCTGTAAAGCCATTAGAAAAAACACAGTGAAAATCCCCTATTATGCAAAAAGGTGCATGCAATATTTCCTGAGTAAAATGAGATACAGTAAGAGGTATAACTTTATGGCTCATTTTTTTCTCCATTAGCTTTTTGTTTACAGAAATTAGGTGAAGTACCCAAGCATAAATCTGCTTGGAAATGAGACAGCACCCAGCATCACAGTGTATGTAAGCATGTATCTTAAGTTTAAACAGGTGAGTAGTCTCAATGACTCATTAACTTAGACAGGCATGTTCTTAATAACGGTACTGACCCTTGCTGAATGCATGTCCTAAATGACAGCTTTAGCCCCCTGCTATCCAATCCAGGGCAATCAAAGCTCTTTCAGGACTTTATGTGGTGGGCTGGTAGCTTTTAATGTATTTTAATTCAAGGACCACCTTCAGAACGAGTTTATGAAGAGATGAAGGATCGCATTTGCACTCTGTAAATGTAGCTTGGGAACACTGGGAAGAGATTTGTTTTCCCAGCATATCTTTTTTAGGGATAAATCCTCCTCCGTGGAGGAAACCTGCTTTGACACTGTCAGAGAGAAGTGCCATCTCTGTTTAAAATAATAGTGTTGAAGCTGTGTTAGGAAGACTAGTATTGAGTCATAAAAACTAATTATCACTGTTCAAAACATTCTCAAATACACTTAAGTGGAGGTTTGTTGCATAAACATACAATTAAAGAAAGAATTTGTGATGGATGCAGGAATACGCAGCTCACAGTCTTACTGTTTACTAGTGCAGTTAACAGATGGGTAGGCCAACTGATCCACAGATGTGCAGCTTATAAATATAAACTAACGTCTTACTAGTGATGTATATCTGCAAGTGGCTACAAATTACTTTCCCTTTAACTCTTGGCTGTATGGTGGGGTAGATTTTAATAATACAGTAACTGTCATTAGCTGTGGTGGAGCTGCCGACGAGTGATCAGCAAAAACACTCCCATATGGCTAAATATGAGGGTACAGTGCTGCAAAGTGCTGACAGGACTGTTTACAATATCGGTTGTTTTGCAGGAGCCAATGACCAAATCTTGCATTTTCAAGTGCATCTCAGATACTTTAAACTAATGCATTCTTAGCAGATGCAAATGCAAACCACATTGCTTTTTTTCCCCTCAGATTTCTGTGAGGAGATGGGGGCAGCGCAACAGGAAGGAAAACTGGAATTGTTACACGTTCCAAAATATTTTATTTATTTATTTTTGGCCAATAAACCACCTATTCATCTGCAAACTAGTGTCCTGGTGAAAACACAGAGTTAAGGTGTGTGTGTTGGGCTGCGTTCCATTGTTATTTTTACTCTTTAAATAATTTAGTCGCAAAAAAAAAAATCTGAAGGCTGTTTTAGCAGTAATTAATTATTCATTAATGACATGCTAATTGCACCGTACCTTTGAATATTTAACAAAATGCAAAAACAAGCATGGCAGTTATGTTTTTAATGTAGGAAAAGAGTCTTTGCTACATTACCTCTTTTGTGGAAAAAAATAGACCTCTTTTTTCTGATGGACTAGGGAAAGTCATAGTAGTGGCCTACTTTCTATTCACTCTCTTCAGTCACTCTTTGTACAGTGGAATATAATGTCCTTATCTAGACTTAACAATTGACAGGGTGGCAATCCCTTGACTTTTGTCCAAATGATTTCTCAACAAAAATGGGTTAATTATCGCTCTCCGTGGCTTTTTGAATAACAAAAGGCCATGGTCCCTTTTCTTCCTTTCTTTCCTATTTACTGTATGGAAGCCTTTGAAATGCGATAGTTTAATCGGTGACACCTTCTAACCGGGGATTTCTGAGTGCTGGAGCTCTCTGCAATGAGCTCATATTGCTGTGTGTGAACATTACCATGATTAGGAGATATGACCTTTATTATGGCAAAGCCACCCTGGACTTTAAGGATGAAAATAAAACCCCTCCAAACCTCTCCATGCACTGAAGTAGGTTTGGATTGTTTCACCTAATAAAAGCCAAGCAGTGCACTAACAATGCCCTTTTAATGCCCAGACTCGCGAGCTCCACTCGCTTGGGCAGCTTGTTAAAAATATTAATTGTTAGCTCTACCCAGCAGCTGCACTTTCCTGAGAGAGAACAGAACTTTAAAATTCTTTTTTCTCTCTTTGAGAACCACTTTGGAGATTTTGCTGTTACGCAATCGGCTTTAATAACCTGGCTGGCTCTTCCTCTGCAAATATTTTGTTTCCTTGTGGGTTCAGAGGTGCACAATGTAAGGCTGTTGTCAACAGAATTTAGAGTCTCTGCCCTTGATTTTTGTGATGCTCTGTAATTCCTCAGCGGGAAGGTAGCTGGCATAGACACTATTCTAATTTGCATCCTATAGCCTAGATTTTGTTCTCCTGTCTAATTAGTTGGTAACTCCCATTAACGTTAATAGCACTTACAAATACGCATCAGTGAAAGAATAGATCCCAGTAAATCTGAGCATTATTAGGGCGATACAAAATTAGCATGTAGTATACTTCAAGCTCATGCCGAATTTTATAGCTTGGCTGCCTTAAAGGAGTAGCAATGTATTCAGTGACGAGATGAAGAGAAAACAGAAATACTTAACTAGAAGAAATAAGAATGCTCATGCATCCTGCAGCTGTTTCTCTCCTGAAAAACTTGTTGGTACTGAAGTAATGCAGTTGTTCAGGAGTCGGCTTCAGGTGTCTCCCTCTCTCTGTTCTGCTGTTTGGAGGATTCTCTGACATCCAGTGGCAAAACTTGTGGTAACTCCAGCTTGGCTGGGCTTCAGCTGTGCAGGTCTGATCCGGCCCTGCTCTCATTATGGAGAAGGTCAGCCAGGCTTTACTCCTCCCAGATGTGCCTTTTGTGTTTATGAGGTTGAACCCAATTGCTGAGTGAGGCCAAAAGTAGTATCACTTATTACTTGGGTATTCCTTATTCAGACTTTTGAAAGAAGCATCTGTTCGTGCATGGAGGCATATGGATTAAAAAGCCGGGGAATACATGGCAACAAGCTGAGGAGGAAAGTTTTGTTGTATCCCCTTACTGTGACAGGTACAACCTGGAGCATCTGTTCTCCAGGATGGGTAAGTATAATTCAGTGAAATTTTAATCCTAGTGCTAAACCTTGCAAAAAGTCTTGGCTCCACAGTTGCTAATGACTGTAGGGCACCCAAAACACGTTAAACCCCAAGACACTGTTCACCAAAAAGAAGAAACAGGTCTTTATTTGAAAATATCTTAAAATTTACCCAACTATGAATCTCTTTATGCAAATCTCTTTATGTGGTGAAAGGAAGACAGTTCTTTAGGCTAAGCTCCACTCATCGCTACTGGAGTAGCAAGGACGATCACGCCTCTGGGTGCTCGACCTGGTATGGGACATAGATCCATGCTGAGGGACAGACACGCTCTTGGGAGTAGTTTCCTGCTCAAGCAAATAACCAGAGTTCAGTAGTTTGAAGCTAAAGTCTAATGTAAGATGCATTCTTTTGATTTGAAATATGTGTTTGTGTGCTCTACAAACCCAGCTCCTAAGTTGTATTTCTTTACCCTATGGTTAGTGGTCAAAATACTAGCCTAATGCATATGCAATTTATGCAGATGAATAAGGGTCATGGTAGAGAGAGCCATGATGCATTATCCCAGACAAGGTATTCCCAATCTGCCCTATTGTTGTTATTTATTACTTGACATCGGGAAAGATATATTTTTTTATGCTGTTAGAGCACCTTACAATACAGATAAAAGGATACGATCCCTGCTCGAGATGGAGGGTAACAAATTAGTTTCAGACATGACAAAACTAGCCGAGGTAGGGCATAAGAGGGGAACAGGGATGACATTGTTAGGTTTATTTTAAAGCCTGTTTATATCTTGAAGAAAGTGTTCTTTAAGAAAAGCTCTTTGCACATCAGGGTGGAAACAAGTCATACTAGGGCTAGAGGGGTGAGGAGTGGCGAGTGGTCTTTAGGGCCCGTTTGGGAAGGCTGATCCATATTAGTGACGTGCTGTGGCAAAAGACATAAGGAAGGGGACGAGTGGCGTGCACAGGTCAGCACCCGTGGCTTGGCAGGGGGATGCTGGCGATGCAGTTCCCTCGGCACCGTAGGAGGCACCGTCCCTGGGTCGCTGATCTCGGCCCTGACATTGTGACAGACTCAAGCTGCTGCGGTGGCAGGAGCTATTTTGGCTGTACATGGAGGTGGCCCCCATTTTTGCACGGGCTGAGCGTAATTGGTGCCGAGCACATCACAGCTAATTGCCCTCGCTTTGCATCCGCGCTGAGCGTCGGGCCAGTGCGACGGGAGCTATTTTACCACTTCCGCCTGCTCGCTGCTTGTTTCTGAATGAACTACACCTGGCGTGAGATTTACAGCGACGGGCTGGTTGCAGAGCTGCTCCCCGCGCTCGGTAGTCCGTTTCCAGCGCCGTACAGAAGGCTGGGGGCCGGGAGATGCTCTGGCTGCAGAGGTGAACAGTAGAAAGGGACTTGGCCAACCTTACTCTATGAGGACACTTTTGTTGCAAATGTGACTTTTAATAGCAAATAGTGATTAAATGCCAGGCTTGGGCTCCTGCCTGCAATTAAGTATTTGTATTATGAATTCATGTTTGAGAGATTTCATGGCATTAAACATAAACTAAGTGAGGGGAAGGAGCAAGAAATGAGGAGGGGGGGAAAAAAAGGTCCTCTTGAAACATATTCAGACATGACATTTCCTTATGTCGATAACCATCAAGGGCTTTGCTTTTCCATCCATAAAGACAAGAATGCCACTTGTCAATCAAAGGGAGAGTCACAACAATAGATCAAGAAAGAATAAAACAAAAAAATTGCCTTCTTGCTTCAGACAAGCATTGCCTGCTTTTTCACTGATGATAATATTTATAATGCCCACATGCAAACACAAGGTATATAGGTGGTGGGTAGCTTATATTACAATGCTTCATTTCCTTTTAAAATTGTATTCACCCACAGGGAGAAATTAAACAAATAAGGCATTTTAAGCCACTGAAGCAAGACCCATATTTGTAAGAGTTATTTTAAAACACTAGGTTTTTATTTTTGGTGTTCAGTCACAGTAGCTTATTTCTTTACCGGTATTGAATATTCTGTTAAATAAAAGCTACTTTTGGCTGAACCACACACAAGTTCTGGTGCACTATTACCAATCCTTCTATTTTTATTGTGAAACTGGTGGTTGTGTTTTTTTTTTTTTTTTTTTTTTTTTTTTTTTTTTTTAATATCTACAAATCTGACCTGTGATTATGGGAGACTTATAAACTTTCATTTATATTAAAAAAAAGGAAAACTAGACCTTATAGTTCAGCAAAAAAAAGCTCAAAAACCATGCTATTTAATATTTAAAAAAAAGAGAGAAAAAAGAAAAAGCTTCCCCCAACTTTCACTTTTTAATTTTCATGAGTTTTAAGGCCATTTTCATTATGGGTGAGTGCTGTTTGCATAGTGTACTTGGTGTCTGAGTATGGGGATTAGTAACATAGCTGCATTAGATAATTGATAGGAGATATATTAATATTTTGGCTTTGTCTTAAACATAGTAAGGTTAATGTGAGTGGAAACTGTGAAAGTGGAACAAGGTTGCAGTTTAAGTGCAACACAGATCCTGAAGTCTGAAAACAATAATAAAAAAGAATAGAACATGGATAATGAATGCATCATAATTAATGTTTCATGTTTTAAAAACTTTTCCTATCTAGAGCAATTTGCATTTGTTAGTGTTGCTATCCTTTGCTATTCTGGTTAGATTCTGTATTCCTGGCATATGGATTAGGTTTTCCCAGTGGGAAATTGAGGGCCAGAGCATGCCAAACAGCACCTTGTATCATAAGCTTCAGCACTGAATATCACGTCAGGGTCAGGGCAGTGCAAATAATGTCAGTCTCTGTACCTTTTCTGGTTCAGTAAAAATCTCCTTGTAGTTTGTGAATGCAAATGACATCCTGCCTTTTGCAGGCTGAGAACATATGACAGGAAGTTGAGAGAAAATAAAACTTGAAAATGAGGGGCAGCAAATTAAGATGCAAGCAATTAGATGGAAGCCAGTCCTATGATCCTCTGGCTGGCACTGGATTAGGACATTTTTTTGATGGATGGGCCTGGGCTTCCAAAAAGACTCACCGTCCACATCTGGGACCATATTCTTTTAAGAGCTGTGCGTTTATCGGGCGGGTATCTGATCCAGTAGGCTTCTCGGAGCTGGGCCATGAGAGCTTAAGAGGAACAGCTGGTTCCAGAGCTCTTCTGAATACCTGGACACATCTGTGGAAGCTCAGCGGGGTTGACTGCAAAACAAGAATTCCAGGCTGCAAAAGTGTGTAGATTTCTAGCTTTCTTCCACATTAGGAGGAAAACAATCTTTCATACTTTTGAAATGAGAAAATAGATTCAAGAATAGACGATAGCTCTGCTGCAAGAAAAAATTGTGGACAGATTTGCAGGAGCAGCACCACAGAGGAACTTTCATTTGCCAGCGTAAAATGTGTTGCTGGAAAGGTAGCACTAACCTCTTGAGATGCAGTCCTGTGTTTGCAGCCTGTGGAAGATGCTGGATGACTGTTGACAGTCAGGTTGCCCTTAGCAGGTCTGTGCCTCCGCTGTGAGGTGCCCACGTGCCCTTCCTGGGTCTCTGACTCCACACTACGGCCATCCCTGGTGTGCGCACCAGCGTCACACCTCAACACGTATTGATTTCCCTTAGGCAAGGGGAGAAGACGAACGCTCCTACAGCTCTTCAGTCTTGATGACTGGGGGCATGGGCTGTAGACTGCATCTTCCCAGAGTCGGGATGTAGCCACAGAGTTTGCCCTGAGAACGGGCTGCAGGATGTGCCCGCTCTGCACTGTTGCATAACCGTCGAACTGCAGGCGGGGTGGATGAGAACAAGCATATCACAGGCTTTCTTTGCTATTCCAACACTGCTTTACTAATTTCATATATTGATGCCTCCTTTCTCATAAAATTGTTGCTTTTATGTTGGGTTTTATTCTTTTAATTGTAAAAGAAGCCTGCAAATTCAATTAGTATCATCAGAAAATATATGAATGTCGGCAAGTTGGCAGCTTATCTCGCACTTTTCTTTATCTCTTATTCCCTTGAATGTCATTGAAATTTTTTGTCACTTTTCTCTTATCTCCTTCTAATTTGCCAGTATTTCTTCTCTAATCTTGTTGTCCAGAGAAGAACATAATGCTGTAAGTTCATACTCATCAGGGCATTTTCCCCATTGTGTGGGTGTTGTATCCCCAGATGCAACCTTTGTGTAGCCGGCTCCAACTCATTGATTGTTTTGTAGTTATAGCACATGATTAATTTGCTGTCCCCAGCAGTGCAGTGATCTTATGGCATCTCAGAACTTCCTCTGGAAGTCATCACATTTACAGCGGTTCCAGGTAGAGCTATCTGGGTGGATATGTGAATCAACTGTCTTTCAGAAAATGTTTTTAAGGCATGGGAAGTATTTATTAGCTGCTCATTTAAATCTTCTAGTTACAAGTAACATGATCTGTGATTGTGCTTTACTTAATATTTCCTTTTTCACATTAGTTTAATGGAATCATTTGGAGTTGCCAGTGCAAATCAAGCACTTTACAGGAGGGTGTAGAGATGGACTGGCACAGAATTGGTCCTGAGAATTTTGTTTGTGGTATGCCTGTTCCCACAGCTGTCTTGTGTTTGTACGTGACATAATTCACATTACATGTCAAATATAAACTAAGGAAAGAACAGAACCAGAACTGGCCTTTATCTGCTTGAGCTTTGCTACGAAGGTGGATCTGATCACATGAGCATGGGGATGTGCTAGAAGTCAGCTACAAATGACTAAACTTCTGTCTCTTTGAACATGTGGTTTGGACACCCCAGTGACGCTGCCTTCAGTGGTGCTTTCCTTCCTGCAGTGACTAAACAGAGCGTCATTTTTCTCAAACAATCTGAATGTGCCTATAATCACAAGGGGAAAAAGAAAAACCCTGTGGGGCATTTTCTTGGTTGACATCTCATTTTTGCATTCAGGCTGAAATCCTGCCTCCTCCATGACCCATGGTTGGTGTGTGTGTGGGCGAAGAGCAAACCACGGTGAACCCGTGTGCGCGCACAGGCTGCAGAGCGATGCTCTTCTGTCCTCAGGAGGATGAGGGTGGCAGTCGGAGGCAGGGAGGCGGGAAGGTCCTTAGCTCTTGGGAGGCAATGGCTCTTGGGTGTCCGTGGATGGAAGGAGCACCTTAACCCGCTGTTTCTTCTGCACTGTGAGAGAAAAGGATCCCTTTCCAGTCTGCCTCTTGGAGACTGAGTACATGACTCTAATACAATAAGTGAGTTTACATCAAGGGATTTTAAAAACGTTTTAGTGGCTTGAAGAGGCCCTTGAAGTGTGTCTGTGATACAACATAATTCTCATTGCTTATCGGCAGCATCCTGAAATGGAACAGCTGATTATTAGCTAGGAACAAAGACATGGCTCACACTGGGCTGCTCAGGCACCAGAAGTATTTACCAAGAATATTTCTTGTTGTGCCTTCTCTTCAGGGAGTCCGCTGCTGTCCCCTTGGCAAAGCTGTTTTTAACTTTGAAGCCTGAGCTAAGCAATAGTGTTTATTTGCAGGGGGGCCGTGTATGTTTGATACGGAGGTGGGAGAAGGCGGTTGAGAGCCACGAAGCTGCTGCTCAGTGACCTGAGCGACCCAGATTTGAAGTCCTGCTTTGACAGACATACCTGCTTTTACCTTTGACTAGGGACATAGTTTCCTTGGTTTCCTGTGAATGAAGTAGGAAGAGTAGCCCTTCTTCATGCGATTACAGTTTCCCAGATTTGGTGGTGGCACAGAGCGTGACAAGCACGGCTGGGAGAAAGCTTAAGTGTCATGAGAAGGTCAGGTCCTCCTTCCAGCTTCTCAGAAAAACTTGCCAGCTGTCAGATATCAGGATGCTGAACCCCCTGAACCTCAGCTGGCCTGGGGCAAACAGGAGGTGGGTGGGATGTGAGACAGTGCAGCTCCAAGCTCGCTCAGCATCGATTACAACCAGGAGCGAGCGCTCGGGAAGCTGGTGGAAACCATCTGGAGACACAGGCCATTGCCTTACATGTACAGCTCCTCCCCAACGTTTTGTTCTAGGTGGGATGGATAAAGTGTTGCTCCATTTTTTTTTTTTATATTTCTGGAGAAGTTGGACTCTTGAATGGCAAGGTGTCTGTGATTTCAGACAAAATACAAATACCACAAAGAGCTGATCTGCAGGAAACAAACTCCCCAAAAACAAAACAAATTAATGCCTGCTTTAAAAAGGTACCTTTTAGGCAGCCCAACCTCTTGACCTTCTAACTTTGGGCTGCCAAGGCTGCTTGCCCAGTACATCTGTTTTTCTATGTTTTTGCCTGTAATTATGTTGTCCTGTGCAGTTATGATAGCGGTTTATCCTGCTTTAGAAATGTTATGTTTTGAGGTTAACTTTCCCAGGGGGGATGTCTCTTTCTTTCCTTTTCCCTTTCTTCTTTTTGTCAGAGCAAACAAAACATAAAATCCCGCTCAGGGAAGAGAAGTAGGGAAGAAACCTATTAGAAAGAGTTAAAGTAGCTGGGGCTGAGGAGGGACGTGTCTGTCAATGGGAAATACTGTATAATGTGGTTACTTGAAAATGGCAAATAGTCCTGAATCTTATTGAATGAAAAAGGACAAATGTCACAGAGCCTGATGGAAAAATAAAGATAAGGTTAGGGGTCCGGTGACCCAGACGTGTCCCCTGCAGTCCGCATGAAGGGCAGCCCGCCCTGCATCTCGCTGCCATGCCTGCTTTTCACTCGGCGTGGACGAAATGATGATTTATGGCTCCTGCCGTGGCGGTGGGCGGGTGAGTTTGCAGGCAACTTCTAATTCCCTGCTCCTGACTGCAACACCAAGATCCTTGCCGTGCCTTGCAAACAAGCTCTGAGTAGGGATGGTGCCACTCTAAACATTATTTCTGAAAAAACTCACTCTGGAGACTGGTTAATTTCTCGTTAATGGCTCTGCTCTGCTCTGTGAAACTTGGTGGGAGTTTTGACGTTGGATTCAGAGAGGAAGGATGAGGTTGTCTTGTCTCGAGGATATTCTGATGTGTCCTACCACAATGGGACCAAGTGGATGGGGGTCATAACTGTGTGATGTGAGGGGCTTTGCACTGCTAGGCACAAGTCTTAATCCCGGGATGGGGGAATCTCCTGGCAGTATCGTGTCCAGAGATGCCAACGGCCCTGCTGGGAAGGGGCAACAGATGAGGGGACTGTGGTGGCTACCCCGGCTGGATCCTGCATGGTGCTTTTTAGGGTGTTTTGTGGGGATCCCGCTAGAGCCCAAAGCTTGGGATGACAGCACTAAATGCAAACTGTAAGCAAAGATTTCCAGTGCTAGGCCCATGTATGCCATGTTGGGTTTCACTCAGTAAGCAAAGATTTCCAGTGCTAGGCCCATGTATGCCATGTTGGGTTTCACTCAGTAATTTACTGGAAATAGAGGACTTTTTTTCCACTGCAAAATATTTGTGGCGCTCTGGCCTTTTTGAATAATTTGAAGTTTGTTTGGTTTTGCCTCATCTGACTTTTTTTTTAAAAAAAAAATGGAAATAAACTGAATTTTTAAAACTTAATTTGATTTAAACTGAAATAAATTCTTGCCTCCATTCTTCAGAGAAGAAAAGGGAGACTTTCCATAAAACTCTTCTCCCCAGTGTGTTATTTTCAATTTAGTTGGAATAAGGAAAAGATCTATAATCTTAGAACTGTTGTAGTTGAAAAAAAATCCCTGACAATGCTCGCTGTGTTTTATTGAGTTTAGTATTCAAACATACCTCGTTCCTTACTCTTTATCCTACGAGAGTTGAAGAGTAACATTTGGCCTTTCTCTTAGATATGAGTGAAATTCTGGGATTGAAGTGAACGGTCAGGAAGCCCTGTGGTCTATATCGCCTTCTGAGTAAAGCTGAATAGCTGTGTCTTTAACCTGCTGCAATGCTTCAGGACAGCTACAGTATGTGCGAGTCTGCGGCTCTGTTACTTTAGTTCAGATTATTACTTTAGAAGCTGTTTCTTTTGTGAATATGCTTCTTCAAAATAAACTTAAGGTCAGTATATTTTTTTAATTGAATTTTGAAACGAGATTATCAATAAATCAAACAATATGGGGATTGATCAGCTCAGCTGTTGGTACGGATGGCGCCTATTGAACAGAGCCGTCCTCTACCAAGAGGAGATCTAGGACCTTTTGTGAATTTTAGTCCCTAGTTGTGTCCAACTATATACACAGGAGTATATCTACTCATTAGCACTGCTTGCAGGATTAGTGGGTTTTGTGCGTGTGTGTTTGCAGGAGCAATTTCTTATTCGTAAAACATCCCTAAGGGTTTCTTTTTCGTGCAGATGTGAGGCTGGACAAGAATATTTCTGCATGGCAAAAATCCCCAGTGGGAAGGGCTGCAGCATGAGAGCCTCATAAGGACTCCTGCTTCAACCCGAGCAAGAGTTTGGTTTTGCCCTCTAGTTCAGTTATGAAAGACGGGAACTCTCTCTGCAAACTGAGCCTTTCTGTATCCTTGGCCAACTATGACCACAGCTTTATAACTGCTCTTTGATTTGCATAACCATAGTATTAATTGTGCAACTAGTTTACAGTTACCTTACAAGCTGGAATTAATTCATCCAAGTTGTTTGATTGGGACTTGCAAATCAGACTGAGATCAGAGAGTTTTGGGATGCACTTGTGAATAGGCTGGTAGAACGAAAAGCAGGGGTACGTTGGCCCTAACCAGACAGGTTGCTCACAGTTAGCTATTTCTAAACACACCCCCTGTAAAACTGCAGCTCGTGCTACATTTCCTTTTCAGGGGATAGTTTCAGATGCAAATTCACTTATAGAGGTAGATGAGAAGAAATGTGCGACAGACACACCTGACTAACTTGCATTTTGTATCTCTAACACTCAAAAGTACCATGCTTACGGTAATGAATTTTATCTATTACAAGAGAAAACAATCACCTTTGATGACATTATAGAATAAACACATTTAACAGCATGCTGAATTGCTGAAGTATCATTTTCAACGACCTCATTAGTGTCACTTAATTAAAACTTCCTGCTCTTGACTTTGAAGCTGGTGCAGGCAAAAACACAGAGGGAATTGAACAAACAACTAAAAAGGGAGGGGTATCTTCTAGTGATGAATAGCAGTAGTTGCTAATGAAACCAAATTATGTACCTTTTTCCTGCAACTCCGATAAAATAATATGAAACACACAGCAAGTTTGCATCAAACAAATTAATCAGCTGTCAGCAGATTCGCCTGATAATAATCTCCTGCCCTTATTGATAATTTAAGAAAAAAAAGTTGCTTTTTCTGTACACAATCATTAAGATGGTGATAATTAAAGCTTCAGCTTCAGAAATGCCATAATAACCGTTAATTAGCAGGATGCTATTTTCAACATAATTTGCTAATTAGGGAGGGAGCTTATATAGTGTACGTCCCTAATTATGAAAGGGTCTTGGGCTGTGGACTCATGTGACTGGAGTGTAAATGACACCATTATGGGGGTCCTGGCAGCTTTTAATTATTTATTTCTTTAAAGAATATTTTATTCAGAAATACTTACCCAATTTAACCGTGCAGACTAACCGCTTTCCCTCAAAATCCCTCTCCCTCTACTGGCACATTTTACCCATCAAATGCAAGATGCCAAGTATTTTGTTGGATAAACTCCACTAATTTCAATAAAATTAAACTGGCAGAAAATTTAGCTCAATATATTTCCTTCACGTGGTTGAAGGACAGGGGCCAAATATTGCGCTGATTGCTGTGTCCTGATGTTGTAATTTCAGGAGGGAAAGTGTGTACCTGCTGTTTGAATAGGATAATTTTCTGTTTCTCTGTCAAACGCAGATGCACAGGGTGCAGAGACATCACCTACTCTTTCAATGTCTTTTAGTGTCAGTTATAATCTATCCTTTTCTTTTAAGATTATACATTTAATACAGTTTCAGAAATAGAACTTGATTATATTCTTTAAAGGGGGTAAAAAGTGCTAAAATATGGAAAATGGTGCTAAGGTAACAGGCAAAATTCATGAACTAATGTTGTAGTATGTTCTATATGTTGAAGTGTCCCATTGTCATAAGTAAGCTACTTCGTAGCCTTAAAATTAAACATGTTTTCACTTCCAAGATCTAGGCTCATAAATGTATTACATAGCTGTAATCTGTACATAACTCTGTAATTATATAAGTACGTATATTTCCAGGTGTTATGTATATACATACATATAAATATTGTCTAAAACCAGACACACACATAAAACATATACATACATGAATATATATCTAAAAGCAGACATTCATAAATGATATACACACATCCATTTATATAAATGTAAAAAATTACCTTTTACCAATGCAAACCCAAAACGCTGCTGTCATCCACAGATATGTATTCTTGCTTCCTGAATTGTAATAGCTGTTTTCTTTGGATGGTTTTACCTTGTTTCAAATAAAACTGTATTTCTCTTTCCCTTTAAAAGAAATGAAAACTTAATTCAATAATAAATGAGCTCCAGCTCGGCATAAGAGTCACTTAACTTAAATCTTTTTGTAGAGGTTCCCACTTAAGCAGCTTGAAAGACAGTAAATCACGTTGGGGAGCGGACATCCCGGCTTCATTGCCACGCTGCGGAGTGCTGAATTAATGGCCATCTCTTTAGAATGTATGGATGTGCCTCCCAGCTGCCGGCCTGACAGCGTTATAGCTCAATTAATGTGATCTCGATGTAATTGCGGACTGGGAGCATAGTGCCTAAAAATTATATTTTTTCATCAGAATTATATTTTATCCTCCAGATGTGGGGGTGAATATGCTAAGGGATGGGGCTCCTATCTAGTTTTTAGTTCTGTTTTGTTTTATCGTATGTAAGAAGGGATTCTGTGATTTAATTGCTGCCAGTAGCTCAGGGCTCAAAGGTCTGCAAGGGAGTCAAAGCACAGTGTGTTAAGGTTTCTTTGCTTGATGTTGACTTGTAGTTTGGCTCATCTTATTGCCTGATGAAGAAGCACTCAAGGATGATCAAGAAATGTCTCCTCCTAGAGAAAGTGAAAGATGATGGAGGTTGTTTTGCCCTAGATGCAAGCACCAGTTATTGTCTTTCTGCTTCATTCACTTGTTGTTCCCCTCAAAGCTTTTACTGCCCTTTGCATCAAAAAAGGGGAAGGTAGGGAAGCTTTGCAGGGTTTCTTAAAGCATGCAAGGCAAAGATAGGTGGAGAGGGGAAATGCAGAGGTGGTTCCGGTGGGGAGGCTACCCAGGGCAAAGCCCTGGGGGCAGAGGGTATCTGCTGTTGTGTCCAGACAGGAAGGTTACTGGAAGCCACAGGGATCGGAGATGGCTGAGTGTGGGAGAGCCCCATTGCTTTGCAGCTAGAGAAAAGGCAGCTTCATGCTTCCAGAACTCCGTGTCTTCGTGTTGACTCATGTGTTATTAGCTGAGCAGTGAGACTTTGGCCACTCAGGCAGGAAGGCTGCTCAAGGTGCAAGGCTCCTTCTCTGACCTCAGCAAAATAACTGCAAAGGTTTCCACGTTTCCCCCTTACAAAGGGAAATAACATGGCCTCAGACAGGTATGAAAAATAACCTAAGCAGGCCCATTTATTTTTTATTAACAGTTTCTCTGAGATTTGCCTGGTTTCTCCGGTGCCAACTCTGCCTCTCTTGAGAGGTTGCTCTCGGTGGCCGTGCTGGGCTATGGGCAGCCGTTGCTGGCCAGCGCCCGGGGATTCGTGTCGAGCCTGGGGGTCTTTGTCAGCCCCTGTTGTGACTGCAAAGCCCTGCACTCTGGGCTCCAGCGATGGCTCTGCGGGTCCAGGACTTTGATTTCTTGTGATGTCTGCAGCAAACACGTTGAAAATGCTGCCTTCTCATTCACTTCAGCAAAGATAAATCCCCTGATATACCCTTGAAACCCAATTTTCAAGGTACTTAACCACCTACCTCTTTCAGAAGATTTCATTTTATAGAAGTTTGCTGTTTAATTCAAGTGGAGCCTTATACAGGGTGTGATTTTGCATGGGTCTTTCATGGAAGATGGACCCGGGCCCTACTTTTCTCTATCCCTTGGTGCAGGAGTAGAGGGAAAAAGAATTTTGGAGAAAGAGAAACCACGTGTGCAAGAGGAACGCGATTGTGAATCTTTAACAGTTGGCAGGGAGTCAAACTGTAAATCTCGAAGCCTCATTTCATGCGTACTTTCAAGCTGCCCGATTGCGACATGACCAGATCCTTTTACTACCTGAATAGCGCACAGTAAATTAATGTGGATAAATCACGTCTGCCAATAGTCCGACTCCGAGGCAGCTATTAAGGGATGGTGCCCAGTTTCCAATGCATTTATCAAGAAATTAACAATAATGGGGTAATATTTTGACTTGCATTATGTGCTGTCGCCTCATGCTATAAACCTTTGCCCTTGCCAGATCCCGGATGTTTCTCGGCAAAACGGGCCGCCTGGTGGTGGGGCTGGCGGACGGGGACGCGGGGACGGTGCCTGACACTGACGTGAAGGCAAAGGGGTGTGCGGGAAGGGTAGGCACCATCCCGGCACACGTGGGACAGGTACGGGAGGAGGTCTGGCGCGCGCTGCGGCGAGGGCAGGCAGCCAGAGCCACCCCGAACTCTGTCACCTGCTTTGGATGGACGTGCTCAAAAGCCAAGTCCTAAACAGCGTCCTTTGGGTGAGAACCGCCGATGCAGACGTGGGTTGCTGGGGATAAACCACAGCGTGGGTGCGCTGCCGTTGCCTCCCTTCAGGAGCCGTCTGCGCTCTTCATGCGAGTTGGAGCATGGACAGGGATGCTCTAAAAACGGCTCGAGTTGTCCTTGGCCATGGTGGAGCGGGCTGGCAACCAGGGATGGGCAGCCAGGTAGGGACGTGCCTGTCAAGCTGCTGGTGTCACCTGAGCGCTCCCGGCTGGCCGCTCCATCGCTTTCCTGGCATGTTGCCGTTGGCTTGGCCTTCTTGGCAGAGCACGCTGGATCCTGCGTGAACTCTTCCGTTGCAACTTTATATTCTACTCTTGCACTAATGGAGATATTTCAGCTTATGTGAGTGCTTGGAGGAGAGACAGGAACTGGTAGAGTTTAGGAGCAGTAGCCATGGCCATAAATCAAAGTGTGGGTGACAACCTCGTCTTCGGGGCCTTCTGTTGCCCAGGGAGACCACGTTGTCTTCTTGCCTTCTGTTTTTTTCACATGGAAGAAAGAAGGCAAAGTTTTTTTAATAAGGATTTTTGTGATTTCAGTTAGTATAACTTTTGTAAGATAGCACAAATAATAAAATTTAGCACTAATGCATTAAATATAAATTTGATGAATAACTTCTGCATTCATTGCTGTGACAACAACAACAGCAACAAATCATTGGGTAATGTC
>VZSV01000015.1:5875080-5990544 GCA_013398735.1 Nothocercus julius
TGTAAGCAAAGATTACACACAGTGACACCAGTTATATCATGGGCTATGTCCAATGAACCTGAGAAAAGCCAGAAATGGACATTTCAAAAGTTTTCTTCATATCTTAGCTATTAGCAATTTGCATAGAATGACAGGAAAAAAAAAAAAAAAAGATGGCTATGATGAAAGCAAAACTAGGTCCTCCCCAGAGACTTTGATGAGTTTCTTGATTTACTCAGCTACAGGTTTTCATTTTTTCCCCCACCACTTTCCATAAGCTCAGGCAACCAAACTTCACATTTTTCTACCTTCTATTTTGACTGGTTGTTGTACCTAGTGCAATATATGTACGTAAATCTCTTGGGAGCTTTAGTAATTTCATAGCTTCTTCTACCCTTTATTGTTTCAAGAGCTATCTTTTACCTCGAGTCTTTCATTAAGGGACTTTGAAGCTCCTATTTGTCAGCATTTGATAATATTGGTCGTTATTATACCTCTTGTCCAGCGTATACTTAAAAGGCCAAACAGTGGGCTATGGCTAGGTTTCCATAATACACTGACGAGGTGATCCATTTTGAGTAAAAGTGACTTGAAGCATTTTTTGACAGGGAACTGGATGAAAACTTGTTTTTTGGGGGAATTCCAGCAAAGAGTTGATTGTGACCTCTGATGCTCTGTAGTGTCAAGGACAGATGGGAAGATGGTATGAATCAATATATGTCAACCGCACAGATGGTACAGTCATGCCGTGTCCATATCCTGATCTCCTATCCCTCTGAAACAAAAATTAATAATCCCTTCATTATCGACAATAGCTGCCAACCAGCTGAAAGATCAGACTGTGACTTTAGGGTGAAATTCTCTGCAAGGTTTCTTTGAAATAAGGAAGGTTGACTGAATTTTGTTTTAAAAAGGATGGGCTGGGGAGTAAATATTCACCAGTTGTTGGTGGGCACAGAAGGTCCCCCACAGAAGGTGGGGCAGTGTGCTCAGTGAGGGGGAGCTTTGGGACATAGAGGCCAGTGGGGTGACAGAGCCACCCCTAGTCCACCCTGGAGAGGTTTTTGGGCTGAAGGAGAGTGGACGTGGGGGTGACCCAGTTGTTCCCTTCAGCTCGGGCACCTCTGACTGTGTCACGTGGCCTCAGCCATCAGCCCGTTCTCAGTCTCCTGCACAAACTGATGGCCACAGATGGCTTTTGGAAGTAAAATTTGGGAGACTTGGAACTTGTGTATGGTGACAAGGACAACCACATCCTCACTGAAAGATGCTAGTGCAGCTCATGCAATTTTATCATTCTTTTGCAGTAGGTCCTGCTTTTGTAGACACGCAGTCACTCGAGAATTGCTGTTAATTGCAGTTTATGCTGGTCTGTTTTTAAAGCTTCTAATCCCTACAGCTATGGAGAAAATCAACCAACCAGCCTAAGAAAAAATCAGGATTACCCTTTAGTCTCAGAGGAGCAGAGGACAAGTAAATCACCTCTGTTTCTAAAGTTTCTACCAGCCTCCTGATTTGTGAGTGCAAGTGGGTAACGGTGTCTGTTGTGGGAGCATCTGTGAAGTAGAAGCCAAATGCAACGGGCTGAGGTGGCTCCCTGCACTTGCTCTCAGGCAACTCTGGACATGTCGCACTGTGCTGCGTGAGAGGATCACTCCATCCTTGCCATTGCCTTCAGCAGCAAACAAGGCCTAATATTAAAGACCACAGTGAAAAGGAGAGTATGCAATACAATCAGAAACTGCAGCCCACCAAAATGAGTATTGGCACGCCTGCACAGGCTTCAGTGGTAATGATGAATTCAGTATTCACCACATGGACTAATTAATGCACTATAACATCTCCCAGTGCAATTTGCAAGTCACAGATTGCATTAGGTGATACAAATGACTCATTTGTGAACCTGAAGAATGACCTTTGGCAGGACTAACTTCTGACCTCAGAAATATTAAAGAAAGGTTATTTCACCTTGCCATTGTCTCCAAATGCCAAAATAGCCCAATTAAAAACCTTGACATGGAACCATAGGAGCAGATGCGAGTCCTAAAGGGCATTAATTATTTTCAGTGTCAGCTGGTTGTATAACTGAGGCCAAATGAGAGTTTGGAAAGCTATTAAGCCCCTGTCTTACATGCACTGGGTCTAAGGTTTGAATTGAAAATGGAGTATGTGGTTTTCATTTGGGCAAGATACACTGCATATAAGGCCAGGTTGTCCCAGTGAGATGTGGGCTACCTTTCTATACACTAACTGTAAAGCGGTCTTTAAAAATGTACCCCTTCAGTAATAATAATCCATCACAGCTTCAATATTTATGAAATAATCATTAGTCACCATGCTGCGAGGTCGAAATCCTGTGCATATGTTCAGCATTGTTTCCTTGTGTGCTGTTCTCACCCTCCCTCCCTGGCCACTGATCTTGTTGTGTGTGCGCTTTTTTCCAAATGCGGTGACAGATGAAGATATTGTACCAAAACTAAGTTCCCATATGGCTAATTTCTACATTTGTTTTAACAACACACAGATTTAAAACAAATGAAAACACAAAGACTTGAGTAATCTTGGCGTTCTTTCCAGTGCTCTGTAATTTCTTCCTCCAGGTGGGCTTTTATTGACACATACTGAAATGCCTTGATGTGTCTTAAAAAAGAAACTAGTCAGACCATAATTCGCTCAAAGACTTTCATTTGTTCGAGGCAAAGTCTTGTACAACACTCACCTTGTTTCTACCTTCTTTTCCCAATCTCAACAGTTTGAAAGTAATTCATTTTCTTAGCTGAGCAAGCAATGAAAAAAAAAAAAAATGTATTTAAGCACCATGAATAAGTATGTTATTTACATCCATATCCAGAAGGGTTTATGCAACTAAAATCTGCCTTGGAATTTTTGTCTTATTTTCTATTTCCCCTTGATATGGTTGTTTCAGCATAGCCACCAGGAAGAGCAAATTATAATGGTTCTTGTATGCCATGATAATAGGAATAAAATAAGAACAGACAGGTTCTGTTTGGTAGAATGGCTACTGATATCACCCAAGGGAAAAAATTCCAAACTTTTACTTATTTTCCCAACAGATTTTTTTCATCTTCTGAGGACTGCTGTTTACCATCATAACTCTAAACTGCTACTAGGAGTATATTATATTTATCCTTCCTATTCATGCATTAGAGTATTAAATAGAGGCATTTTTATGTTCAGCAAGTTTGTATGTCCTTCAGCTTTTTCAAACTTTGATGTTTTTGCTAATTGGTTCAGTCTTATCCTACTGCAGAACCTAGAACTGCATTAAACTTTTCTGCATTGTGTAAACGATTGGAACAGGAGACTGCACTAAGAAACTTTAGCTGTGCTCTAGCTGAAGTGTTCTTTCCTCATTTAGATGGGTCTTTATTACTTTCCTGAAATCATAAGGAAATTGTATTCTTTGTGTAGAATAATAAGAAGAAACAGAAGGGAAGACTTTGCTAATCATTTTATGTAGTTTTGTTTTGGCTAGTACTTACTTAGCCAAATTAGCCTGGTTTGACCTTCACAGACCCAAATGGCTAATGCTAGTCGATCACCTGCTTTAGGATGGTAGACTTTTAGGGGAAATGTGGTCTTATGGTCTAGTCACAGGGTTACTTAACTTTACCATTTGCATTGTATTATTAACTTTGCTGTCATTGTACAGTGAGTTAGAGGCATCTTACTACCTCCTCTCCTGTTCCTAAATTGGGCTGATAACGCTCCATAAGAGTCCCTAAAGTGGTAGTGGGATTCCTTTTTTTTTTTTTTAAAAAAAAAAAGATGGAAGTTGGGAGATAATAGAAAAGGACATGATGGAGTTGCACATAATTTCCACATCCCATTGAGGAGTGAAGTCAGTGACAATAAATGAGGCCTTTCTTATGCTTACGTGCATGATTGATAATTTCCTTATGCAATTCTGATGGTGTCTTATTCCTTGCAAAAGATGCTTTCCCACAGCTGCAGTGAAACCTGCAAGAAAGAAAAGAAGTTCAAAAAGCTAGGGAAGGTAGAAACATACATATACAAAGAGTGTAGCTTTATTGAAATAATGGTTTGTTCCATGAGCAGTGGGACTAATGAAACAAGAATCTGTTTTTCTACAGATTTGTATTATCTTCCTTGTGCTCCTTTATCACAATAACTCCATTCATCTTGTCCCCTTGTCACTATAATGCTCTTTGATCATGGACATAACCTTTATAGCCCTCACTCCGATTATTCTCACTACTTTCCTATGAACCTAAGTTCCTCTGCAAACATCGGGGCCTCTTCTGTCTTCCTTTATGACAGTCCCTTAGCTGTGCTCCCTGGCCCTGTGCTCCCTTCCTGCTGGGCTGTGCTGCATTAGCTGCTTCTCCACTTGCCTGTGGCCTGTATAAATGAATAAGTCTTGAGCTGCACCCGTCTCTCCTTCCGTGACAGCACTAGCTTCTTTTTCTGCTATGCCATGCTTTTTCACAGAATAAATCAGAACTTGAATTTTTTGGAGACTTCTGTAGCAAATGGGCAAGGGGTTAAAAAATTACAGGGGGGAGGGACTTGTGAACGGACAGTGTGATCTCACAGATCCCCGTTTCCTTAGGAAATGAGCCTGAAAAAAAAGTCCTGATTGCCTCAGGGGAAGAAGACAGGAAACAGGCCCACTGGCCAATTATGGCGTTGTTTTCTTTGCAATGTGGTTTATTTGCCGTACTGAAGAGCTGTACCAAGGCACAGAGGCAGTTGGCTATAACTGATTTGGCTCACCACTGTTCAAACTGTCTTTTCTCAATGAAACAAGCTAAAATGACTTCATAGGAATATGGGTCAGGGTTAGTAAAATGAGCTCATTCTGGGCTTTGCAAATTCCAGTAATGTCTACCTATAACACCACCTGCGGTTTGGAGCTTTTCAGTTCCAAAAAGCCTTTTCCAGATGCATGTACTTCTGACAAATGCCATCTCCTGGGTTGGAATGCCGAGGCAAGATGTGAACGTTATCAGAAAGTTTGATTAAAATGAGTATTATTCTTGAGTATGTAAAGACATACATTTTCCTTAAGCCTCCCTATACTGTACTGGGCCTCAGTAACTATAGTGGAAAAAAATGAAATTTAGCAGAGACTTAGTCCCTAGGTTGCAGAAGTGTCTTTCGGTGCTTTGCAGAAAATCTGTTTTGAGTTCGCAGAGTTGTAATAGCATAAAAACATACCTTGCTTGTGCACACTGGCTTTTATTATATGAGAGGAGGCTTTTACAAAAGGTCTCCCGGAACCTGCTGGCCTTGTGCCTGCATTGAGGCAGAAGGCAGGCTCCTTCAGCGGCGATTTCACCGGCTTCAGCTTGTTGTGTTGTTTGCGAAGGCCGGATTGCATTGGATTCCATTTACAGTGTGTGGGTGTATCCAGGATATGCTCCATCAGGATGTTTGGAATGAGATACTGCTCTGGAGTTGTGTTCCGAATTGTTCCATTGGCTGTGTGAAGGTGATATGGAATAAGCCCATAAAATAAATGCCATATGCAATAGATATCCTATGACTTAGTTCCATAAGAGAGGTTAATGATTCGTATGGAGAGGCGTGTTTTCAGAAGAACGCCTTTGTAAGAAGAGAGATTAAGGGCAAAAGGAAGAAAAGAGCCTTCTGATTTCACCAGATGCATCTTGAGGGAAGATGGCAAAACCAGCTGATTTCCCTACTCAAAAACTAAACTGATCAGGGAAACTCAACATCCTCAGACCTCAAACAGCCGCCATGGGTTTACCATTTTTGCTAAGGTTCGCTGATATTACTCACCTTTGGAGTCAGTAGGTAGATGATGAGAATTGCAGCCCGTGTGCAGTGGTAGATGTACTGATTTAAAATGCCATTAGGGGCAGTTTCTGCATTGGATTACATCCTCCCTGACCCCCGAAGTTAATGGAATTACACAGGGAGTGGTACAGCAGCACGGAGCTTTGGCCTGCAGTCATCTTTCCCATCTGTGGCAGCGTCGCTCTGATGTCAGCGAACACGTAGATTGAGGGAAGCGGCGGCCGCAGAGCTGGAGTTTTTCTTGGGTGCGTACTCTCTGCCTTTTTTTTTCTTCCTTCTAATTGCGTTTCTTATAAAATGGAAACCGATGCATTAACATTCTCCTGCTTTCAATTAGTGAAAGCACATTTTTAAAAAGGTATTGCTGGCCAATCCTATGGTAGATGATAGGAAGAAAAGGGATGGAAAACCAGGTGTAGCGAGTGCCATTTTTTAACCAGTGGAAATACAACATAAAATAGTGTCTGTGGTACATTATATAAACCGTGCTCCACCTGGCTTACATTGTCCCCTCTTACATTTATTGTGTGAACATTTTTTCCCTCTCTGGAAGCAGCTGGAAAGTGTAAATTTCAGGTTTAAGTAGGTGTGTGGTGTTGCTCGTGGATCTTTTTTTTTCCCTGAGAGCTGGCAATGGCATGAGTGTATTTTGGAGAAGGTTATCACGACCAAACTAGCACTTATCACCCTGCTGCACTGTCCCTTTAAATAAAGCATGTAGAGTTCACTTTCTGAAGTTCATTAGCTTGTGTTATCAATAATTTAGGATAATATTCCAGCGGTGCCTAAGTGCCTGGACCACCTTATTTTCCCTGTCAGCTTTCTCATACCCTAGCAGTCCAGTGAACTTGATAAGTGTCCCATCATCCTGTTAATCAAATTACTTATGAACCAAAATTGACAGTTTTCATTAATTATAAAGGATTATTCTAATTGCAATTCAAATTTATTCATTTAGAACAGACGGCATTCAGTAATATTTCAGGAAATTTGCATATTAAATGGAGAGGGTCGTCCATTAAGTATGGTAATGTATGCATATTTCCTTATTTTTAACTTCTGGGCCATATGCACTGCTGCTACTTCAGCAGGTGAAAAACCAGAACGTGCTTAATTTGTTCAACAAACACAGGGGCCATCGCACATCTTTTGACACTAACCACCATTGTCCTTCTTCCTGTCTATTCCTCCCTCTGTCACTCCCCAAATGGCTTGTATCCCTCGATGAAACTTTTGATAAACCTGTTCTAAAATAAATAGATAAATTACATATACATTTTTTTTTAAAATGGTAGGCACAGCTGCTTGGGGTTGATTGAAATGTTTTGCCATCGAAGCTGTGTTCATTAATTTCTTCAAGATGCTGAAGCAGGCATTAAGGATGCCTGCTGGAGTCCTTCCCAGTGTCATGTGGAACAGCGAGGGGGCTAATCGTCAGCCTTGTAACATCAACTGGTTACCCCCCTCGTGCGATATGAACCTTTCCCCTCCAGTGAAAAATGAACCTGTCTGAGACAAAAGCACAAACTATGCATGCAAGGAGACAATGTCATTATTCAAACCTATATAGGGCTGTGCTCCCAGATCATTAAGAATCATATCTTCATGATATTAATAAGCACCTACCTTAAATCTGTTGCTGAAGGTGCACACAGGCATATTTATATCTGTCTGTTTATTGATAGTATTCTCTGTTAGGAATATGAAAGCCAATGCTTGGGTTATGGCCCTCCTTCTATGACTGACTTTCAAACTGCTCAACTGCTTCAGCACCTAAGGTGAAAATGGGATCTCTTGCATCACATGATCCAGGTAGCAATAGTTTAACTAACATATCCAGAAATTATTGCAATCTTGTCTCTATGATTTTAGTAAAACATCTGCCAACTCATTCATCTTAAAAAAAGAAAATGCTTTTCTTTGAAAAAATCCATAGCTCATTTAAGCAGGTTTCATTCATTTTCTAAACTGAAGTGAAAATCTTGCTGTTGCTATTTGCAAGTATGTTGTTTTTGCTGGGTGTATTTACTTCAGGCTGTTTATATATCACATTAAATTATTTTTTAAACTGTCGTATTGATTGAAAGAGCAGCATGGAAATCGTGTGTTTTTGAGCTGAAAGTGAAATTCAGATGAACAGAAATTGTACTGCAAATGTTAATTAGCCTGTGTTAGTCTCATTCTGCATTTTTCACAGTCAGGAAAAGCACTAGGAACCACCGCATTTTAAGCATACGCGTAGATGCTTTTCTGGGGCAAAGTTTAAAACACATGCTTAAATACTTGGCTGCACTGGGATCACAGCCAGGAAATGAAAACAGTATTGAAAAACTATTAACTTTGATTTCCTACATGAACTCTGAAGCTCATGGATGGGGTATATTATGTTTGTAGGAGTCTTCTGTTACTGGTGGGGTATTGGACAGAGGTGGTTTCAGGGATAAGGGAGGTTCCTGCATACGTACAGATATGGAAAAGTTACTGCAGCCCCTATGAGAGACTGCAAGAGCTTTAACGTTACCAGTAGAACCAATGCTTGGCTTCAGCTTCTTGTTTTTGGAGAAGTTTGGCCATCCTGGAAATGGCTCTTTGGTGTGGGCTGGTTGCCCTGTGGCAGACTCAGAGCTCAGATATTGTTGTTGCTTCTGGAGTCTCTGGGACTTTCCATCCACATGAGGGAAAGCATCTTCCTCCTTGGGATGAACCTTGCGGGGAGCAGTTTCTGTGGGGTGCTCTGGAGCTGGGTGTCCCCACTAGTTTCATCATCTGGGTCCTTGTGACTTAGCCGAGCTGCTCATGGGCTGGTCATCTGCCCCAGCCTCTCCTGGACTGTAGCGCTTAGTCCCTGGACTGTAGCGCTTAGTCTTGACCTTGCCCACATTTCCCTACGTCATCTGCCCCATCCCATCAGTTTTCTGTTCGACCTGACTTGTGCTTGCCAAAACACAGTGAAGGTGAAGATGAAGCTTTGTGCAGCTTTCACCCCTGCTTGAGGTTGTGCTTGCTGGGTCATTCTTGGATGGGAAGTCTGGTTTTCTGACTGTACGTTTTGGGGGAAATACCCAGACAAAAAGATCTCTTCAGACTGGAGTGGAAAATTCCCATTGGCCAGAAAGACTTAAAAAGTTAGTGGCCTTCTCCAAAGTTCTCAATTTATTCACTCTGAAATTCATTGAAAAACCTTATCCTGATTAGCATGTGTGAAACTTCAACTGAATACTCATAGCTGTTACATGAACTGTTGACTGTGCTTTGCAAAATAACAGATATGTTGAAAATATTCCCCTTCTTTCTGCGTATATTCTGATTTCAGTCTTTGATATTTCCTAATGTATTCACAATTATTAGATCTTCATTTAATTGAAAGTCTACATGCTTGGGAAGCACATGATCTTAGCATTTGTCCTCTGGATACCAGTTTCTCTCTGCTTTTGAGGCATTTGTGAGTTGTCCCTGGTCTTTACACTTTTCAGCCTAGAGGTGGATTTTGAATATTCACTCAAAATCATAGCTTAAATGTGCAGTTATCTCAGGACAATATGGACTTATATTCTTGTGTTATGGGCATTTTTGTTATCATCCTCCACTTTCTGCAGAGTGTTTTTTTTTATTTACATGGGGTCTATATAAAACTTCTGAAAGTAGCAGGAGGTAGATTAGACTATTCTTAAAAGTTCAGCAGGATAGATCTGAAATGGGTAGGAGGAATGTGCCAAGAAAATTTGGTATTCATCTGTATTAATTTTATTGAAAAGTGAAAATCTTTTGTGCTCTAAACCTATGAATATATGGGTGTGCCTTAGGTCACACCTCTCATAATATTCTTCCTTATGGCAAGAATCTGTCAGCTAAAATTTTAGGTTGAAAATTTTTGTTGAAAAGACAGGAGAACATGTACAAATTGTTTACAGAGGAAAGTGTTTTTCAATTAGCAGTATTTATGCAACACAATTAGTAGCTCAGAACTTCCAGGCTTTATATGCTGCACCACAAGTTGGTTTAAACTATTATAAAAGGAGCAGATGTTTTTTGAAAGCCATATGTAAGCCCTTGTTGATGTACACCTTTTACAGAAGCCAGGTTTTTGATCTTGCCAACAAGATGATATTTTATTCTATACATCCTTTAAAGAGCAGAAATACCCTTTACACTCCATCTTTGACACAGTTGAGTTCTGCGTCGTGTGGGTCCACGGGTGTGTTTAGAGAGCAGAGCGCTCAGGAGAAGTGGGGCTGTGCCTGTTCTTTGCAGTGCCTATAGGTTGTGGTACTAGCAGTGCATATGGAGAGGTATGAATTAAATAGGGCTCCACAACTGCTCCAGCGCGCCAAGAGTTTAGAAGAGCATGGCAAGAAATACACGAAGCTGGTGAAAACTCCTGCTAACACCTCATTTTCGCCCTAGGATCAAGATGTCTCTGATTAATATCTGAGGAAACCTCTTGCCTTCTCAGCTTTTGGTTTTATAAACATTTTAAATAGTTGCATAAAATGAATGGTTCCAGAGAAAGCAAATTGTGATCTATAAATGAGGAACAGGAACTTCTTTGTACTCATACACACATGCGAATGGTATATGGCAGGACCCGAGATCATTTGTTCTAAGAAATATTTAAAGATATGGGAAAATTACCAGGTATTGCTGAGATTAGTCAGAAAGTACATATTAATAAATTTTTTATTCTGAAAAGGAAGTCATATTTAAATAAAATATACGGTTTTTAAAAAGTCATATCTGCCTCAGTGATTAAACATACATTTCTTTACTCCTCTAATTTCATCACGGTAAGTCAAGCTCACAGGTCTTTTTGAGACCTGTGGTAAGCAGAGACTGCAGGAGTTTCTCTTTTTGCCTTTGCCTCTCTCCACCTTGTTTTTCCTTTTCTTTTCCTTTCTCTTCTCCTTCTCCTTCTTTTCAAATTTATATTTTAGTCAATTATTGACAAGTAAGGTCATGTGCAACACACACGTTTGGGCAAAAGGTCCACATGGATAATATTTTGGTGTTTAGTAACTAAATTTATGGTATAGCAAATTCTGTGTTCAGATTTTTTTATTTAATCTTACATATTACTGACTTTATATCTACGAAAGTGGAGAAAAGATACTAATTGGTATTTTTGTATGTGCTTCAAATATTCTGCAAAACCATATCCATGGGATTCACATTGGAAAATCCTTGTTTAACTGTGTGGCAATCTGTTTATTCCCTGAAGCTTTATCTGCTAAGCCTATTTTTAGTATGACGCATCGCAGCTGATTTTACTAGGCATGAAAATCATCCAGCCCTTTCTAAAACCTAGTTGCAGGTTTTTGCGCCCTTCTGCGGCTGCAGATCTCTCTGGGAACCCAGGCATTTGTTGGTGAAATGATTCTACTGCTTGTGCAAACAAGACTTGTGAAGAATTTGGGTGCAGGAGTGTCCCACGGTGTAAGGTTACTGGATGGGGGTCTCAGGAAATTCCCTTGCACTGGTGTAGATTTCTAGCACATTTTTGGAGAAGATGTCTCACCTCTCTGAGCCAGGTTTCCTGATGGGCTCCCTACCTGTGGATTTTGTCTCTTTTTTCCCCCATCCATCCTCCACCTCAGCTACCTAGATGTTAAATTCTTTTTGTCAATTTTTGATATTTGTGCTTTTGCACAGCACCGTGCGATGCAGCTGTCGACGGCAGTGATTGGGTTTTTCTGTATCCCTCAATTGTAGCGACTGTGTCCGAGGCACAACAGCGAAGATTTGGGCTACTGTTCGTTGCACTAGTGCAAGATAGCAGTTGACACGTTGGAGGGCACAGCTTTTTGGATATGTTTAACTGTTTAGTGTCATGTGTGACAAGAAGCATCATGTTTCACTTTGTCATTTGGTTTGCTGCTACTGATGAGTTTTCTTCCCTAATGTGGCATAATATTAATGTTTCTCCCTGACGGCTTCCAAGCCTGGGGGTCAGAGCTCATGTTTCACCACACGAGACACCCAACTATAAATCTCCTTAAATAATACAGAAGGCAAGAAGGGGTCACTACAGAAAAAGCCAGCCAGTCTGAACGAAGTGGCATTGATGCATGGAAGAGTGAGTGTGGATTGGGCTGACGCTGGATAGGTATTGCTCAAAGAAGCAGTTTTTACTTAAATGTTTTTCTTCTGCGAAATCTCTATTTTTAATTTCAGCCTATTACAAAGTTTATTAGGTCAGCTTGGCTGAGCCCCTTTATTTTTAGTGGTCAGAGTACTAAAAGTATGTTATAGAATATTCATGCATGTATAATGGTCACTGCGTGTACTTGCTGCAAGCTGGTAGTTAGCAATAGGTTATTGGTAGCTGAAAATAAGTGCATGAAATAGCTGGACTTTAATGGCAAAATCTGGAGGGAAAAAATCTGTATCCATTGTGTTAGCACATATTGTGGAACCTAATCCATACAGTATTTCTTGGTGCAAAACTGCCATAGATTGGGTGACCTATTTGTTCAGCAGTTTTAGGACTGGAACCTGGAGTTGCTAATAAATCTGCATTTTTTCTGACTTTCTGCCACTTTTATTTATACCACTTCTTATCGCTGCAAGATGGATGTAATATGTACCTATCCATAATGTCATCTGAGCAGTACATGACAGGTGCTACATGGGTTGTTTTTGTTTATTTTTAGCAGAATCTATACAATCTACAAAAGTGAGGCATAAAGCCACCAAGGCAGTTTTTTGTGGTGGTGGTGTTTTATTTTATTTTATTTTTTTTCCTGCTGATAGTGATGTTATGATTATGTATTCATTGAGGTAAATGGAAACTGTTGGATCCTCTTTTGGATGCAATAACGATAACAACCCTCTTTTCATGGCATTATTGCCATTAATTCTTGGCATATTCCATACGAATGGATCACACTACTGAAAAAACAATATCCCCTTCTCTAATAGAAGCTGCTGTATTAGATGCTAAGGATGCCATGGAGGCTCTCTGGCTTTTGTCCTCTGCTGTCAAGGAGCTATACTTCTCAGAAGTGATGGCTGAGTTATGTGAGTTTTTGCAGACAAATGGCAATTAAAACTTCCCAGGACAAAACTGCCCTTCTCTCTTCCATATGCACACACATCATTGCATTTTCACGCCACTTCTCTATATCTGCTTTTGTCCCCTGTAATTTTCTGCCCATGACTGGGTGCATGAATCAAATCTTGCAGGCTCTGGGCAGCAGAGCCACATCTTCCCCGACAATACTCCGGGGAAAAGGCCCTGCAGTGTCAGTTGTCTGTGTTGTTTAGGTAACTGGGAACCAGGCTGTGTCTCTTCCTGCTGCCTGCAGCAAATCGCAGGTAGCTCAGCACCTTTTAGAAAAATTCCTGGGTGAAGAGAAAGAAAGAGATTTATTGACTGGAAAGAGCACAGGAAGCTTATGAGGCAGCACCCTGGTAAGAAAATGGTAGCTTTGAAGGACAGTGCTCATTGTGAAAGGAAAAGGGGGAACTAGGGTGGAGCACAAAGAGGAAGAAAACTGAGGATCTGCTAGACATAGCTAGCAGCTTGGGTTGATTGTTACTGTAATATGTTTTGGCTTGTGACTAAGGAGAAGATGCTATTCCATCATCTTCAAGCGTGGCTAAGGAAAGTGTGGCACCCTAATTTTGGAACAAATCAAGCAGAGAAAAGGGTCTGTCAGGTTAAAGAACAGGAGGGGAGAATGGGACGCAGCATCTGAGATTTTTGCTTTGCAAGCCTGGGACCCAAAGCAGGACTCAGGCAGCTGCATAATGTAGGTGCTGTGGAGAAAAGGAAATCAGTGCAATAGCTTTGTTCTAAATCACTTAGCTTTATTTTGATGTCCCTTTCCCATCCTAGCTAGCCTTTATTTGGGTTCTCAGTTTCCTTTTGGTTGATCTCCCTGGAATATCAGTCGTGATGTTTCCACATGTAAAGTAAGTATCCTCCCACTCTTTATCATGGAAAACAATACTTAAGAACTAGGTGTTTGTTGTTATGGATCAGTTTTTGCTCTAACATAAACATTTCTGAGGTTGAAATAAGATACTTTCATGAGAACAGCTCCACTTCCCCTTACCGCATTTGTTCAAATTAATTAACATTAAGACAATGTTGTTTTCTTGAGTACACACTTAATAACCCCTGGAGAATAGATTAATCTAATATTATTTACTTACAAAGATCAGTTTTGATAGGATCTTAAGTGCAAACACTGCTGCTTGTAATCAACAATTCCTGCTACTCCAGATTTTTGCATCTTCAACTAAAACATCTATTACATAGGCCACCTGTGGTGATAAGTGAATCTTGTCTGTGAAATTATTTTAAACACTCTCAATTCACTAAAAATGTGTATTTATTCCCTGCATTTGCAAGTCGCACACATCATTTCCCCCCTCCTCCATACTTGGTTGCTCTGTAATGTCAAATTACCCCTAACCCATTTGTGTATAAGATGTCTGCTTTAGAAAAAGATGCACATAACTGGAGGTTGCCTGTTTGCATTTCCTTTTCTCCATCCTGCCTTTCCAGCTCCTCTGCAGCACTTGATGTACAGTGTGGGTGGCAATAAGCACCGGGTAGTGTAGGTCTCCTAAGAAGGGTGTTGTAGGTGGGATAGTGAAGATGCTACTTAGGACCTAGTCTGAAATGGAGCACGAAAGGAGACTCAGGAGGCAGAAGTGGAAGCGGCCATTAGACATGTGACTACTGAAAAATAAAATCCCAGGGTCTGCAAGGACGAGGGCAAATCTGGGTCCAGTGGGTAATAACACTGAGCAGTTTTGCTGGTGAGAGGAGGAATTTTTTGGTAGAAGATGCAGTCAGTCGAGAGCTGGGTTCTTGCCACGTTGGTGCTCGGCAGGTGTGCGGCGTGGACCTGCCTGCTGTTGCCCTCAAAGCATCTCTCAAAGAGGAGACTCTTGTGCTCACCCGGTATCCCAGTCCTCTGCAGCAAAATCTCATTCACTGAGCCGGGAAGATGAACTCAAGGCCACAAGGGCTGTTGTCTGGGCTGAGAAATTTGGGTGAGGAATGCTGATTGCTTGAGGAAAAAAGCAGAGAGTTTCTCTTTGAAGAATCACTGAGGTCTTGTTTCTCTGTTTTCCCCAGCTAGTAACAGTGCTACGTCACTCGTCCTCGTCTTGCAGTCCCCTGTGTCATGGTGGCGGCGCTGGGCGGACACTGCAACCCCTGCATGCAGATGGCCATCCGCTGTGCGTGTGGCAGTAGCCTGGCCTGTTTCAGAGCTGAGCAAAAAAAATGTTTTATAGCTGTTTAATAAAGGAGGAGACAAATTTTGCCCCTGTGCAAAGAGGCCGAATTACACACTTCATGAACCAAATTAGTACCACAATGCTTTGCTTTGTTCAAGAGGTGATAGGCATTTACGGGCCCATTTTTCAGCAAGATAAATATGACATGCGCCAAGACTTCCCTGAAGTAAATATTGTAAATAATAAAAGACTCTGCCAAGGAAAGCTGAGAAATGACTTAATCCTCACCCATTTATACTGTAATGCCAAAATGCCACTGACCAAATTGTAGAACAAACTGCCCATTTAATCAGCTCTCCTTGACACTGCAGAACGCATTGTCTTCATTTTTAATGATACTCAATATGCCTTGGTTTCATTATTAAGCCTTTGACTTTGAACATAATGTGCATGCAACCTGGAATGCTTGATGTTGTTGAAATACTCTTTTATTTGTAGCAAATTTTGACTAACAGCTTTCTTCTTGTTAAAAAATGTGAATTGATTCACCCTTAAAAAGCAAGAGCCTTTTATTGAAGGAGTTGATGTATCTTAGATAATTCTTCCCGTATTTTTACATCCGCTTTGTTAAATCCTTTTCCTCTCCCTCCGGCACCCAAAGCCTGCCAGCCAGGACAGAAATGATTAAAAGACTATGTAAACACGTAGGATGGGATTTTCAAAAGTGTTCAATATTGGCCTAACTGGGGAGCACTGCCATTGAACAGTTATGTGAATGCTGAGTGCTTTTGAAAATCCCTCTCTTAAGGTATCAGTGTTTTAACAGAGAGCCTTCTTTGACACGGTTGCTCATCACAGGGTACACTCTGCATGTGTGACATCTTTAGTTACTGGCAGTTGAGCCTGTAACAATGAGCCGTGGTCTTTGTTGGACCCCCGCTGTGGTGTGCTTTTAAAATAGTCTAATAAGGGGATCGGAAGGGTGAGTGTGGGCAACTTTAGATGGTAATTTGGGATTTAATCGGGAGAAGGGTGATTGCCTTTGGTTTCCAGCCACTAACTTTTGTGGCTTTAGCTAAGCCTTTAGGGGTTGGGGAAAGACAGCCAACAGAAGGCAGTCAGCTGCTTTGAGGGTTGGAGCATGAGCTCTGACCAGAATAGAAATAATTTGCTTCCCACGAAGAACTGTAATTTAAACTATGTCCAAAATTCAGGAGTATCTCAGAAAATTGCATTTATTCCTATGCAGTGGGAATATTCTTATTGCTAAAGAGTTCACCTGATCAGGGTTTAGGGCCTGAATGTATAATCCTATCAAAGTGTTAGTGTTACCCATATTTTTTAACTTATCAGTTCTCCATGACAGGAAAACATCTTAACAGTTCCAGTCACATAGCTCTAGGGAGGCCTGGTGCTGACTGACAACAAGAATTCAGACCATGAATGGGGATTTAGTTGTAATATACTGGTCTGTGTGTACACTGGTGTGGACCATACGTATGAGCAAGCAAAAGATGTGCTCGTGCCTGATATCTTGTGGTGTAAATGAGTAGAAGTTATATGGAGGCCAAGAGTTCTATGGTGGTATAAATCTGCATAACAGAAATGGATGTAATCCTTTATCACAGACCAAGAAAAAAATCACTTTAGCGTTCATAACTGTCAAGGAAACACTGAATTTGGGGATGCCATTATCTTAAATAGGATCCATTTCTGGCCCTTAGAAAGGAAGGGAAAACCCTTCACATTATCTTCATGGTACGTGCTGCGTTGGAAAGTAATGCCAAATAAAGAAACCAAACATCCAGAAAAATCATCAACGGCCCAATGCTCTTGACATCTGATCTCTGAGATGTTCTCCAGTGAAGACTAAGTTCCCTGTAATTTTTCTCAGAGACTAAAGTAAAAGAAAAGGAGAAATTAGAGTATAGCAGCAGAACAAGTCATCTAATAGATGCTTATGGCATGGAAATTTCCTTCTGAATCCTCCTAGCTTCTGTTTGTAAACAGGATTGAACACAGTTCTATGCAAACATTTCACAGTAGGTGTTACAGCCCTCTGACGACGACTTAGCAATTTTCCTAACTTAGTGAATAAATGACTGCTCCGCTTGGTATAATTCAAGAATGTAAGCCTTGTTTATTATCGTAGATAACAGGTTTATGCTGGAGAGAACATGATTAAAGGCAGTACTTTTCCCAGAAAACTAATAGCTTAGTTCCCTGTCCCTATGTTGGGTTCCTTGTGCTGATGCTGAGGTCTTGTGGTTTTACTGCAGCTTGCGCACTGCCGAATCAGGACCTAGGACCTTCAGTACCAGGCTAGGGAGAGGACCCAGTGAAAAGGGTCGAAGTTCTCCTATCCCTTGACTTTGTTTCCTCCCTTTTCATAGCAGCTTGGTCTGGAGAAGGTTTTACAGTCTCAAAAAAGTGGTCTCCTATGAAAAGTGAAGCAATGCAATGGTATTTCCTCTCTTCTGTTTTAAAAGCCATAATTAGTGGCACGATAGCAGGGATGAGGGGTAGTATATGCAGTGGTGTCTCTGGAAGATGGCAAAATGCAGGGCAGAGCTCGGGGCCTCACAGGGTAAACTAATTCCAGTGTGTTCAGCAGTGGTAGTAATTGCACAAGAGATCTGTTAAGTATTTGTCTGATGCACAGCATCTGCTCGGGTTGCTGGAGACACAGAGTCTATTCACTGTGTTGCGGTGCGGATGTTTCAGGGTTGGCAACGGAGCCCGTAGGCTTCGGTGCCTGCTGGCTCCGCGGTGCGAGCTGGTTGCTGAAAGCTGCTGCTTCCTATGCGATGCAGTTAGAGCAGGTCTCTGTGTCCTCGCTGTTGGGAAAGGTCATGCAGCTGAGCCCCAGGCACCTTGCTGTGAGTGGCTGCAGATGGGCACTTCTGTGGGGTTGTGTGGGGCTCAGCTGCTTCTCTAAAGCAGAGCATTCAGGTGGACGATATGTACAAGCTTCTGCCACCTCTGCCTGTGGAAGCGTTGCTCCATGAATGCAGAGGTGACCGTGATTGCAATGGAGTCAGATTTCCTTGAATTTCAGTGCCATCTGCCAGAACTGGAATATTTATAGATTTATTTTTTTCTTAAGCAATCCTTTCTTCCCTCTCACACATCTTGTGCTTTTCTCTCTAACCCAAGCCATGTTCCTTCATTGGACGCTTTATCTCTTGCAATCCACTCATGTTTCCAGGAGGTGGCTGCTGCATGCAGCCACGGGAAGTTGTGCCATGGGATGTCTTAGCTAAAACCAAATATCTCCTGTAAGATGCATATGTGTGTGGGGCAGAGAGAGCTGGTAGATGTTAAGAAGGGCTATAGGAGTCCCTGTAGTGTGAAGATGCCCATCAGCCAAGGTTGCTGATTGAACAATCTTTCCAAGCCAGGAAAACAACTTCAGCAGGGAACAGGATCTGGTTGTAGCCCTGCATTATTGTTGAAGTTTGACATGATGTAATATAGACAGAAATGACACCAAGCTAGAAAAGATGTTCTGATAAAAACAAAGCATGCTTTTTATTATTTTTTTCCAAATTCCACTCTATATAGCAAATATTGTTATGGCGTAACAGAGTTGTGTAAGAGTGAGACATAGCAAGAGAGCCTTTTTCATTTCAAGTAATGAAAAAATAATTGCACACACTGATGTACACATTGTATGCACACAGACGCATTTGTTCATATACAGTTTTCTAGAAATACATAATAAGATAACTTTTTCGATGTCGTCTTGTTTCTTTCTTTCTTTCTCATTGTACCTCTTAGGCAATTTGTGGCACTGTTTTATTCCAGCACAAAATCCAATAAATTAAACAAGCCCCCCTGAAAAGAGAGGCACAACATAAAACATCTGTGCACTAGTTCTCTGGAAATCTAAGCGTGATCATCAACATAAAATACTAATAAGCTTCACAGCAATATTTTGGTCATTTTCCTAATTCCGTGTCCAGATATCCTTGAGTCTATTTGGAATGAACATCTTTTCTTATGTTTTTTTTTTTGTAGTGACACATGCCTCCAATCACAGGAGATGTGTTAGCAGAACTCTGAAGGACACACAATGTCTGTAACATTTCTCAGATAATATTGTCATATACTTGGAGCAGCAGGCCCATTTTGAAACAGTAATTTGGTCCCTAAAGAGCTCTTTAGCCTCTGCCTTGCCTGCCCACCCTGGCCAAGCTGTCGAAGAGAGCAGTCCAAGATAGATGGTCTGGATTTGTGTAGAGTAATTTAAAGCATCCTGCTTTTTTCTTCTTTTTTTTTTTCTTTCTTTGTGGAAAATTTACTTGGGAATATATTTTGTCTGCAACATTGCTTGCATATACGGCTCCTTGATTTTTTTTATTTTGTCTTATTCTTACTAAAACCGTTATTAGAATGCAGATGAACCCTGACCCCAACAGAGGATTAAGTGAACAGATTCTTTAAGTAATAAATCTAAAGGCATATTACAAGCAAGGAAAAGGGATTTCCCTTGTGTTTTTGGATTTATAAGTGCCAGAGGCTAAACAACTTACAAGGGCTCTAAGATTGCTCCTTTTTTCTAACCTGGGACGTGTTCTAATATTGTGACATAGCGAAGAATTAAGCTGGCTTACTAAGTAGAAAACATGTAGAGTAATTGAAAATGCATCATACAGACAGGAATGCTCAATGCAACAATGTCCTGTTACAAAGATTACACTGATTTATAGGCGATGTCTTAACTCCTAATCCCAGGGACACAAGATCGCATCGACCGTGTATTCTTTCATAAGCAGCAAAATAAAAAAAGGTGGTTAATAATATATATGCTGGAGATTGAAAATGAGGGAGAGCAGACTGGGACTTTGTTTATTTTCATGTGAGAAGAATTTAGCAGCGCCAATATTCTCACTGGGTTTTTGTGGTTGTCTGGTCAGGGAAGCACGGCTATTTTGTGTTTCGGAGCCACGAGAGGCAACCAAAGGGAGCAAGAAAGAACTAGGGCTAGATATTGTTTGGTATAAGTTGTTCTGAGGAGCTCGGAGGAGAGGAAATGGCAGGGGGGCAGGGAGGGAGAGGAGGTCAGATAGACCGTAGATGTAAAGCAGGGTGTGGAAACAGCTGGAGCCAAATCACCATGCCCTGAAATTGAAAGAGAAGATGGTGAAAACAGTTATTTTCTTTTGACTGTCCAAAAGGGGAGACTTCAGGGAGAACAATGGTAACGTCCCTGGCAGTGACCTCACCGTGGGCAAGTTCAAGGATTTCTCCTCCATTAGCCCTATGCAAAATAATCACATATACCCCTTCCTGATCTGTGCGTTTTCCCCCAGCTGTTGGTTCCTGTGATAGCTCTCTGATCAGTCTTTCATTTGGTGTAACCTCTTTGATGAATATTTTCTTCTGAGGGGACAATGCTCTTCCCTTCCTCTCCGGCTCTTTGTTCTGAACTCTCCTTTGGACTGCTTCATCAAGTTCGTGGTTTCATCTGCTACTGCTTTGCCAGCAGAAGAACACAAAGCTATTAGTTCAGTCTTTTCTTCTCCTCAAGTTGATTTTTTTTTTTTTTTTTTTTGCCTGTTGTGTTCTCTGAGGTAGGGTTTCCTAGGTTGCAGAATGCCCTCCTGTCCTTTATGTTGGAGCAAATTTTCCTCAGTCTGGAGCTGAGTAGTACAAGGCTGCTTGGTTCTTAAACTGGCAGGGACTCCTCTAATAACACTGAGAAGTGGAAAGGGATGCAGGGCTTTCTACTGGAGTTTGCCAAAAGCTTGAAACAAGTTTTGGTTAACTCTGAAACCTAAGGAGGGCACCATGACTGACAAGTTTGTGTTTCATGGCTTTTCTTTGAAAAGAAGCTTCAGATTTCAGTTTGTGCAGCTTCAAGCAGTCTCCTATGCTTTCCTCTGTGTGGTCAACTTAGCTCTATCTTCTCCTTGTACAAACATTTCCTAACGTCTTGTTTGTAGCAACCCCCCAGCATATCAGAACTGGAAAAAGCACAAACAGCATAAAATATATTGAACTTCAGTGGCACAACTGGTGGAAGAAAAGTCTTCTGTATTAATAGTATTAACGTTCTTGCTATCTTCTATTTTTGTCTTTGTGGATTTTTTGTTCATGTGCTGCAGGTTTGCCTGCCCTGTGCTTAGTTGTGTCACACCACAGCCTGGAGTGAGAGGGAATGAGAGGGAATTAGAGAAGAATTAATTAGAGGGGAATTTCATTTTCTGAATGTTGATGCTACGCAGAAAATATATTTTGAAGTGAAGGATGTTTTGATAGCTTAATTGTATTATTAATTTGAGGACTTCACAGAGGGGCAATTATGCTTTGTTTCAAGTTAACATATTTCTGAAGAAATGAGCATTTTTGAATATGCAATGCAGGGAAATACGTGAGTGATAGGAGTTGGTGTGCCAGTAGTTTAATTTCTGCAAAAATGTATGGCCCGTTCAGGAAATGTACTTGGGTTTTGTCCCCCTCTTGTGGCTGTCCACATAAGGAGTTCATAAATCTTAGGTCGTCCAAATTTTCACTTTTAGCTCTGAGGAGCCCATCTTCAAGCCCTGCTGTCAGCCAAAGAGGAATTAGTTGTGCGTGCTGTCAAGTAATCAATACACTAAGCATAAAAAAAGGCAGTACAAATAAGCAAGAGATTTCATAAATAAATAAGGAAACCTGAGGGCTGCAAAGTGGAAGCCGAGACAACAGAATGAACTAGTAGGAAGGTCTGAAATTTTGTAAGCAAAGTCGCTAAATGAACTTTCTACTTAAAAAAATGCCCAGAATTCCCAAAAACCCAACAGTCAAAAAGAGTTCACATCCAAAAGAAGAAAGCTTAAAGACAAAGCAGGGTCTTCTGATAGGTGACAATAAATATCTTGATGGAAGACAAAGATGTTGCTATTGACATCTTTGTCAAACATCTCACTTCTACTAGACATGCGGTTAAACTTTGGACAAGTCTATATATTTTGCCTCAAGTCTAAAAGGAAACATACGCAAGAGCAGGTGTCTTGGACTTGATCATTTGAAATGTTGTAGCTGAGAATTACTCAATACTTGGTAATTGTTGACTAGAGTTGAAGATGCAGTGAAGTTTCTCATCTACTACAATCCAGAAAAAGGAGATCCCCATGACTGCACCCTGCAAGCTCTGGTTTCTGTTGCAGGCAAATGCTAGCAATATTCCTCATAGGAATAAAACTAGAAGTAATTTGGAGTCTGGGGAAAGGATTAATGGGATACACAGTTAGGGAGTAACTTGGAGTCTTGTTCCATGGCACCTGGAGCAGGCCAAAGATCATCCTGGATCTCTGAACCAGTGCTTGGGTACCATTTTCTGTTCGCTTGAAGCAAGATGTTACAAATGCCAAATCTATGCTTAGACAGAGCTGGGTGAACACTCCTCTCCTCTGCTTCTCCATTGTGTTGGTCAGAAGAGGCTGGTGAGCTCTAGGTCCAAGCAGGGGAGCAGCTCTGTTGTCCCACCCATGCTATGAACTATGGTGTAAGCTGGTGGCTTTGGAAGATATTGTTTATCCCCTTATCTATTCTTGCTATGTTATTAAGCTGCAGGGCAGCGACTAGAAAATAATGACCTAAGTGGAACCTCCATGAGGAGGGAGCCAACTTCAGTGGAATGGTTAAGAACATGGAAGTGTGGGAACTGGGAATGGGGAGTACTCAAGAACATATTTTTTCTGGATGTGAATGTTAATTAGTTTTTTATATATATAAAAAAAACTTATCTGCAGAGTTAATGCATGGAGTAGCTGTTGACAGTATGGCCAGGAAAAAACAGCAAAAACAATTTTTCTGAGTAGTAATAGCTGAAGAGAGAGCAAAATATCTCATGGTATGTCACAAACCTCATTATCTTTATTCGTGATGTAGAAGTGAAGTGAGTGCAAGGCCATCAAGATGGTAGGGATCAGTGGGATCAAATTCAAATAAAGCAAGTAAATAAAGGAATATAACTTACTGTATTACAGGAGGGAAATGGAAAATAACCAAGATTAGTAAAATCCTTTTTCGATAAGCTCTGGACTCCAGGGGCTCTCAAACAACATTTTACAAGAGCTTGTCTTCTGTGCACCTACTCTTCAGTCAGCATCTCTCAGTTCATTGGCAATTTTGTGATGTCAGTTAGTGGGGGGAAAAAGTACTTTATAGTAGTAATTTATTATATTTGTCTTTTATGCTAGCAGCTGGAATTAAATTTGAGAGAAGAGACCACACTTAACGGAAAAACAAACAAAAAGAACAAAAAAACCTTTTGTTTATGCTTCTGATTCTTAACAAAAAAATCTTACAGATTTTTTGAATAGATAAGAAAAAGTCCTACATGAACAAAACATTCACAAATACTCCTCCAGCTTCTACTTTTTCACAACATCTGAATCAGAAGAACACAAACAAGTCAGAAGGTATGTGTTGCAAAAAACAAAAATGAAAAATAGGTAAATTCAGGATTGTGCAATAATTCATATAAAAAGAGATTTTGGAAACAAGGACCTTTTAGGTTGGAAAAGATATGAGAGAAGGAAGATATAATCAAGACTATGAAATCATCAAAGGGAATAGGGAATGAGTATTCACAACTTCTCACAATACGAGGAGCAAAAATTTCCCTGTAAAATGATCAGATAGCTGGTTTAACACAAACAGAGGAAGTACTTTTTCACACAATGCATAATTAAATTGTGGAACCCATTGCAACAGGATGTTGTGGAGGTCACAACTGTAAATGAGTTCAAAGAAGAGACAAGTTGAGGGAGGACAGATCTGACAAAGCCTGTTAAATATGAGGGCTCCGATACAACAACAGTTGCTCCCTGCAACTTTCATTGCTGGAAGTCAGGAGAGCACAGAAAGGTCCGTCTTCCGTATTCTTATTTTCTCCCCTTACATTGGCCTAATATTGGCCACTGCTGAGACAGATACTTGGCTCAGTGTCTGCCTTTACAGAAGACATTATGATCTTAAGTTTTACCCCTGGAGGCCTCCAAAAAAGGCCCCGCATTTTGAGGGAACTCCTTCCATATCAGAACTCCTTTTTTTGCTCCTTGGGGCATTGAATCTGTCAGGTTGAGGAATCTGACAATCTCAGGTACTCTAACACTAGCTCCCTTCAGAATAAGATTGAAAATAAAATCATGAGATTTCAAACATAGAAATACTGTTTTCTCTCCATTCAGGGTCTTGTATGATGGTGAATAACCAGTTTACCCTGGGGGCTCACACATATATATTTTTTTCTCAACAAAACATGAAATCTGGAAAACAACTGCTTTTAAAAATGGCATGCTAAAATCCTCACCAAAAAAAAAAAAAAAAAGAAACTGTCTATTATTTTGAGAGTTCAATAAAACAGTGATAGTGGGACATACTGTAAGAATCTGCTGCTGGTTTCAGAGTTATGAATAGAGTCCTTAGCTAGTCAGCAGCAAAAACAGCACTTAGGGTATTGTTTGAGTACAAATGGGAAGCCATGACAGACTATAACTGTTGCTCCTAAGGTCAGCTAAGAAGCAGTGCTCAGTAACTGAGAACTATTCTGTCCAGGATATAAGCCCCCAAATGCACACTCCAGTATGTCTTTTAGGACTCAATGGGGAGAGATGCATAAATGGAGGAATGGATGGATAGTTTTTTACTTATTTGTGAAGTTGCGTAGAATACCTTACAAACTTGGGATACTAAAAGTTAATATTTGTCTATGCAGTAGAAACCAGTCCTTCTCAGTCTCACTGTACAAATATAGTCAGGCAGCAGTGGGTAAGAAAGAGTAGACATAGAACCAGATTAGCTCAGACTTGCACAGTAGATACAGTGACAAAGCCAAAAAACAATCTCAGGGTTTCTGGGGCACAATTGATAGGATCGTATGTTGCACAAATCCATTAGAGAGAGATGTAGTTGCTCCATGGCTTGAGCTGTAAGTTCAGTGTTCATCCACACCAAAAACATATTGTATGGAGAGCTGAGTGTATTTTAAGAACCATTCCTTTATTCTTTCAGCACCTGGAAAGGATGGCAACCCCCCTCTGAAATAGTAACTGTCAATATATGATGCCTTTCGCAGTTCTCCTTCCTGATCAAATAAATAATTTGTAAGGTTTTGATGACAAAAGGATGTGTCCTCTGTTCAGCTATCACCTGCCAGCACTTCTCTGAGCAATCTGATTTAGAGATTTAAGCATAGAAATTGTCCTTTCTGCTGTTTCCCCTGGAAACAGGGAGCCCAATGGAGAGGTTAATCATTTGGGTTTGCTATTCATAGTCAGCAAAAGCCAAAATAATTTTCCATCTTCTGAGTTTTAAAACATGCTGTTAAACTTTAAACTTTCAAAGGCAGTCCTGTTTTTTTGGCCTCAATATTGTTTAAGATTAAGTAATTCCACACAATAATGAATGCCCCGGAATGTGTGCCTTAAATACAGTGGAGCTCCCTTCATCATGTATGGGAAAGAAGAGAAGAAAATATGAGGAGAGAGGAAAGGGAGCAGGGGAAGGAGATGGGAAACTGGGGAGGAAGCTGCAGAGTGGTGGGTGGCAGAAGGGTAAATTCGTCAGATACGCAGAGTTAATTATCACTAGGTGCTAGAGTAAGTTGTAACAAAAGGAGTCACAAGCAGAGGCTGCAGTACTGCAGGAAGCTGCATTGCGTAGCCTCCATGCAGAATAATGAGCTAAATCCTTGCACTCCATGCTGCGAAAATATCCCTCATGCTTAAGGCTAGCAACTTTTCTTTATCTCCTCTCTTTGTGCCAAGCTATTGCAGCATATGCTATACATGATATGCGAGGCCATGAACTTGCAGTATCCAGTCATGAGGATGAAGTCACAGCTTTAACTCAACTTCTATCTGCCTTGGTTGTGTGGGATTAAGTAAAGCCAGTCATAAAGTACTGGGTGCTGCCTGCTGCATTTCTAGCTAGCTGAAAAAGCTCTTAAAAATCTTTAAAATGATGATAAAAGCAGAGACTAAAGAAAACTTTCCTCTTACATTTTGACCAAAAACCAAAATCCAGCCAGCTGAACTGGAGCCACTGTAATTTCTGTTATAAGGAATCTGAGGGAACCATGACTGTAAGCACTTTTTTTTTTCTTTTTTTCTCACTGTGTCTTTTTGTACTGTTCCTCAAATATATTGTAATGTTTCCTGAAGGAAAACAAGGGTAATTGCTGTCAAGGTACTCAGGGGGCTAACGCCCTCAAAGATATAACTAGTCACTGCAGAGGAGTTGCACTTGAAATTAATTTGACCCATAATGTATTACAAAAATACCATATGCATCTTGGGATCTCTGCTGGCTCCATGCTTCGGAGGCATGTCAATTAAAAGTCTATAATTTAGGGTCTTCATGAAAGTCTTTGGGAATAGAGAGGTCTGAACATCGCAATGAAAATGCATAAGGGGATTTTTATAGTGAGCATGTGTATTTGTGCTTTTAGCCTGTGTGTAGAGATAAACATAATATTATAGAAGTTAGATAAGGTAAAAATACACAAATGGTATACGTGCACACGCACACCCGCTCACATGCAATATGCACGTGTACACATGCACCCCTGGTCCCCCCAAACACACACACACACCTCTCTGTTAATGAGCTTTCTCTCTGGAGAGGACGAGTCGAAAGGAGCCAGTCCTTCCAGCCAAAAAAATCAATTGCTTCTTCATGAATTATTGAGATGTTTGCCATCAGTTTCTTTACAAAAAAAGGAGTCATTGTTCAATGTTCCCTCCCCCAGCATACTCTTCGCTTTTACCTTGTGATACTATGACATAAAGACACAAATACTTACAGAGGAAAGTTTCCATTGTTTTTATGATATGTGTATTGTAGTATTTTCAGATTTTTTTCTTCTCTTAGTGTTAGCTGTGTTTGTGCACGTATATACTTTCCACATATAACAGCCATCATCTTACTGTCAATGCTTAGCAGGGGAAGGGACACTTCAAGTAAAAAAAAAAAAAAAAAAATTAATTTCATAGCAAAGATACTAGTATTTCCTCTGCTGCCAAGTGCAGTATTGATGTACTAATGTCAGAAACTGATTCAAGGCTCTTACTCTGAACTGCAAGGCACCACTAAACGAACACTTTTTCCTCTTGTGTAAATAGATTAATGACGTTAAGTGAAAGCCAAGCCTGCTGAAATGTTCGCTTCCTTATGGTGCTTTGAATTTCCCTTATTTTTGATAAATGAAGCAATCTGGCAATAAAATCCTTGCACAGTAGGTTAATAATGTCATAGCTGTACTGTGAAATAGTAATGTTTGTACTATCTCTTTGCAAACAATAATCCTTTGAAGCCTGATGAATCTATTTTCAACAAACTTGTCTGTGCACTGATACACAGCTCTTCCCTTTGAAAATGCAGCTTAGAAGATATTTAAGGCCCAGGAGATAATGGACTCAAGGAAGAGGGACAGTGGTTTGAAAGGCAGAAGTTGAGTAAACACTCCTCTCCTCTACTTGGCTTTCTTTTCTGTGTCTCCATTAATAGCTTTGTAAGTGTTCTAAGGAAGGTTTTCTCGATCCTTCTTCTAGCCACAGATTCCTGCTCATTTTGGTTGTTGCAATACTGGGTCACCACTTGCAAAAGTAGCTTTTCCCCTCAATCACTTGTGAAGAGAACTGGAAAAACAGTGGCTAAATGTAATCCCCAACTTTGCTTGCTAAATCAGATTTCGAAATGGGGCTGTCTTTGAGGACTGTTTTCTCATGGTGACACTGTTCTTGTTCTTGTGTTCTAGGAGGAAGTCGTATTTGTACATAGTTTATCATATTTGTGTATCAAAAGGTGGTCTGGACAATAATTTCCTGAGCTAATTTCTCACCAGGAGTTTTTGTTATAGCTATCTGAGAAACTTGAAGTATGGACACATGCTTCTTAAACAGGAGTTGTGCGCTTGCTAGTAGGGAGATCTAGGAGGTGTAAAGGAAATGCAGGAGCTGTGAGAACAAGTGATTCACATTCAAGATAATCAGGTAGGACGAGGCATGAGCTGCATGGACAGCAGCAGATCTCCTGCCTGGAAAATATTTGTCGGTGTTGATGTTAAGAGTGAGAAGCTCCCTGCGTTTTCCCCAGTGGACAGCTGTCAGGATCAGTCCCCAGAGCCCCCTCATCTTGCCTTGCAGAGATCTAACTCTGCCCATGGCGTAAGAAAAATCCCGGTCTTTGATAGTGGCCTAGCACCCACTTTCCTCTTAAGAGACAAAGATTGCTATCAGGGAAGGGATTGTTGGAAAGGAATAGGAGGAAGTCATGGCCCAGACCAGTGAGGTTCTTTCCCAAATATCCCAAGCCTCTATATCTTCTGCTGTCAGACCCTTTCTCCCACACCCTGTACTCAAAAACATAAGTTTCTCAAAGCCTTTCACGAGTCAAGGTGGTCTTCTCCAAGCAAGGAGCCAAAGCGGCACCTGCAGGCTGCAGATCCACCGCGCTGGCCACGCTCGGTGCCGAACGCTCACGGCAGCTCTCGGCAGCCCTGGCAGACTTCTAAAGGCGCTGGGCTCGCGAGCAAAAAACCAACAGCCAATAACGCTGTTGTCTGCTGTGCTCACGAGGGCCCAGGTTGAGAGAAACGGCTGATTCAGCGCTGCAAGGGGCAGGCAGCAATTGGGAGAAGGAAGGAATTGCCAAAAACTAAAACCTGCCATCAAATGGTTAGCAAAGGGCCAATTGTTCTATTTACAAGAGCTCTCCAGCCTGGAGGAGAGGCAAAGAGGAAAAAAAAAAAAAAAAAGGTATCAAGACAAGCATTTCCTCCCTGTAATGATAAGGAGCTGTTGCCTGCAGCGTTCAGACTACACGTTTTCACAGATGTTTTAAAAACCCCCAGCCAACAGCCTCTTTCTACCTTCACTAGAGCTGCAGCACAATTGTCTGTCAGCCTTTGTGCAAAGCAGAGGGGAAATATTACCCTCCTGCTTCTTTAAGTCCCAGAGACTTAGTAAAATTAACACTAAATGTTTTAAAAGAAACCCTATCAAAAATCACTGATGATTTCAAGTTATTATTGAGCATGGGTGTCTAAGTAGCTTGGGGCAGTGCACATAAACTTGACAAACAGGGTACTTTAGTGCTGCCTGCCCAGATCCACATAATAGGGCAATGAGGCTTTTATTCATTCCCCCGAAAGGTTGAGTTTGATTGGCAGCCCAGCCTGCCTGAGCACCACAGTCTCTTTTCCCTAACACTTCACTGCTATCAATTACAGTTTTGAATGTGAATTGTTTCTAATGTAAAATAATGCCAACCTCTGCCTCTAACCCCAGGCCAGAAAGCTCTCTTGTGTTGTTTCTTCCCCCCCCCTTTTTTTTTTATTCTATTCACCGACTGCCTGAGGACTCTGTCTCTGCTTTGTGTTTTCTGTCTCTCACCAAAGCGCTGTCATCAGGAGTCAGATTCATACACAGCACATTATTTTCATTATATTAATAATGTCACTGATGTGCAAAAATAACAGTGATCACGTTTAAAAAAAAAAAACAAAAACACAAACACACAAAAAACAACAACAAAAACCCTTTTGTTGCCACAGCGGTACTGCTTGTTTCTGTAAACATGCAGATTCACAGATATCATTCATAATAAAGTTATCATCCGTTACAAGCAAGCATGACTCTGAAATTGCTTGATTTTTATCTGGCAGTTGACTTAAATTCATTTGCAAAACTTGCCTGATTGAAGGGAATGCAGAGCTTATTTAAATCAGGTGATTTGGCTCAGCTGCCATCTGTTGGCCAGTTCATTATTATAATTCTGCAGTTACAGTAGTTACCTGTCTTCATTTATTTCAGTAAGACAGGAGTTGCATTTAGTAAGTATTGGGGGTGCTATATAATGTCTCTAAGCCCACGAAACTGTTTTCATGCATATGCACATATTGGAACAAGCTCTCCTTTTCATGCTGGATGACCATTTATGCTGCAAGATGCACTTCTTGTGGCTTTGTGATGTTCGGCAGAAAAGAGTCGTTTTGCTGACTTCTCAAAGCACTATGTGGGTGGCACTGCTGCAGGTTAGGGTAGTCCTGCAGGACGGCAATTGCAAATGGACTCAGAGCGGGATGTGTGGGTTTGGACCCGCTGAATGGTGTCATTTCTTGTAGAATTTTGTTTTATGGTGTAGGATGCTGCTCCGTTCTCTGCTCTTTCATAATGGGCAGTCCCATTACCGCGTGCTTAACTCTATCCATTTATGCCATTTCACAAATGCTTCTGTTCCAGCTGAATCCCCACTTGGCCACTGCCTTCCTGATTTTCCTCAGCATTTCCCCTCTCCCGTGGTTTACTGCTCATCTCTCCCCCTCCGCTGTGGGATCTATATAGCACCGCGTGCCCTTTGCCTCCAGTGGCATCACTTCAGGCTTTCTCCCATCACATCCATTAATATCTTGATAGGAATACACAGGAAAGACCTTCCTTTGCTCTTTCATCTCCCTTGAGACAACCACTCTGCAGAATAACCTAGAAACCAGCCATTCCTCTTGGATGCAGTTGCTTACAAAAATACCAGTTTCAGGATGTCAGGATGGAGTAAGTGGTGCTTTGAATACCTTGTGGATTTTTTTGTTTGTTTCATTTTTTGTTTTTCTCTAATAAGTAAGATCTTAACATGTATTTCATTCTGTGAACTTGCAGGCTGTGGCGGGAATGGGTTTATTACTTTAGAAAGAGTGTGTGCAAATGATATTTAATCCTTGGTCTGACACAGCTAGAGACACCCCTGCTCTTGGCAGGGATATGTTTTCCTTGTGGGCTCTTCTCTGCTATCTGAGATTTCTCCATTAGCTGCAAGGATGGAGTGATCTGAGAGCTTGAAACCGAAAAACCTGAAGTCTGTTCTTTTTTCTGTTATCAAGTTTCACTTGACCATGGCATGCATCCCAATGACCAGCATGATTTCTGAGGAAGTTACAGATGTACCACAATTTCTTGTACTTGCATCATATTTTGATAAGATAATTTTGGTATCCTAGGAGCAATTTTTATTTTTTCACATCGTATTATTTAATCTTGATTTTGGATATAAAGACATTCCAAAATTTTAGGATTTTCCTTCAAACAAACTTTCTGAATATTGACAAGTTTGGCCTTCAAAAATGTCAGGGCCTGATAGTATATTCCTGGTTGGTGGGTAAATATTATACCCATTTTGCTGCTTGGGCACCGAAGGTAAAGTGAGTTTTTATCCAACTTCTGCAGTTCACCAGTTTTAAAGTAGAGTAACTCTATATTTTGCACAGGGAAATTCTCAATTTACAGGCTCAGCGAAAGCCCCAGGGACCATATGGCACCCATGAGAGACTACATGTACAGGGAGTGCATTGTGTGGCTTTGATGCAAATAAAACGATGCCAGGCTCCGCTCCTCAGCGACTGCCTCGAGCTTGGTGTGTGTAAAAAGGAAGCTATGAGAGATGCCACCTACTCCAACTCCTCCTCCGCTTTCCAAACAAACACGGGGCACAAACACATTGTAAATACAGATGACTTCAGACACAGCTCTTTTCATGGGTGAATGAGTTACATTGGGCATTTTACTGGCAAGCTAAACATTGCTCGGATTCCAGATTTGAATACTCGATCTGTTAGCGTTGCTGGATACGTTCTGCCTGTGTATTGATTTAAAGTCTCTGCTGCACGCAAGCGGCTCGCTCGCTGCAAGGCAGTGCTTGTGTGCAATGCTCGTCGGAGGCAGCGTCCGCTGAACGTAGCGGGGACGGGAGGGACGCTGGGTCCCGGCTGGCGCTCGTGAACCGTCGCAGTCTCGAGCTTAGGCGTTAGCTCCAGTGCGAGCAGCGGCAATTTGGAAATGCCCATCCTGCGGTTGCTGTACTAAAGCATGGGCACTTCCCCCAGTAAGTGTAGGACTGTGTTTACTTTAGCTGGACTATGGAGTACTTGAGGCCCTAATTCAAGAAAACTATTGAGCATTTAATGTAAATCCATCATTGTTCTGTACTTACTGCAGTGCGCGTTAAACTTTGGCTTTCATGAGATCTGACCAAGCTGAAGGTCTATATGCTTCTGAGGTTGGCTGATATCCTGAAGATGGTTTAGCTGGACTTTTTACACAGCACAGATAAACGCATGCTCAGTGTGGGATCACGGATAACCTGTTAATAAGAAAGTTTCTTTGCAGGAGAGTATTTTGATTTTTGTTTTTCTGAAGTCTGTTACAATTCATACTGCTTCCCCCCCCCCCCCGGCCTTTGGAAGGAACTCACAAAGAATCGAATAATTTAGCTTATAATTTTATGAGGCAACAACATTTTTGAATAGTCAGCAGAATCTTTCTTAAGTTGTTTGGAAGCTTAAGCAGTTTAGAAAGTTCTTCCTTGGAGATAAATAAGATGTCAAATCTTGATGAAGAAAATCAAACTTTTGCTGTTGACTTTGGCTGTGGTATTGCAAAAGTATGAGAGAAATTTTTGCAGGATTGTAGAGCACTCCATGTGTTAGCATTTAGCTTCCCAATGCCACATTGTACCTCTGATAGCGTTTCTAAAAGGTAAACAGAAATGTTATAATAAAGAAAGTGAAAGATTAACCATTCAATTTTTTTGAGTTAGAAATCAAACCTATATTACAAATTAATAGAAAGCTAGATCGAGTTCCAAAAGCTGCTTATTACACCGATTGCCTGTGTCTTTTTCCCCCTTCTTCTGAAGGCCTTTTTTAGGCTTCACCAGATTTAGATTGTGAAATGTCTAAACAGAGGTTCTAAACAGAAACCTGGGAGGTATAGAAAATATGCCAAGAGCAAATTAGTTTACTTAGTTCATGACTTTAATACACCCTTGCAATTAGCAGAGTATTTCCTTTTGACTTGTGGTCTCAAGGTATGTGTTTCTGTTCAGGAGCTTATTTTCACTGCCTTTAAATGAGAAAAAACAAACTCCACAATTCTGCTTTGCCATATGCATATGCAGCAGGAGTTTGATTATGTTCAAGTCACTGTTTGACTGTTGATTCAGCATCGCAAAATGCACCGACTGGTCAGAGAGAAAGGGCCGTGTTTAGACGTGGTTGCAGATAGAGCAGAACTAAACTACAAAATGCACCTATGAACCCTCTCCCCTGGCACATCAGATTTCCATGTGCTCACACACTGAGGAATGGGTGGCTTTGCCTTGTGCTGGAGAAGGCCCATCTATTTGCTGGTGAGACTTGATAATTGCAATGATAGAGGGTGCTCAAGGGACCAACCCCCTTAGATGATGGATCTTCCCTACAAGCGTCCCAAACCCTTCCAGCTCCTAGATGCTCTGCACCTCTTCAGTCTCCCCATTTCCCTGGACTGCCTTCACTCTTCTTGGTGCCGAACCTTTCTAGAAACAGATTCATTTCGAACTAGACCTTCCCGGGCCGTCTATGTGTGCCTCTCCTTCCTCCCTGGAAAACAACTGCAACCCACCTCGGAGCTGCCAAATTGGCACCCACAATTGCAGTATCTTGACCCAGCGTGACACAACCCCTCTCCCTCGGATCCCGAACCTGCCCACAAACCCCCCACAATGGCAGCCTGACCCTGGCTGACACAATTGCCCCTTGTGTTTGCCAAACCCACAAAATTATAGGGGTCACGCAGGAAAAGGCAGCAAGACGGGCGAGTTTGTGCTCTCTGTGCCGTCTGTGACACTGTGACCCTATTCATGGGCACATCCTTCCAGGAGGACCCGGCAGCCTGTCTGCAGCGCTTCAGCTTAAATTGTAGCCTTAAAAGATCCTTTTTTAGATGCAAATGAAAGACCCAATTAGAGTTGGAGGGAGGAAAAAAAAAAAAAGGGCCAACGAAAGTATCAAGATTAGAAAGAAACATCTGATGCTGCCTGCTTAGCCCAGTCATTTTTCTCTGTTTTTGTTCTTAATCAATCTTCTCTTTCAAGCATGTCTGTAGACTGCCGTGCCCCCAAAAGCCATGGGGTCAGATATACTTCACACATGTGAAATCTTCCAGCTATCGAAGGTCTGTTTATATTTGGCATGAAAGACTTATCTGATGGTCACTCAGGTTCCAGCTTCATTTCTTTTAATAGCTGGTGCAGTTTTAACTGTGTATTTTAGTTTTCCCTGTCAGAGAATGGGAGAACTTACACATCCTTAAAGAGGTGATCTGTGGGCTAATCAGACAGTGGTTGTAACACATGTTTAAAAATATATAAACATTTGTATTTTTATACATATTACAGATATATTTATACTGTGTGGAAGTGCAAATGTATGGCTTTGTATGTATGTGTGCGCATGCACAATGCATATGAAAGATTTTTGTGTTAGTGGACTATTAATTTACTTTTGTGCCACTGAATATCCTGGCTTGGGATATACTGGGATATTGGGAATCCTCAGCTCCGGGTTGGATTTTGCTCCAGGCAGTTGGCTGTGTGCTGGAGCTGCACAGTGCTCCTTGCAGGGAGCTTTACTCCAGGCTTGCTAATACAGGGAAATTTACTGGCATAATTATACCAGTATAATTATGCTGGAGTAGTTATACTGCTATAACTCCCATGTGAATGCTCTTGTGCTGCAATAATAGTGCCCATATGGGAAGTTATACCAGTATGAAGGATACTTGTATATCTCTACTGGTAAATATCTCCTTGCAGGCAAGTCCTTGCTCAGGGCTGGGTTTGGCAGAGCAATGCGCTTGCAGGCCCTGATTGGGGAGCTTGTAGTTTACTTTTGTTGACAACATTTTGTGCATAGGAAAAAGTTGTTTGGAAATTCTGGTAGAATCTTTGAAAAGAAATAAACATTTTCCCTCAGCAATAAAATGATTTTTTTTTTCTACCTTCACTTTATTTATTTTTTAATATCTTTTAATATATAAAGATACAGATGGTAACTTCTGACTTTTGTGTTCAAGGAATTTTTTTTTAGATATACTAAGGATCAGATATAAGCTGTGTCTGGAAGCAATACTTGGCCAACAGCTGAGTGTGTGTGTGTGTGTTCATCTATCCATGATTCATTCTGAGGGCTGTTTTAGCCTTCATAAAATATTCATGCTGGTTGTGCATGGTTCTATAATTGCCATCTCAGGCCTTGAATTATTTATAGGTTGTACTGTTCACATAGTCTCATTTACTGATAGAGCAGATGACACTATACAAGAGGATCCCAAACACTCTAATGCCTGTTACTTTGCATTAAGTAGTGGAATTATATTACTGTAGGTGTAAAATGCTGGCCTTTTTCTCCTCTCACTTTAATATATCATTTTTGTATTTATAATATGCTAATTGTTGAGATGCTGCTAAGCCTCATAATTCCAGGCGAGTTTTGCAGAAATCAAGATGTGGTTGAGATAATTTAGCTCTTGATCCCAAAATGATTGTTCTAAATCCAGCCCCCTGCTTTTCCCCTGCTTGTAACACCCAGAATAATTTATTGAAGTGATGTACGAGTACACATGTGTACCTGAGCTCCTTTGTTTCAGGCTATTGATCAGTTTGTGTATCTTAACTGCTAACAAACATTTCAGCAGTCCAAATAATGCCGACATCCACCAAGTGTATTTTCAAGTTCATTGTACTTAATTAAATGCTTGACCATGAATTCATCAGGAAAAGTGATATAGCTCTTTCCCCTCAACTTTCCTGTTCTTTCTTGCGATTAATTCTATCATCTTTTCTGACCTACTTTTGATTTTATTTTTTTTATTGAATCCGTGGAATTACATCCCTTTGAGTTTTCTTCACCTACTCAGATTTTATTTACTTTTCAAACTAGGTGCCAGTTCTGAGTGGAAAATGCATCTGAGACAGACTTTAATTTTTTAATCCTTCTGCTTTTTTTTTTTTTTTTAACTAGCAGGAATAATCACTGGATAGAAACTCCATCATGAACTAGGCTAGAACACTAGTTCTTGCACTGAAATACCTTCCTCTCTTGTCCCAAAAACTTCTGTATGGCCTTGTATAAGTTTCTGCTTTTCCTTCCCAGTGAAAAGAGAATATTGTCATTTCCTGAATTTTCATGAGGGCTATAGTAGGGTTAAGTACATAAAGAATATAAATTGTCCCTCTGCTGCAAGAAGGAAGCGTAGGCATACCAAAAGCAGGCATATGAAGGTTTATCAGTCCATGGGGGCACTAAAATAGCACCAGGTCATGCAAAACACACCTTATGGTGGGTCTGCAGAGACCTAGATGGTGCAGGTGGGTGGAAGGAGAGTGGCTTGAAGCCCTTGGTCTTGGTGCAGCCCCTGCAGTTACTACCCCGAGGGTTAGGAGGGCAGTTCCTCCAGTCGGGTTTTTGCTCTGGCTCTTGCCCTCCAAGAGCCAGGTCCTGAGGGCCACCACCACCCCTGCTCCAGCAGGAGGGCTTGGGCAGCTCCTCTCCTCCAGCGCTGCCTGGATGCTTCTGTGGCAGTTTTGCCAGCAGAACTCGGCTGGGAAATCCTCACCTCCTTGGGTGAGGACCGCTGGGCTGAAAGCTGGTGTCACCTGCAATGCTCTGCTCTTCTCTTGGGTCCCCAGGGCTCTGGGCAGTCCCTGGAGATGGCCCAGGAGGGAGAAACGTGACTGGCGTGGTGTAATAGGGGCTTAGCAATGATTGTGGGATGCGAGAGCCCTGTGCAGAGGGAGGGAGAGCAGCACGTAGTAGAGGAGATGGAGATTTAAAGACAGCCCATCTCAAAGCACAGGAAAGTGTGGATGAAAATGGTTCTGGGATGAAGCCACAAGGAACTGCCAGAAAAAAAAAGGGGGAAAAATAAATGTTTCTGCAAAACAAACCATTTTGGTGAATAATAAATTCTTGAGAAAATATGTCTCTGCCTAAGCCCTTATTTTTCCTGATAATAAATCATTATAAAATAAACCTTGCGACATTCACCATCCCATACAATGGGCTGAATTGAAAAGAGCTGTGTTTTTTCTCTACGATTTTGTGAGCCCTATGGGTCCTTCAGAGAAGAAAACAATGTTATTGTCATGCAGATTTCCTTTCTTTCCTTTAAGATTTCAGAGATTCCATGAATCCCTTGCTACAGGATAATTTGACTTTTTTTTTTTTTTTTTTTTTTAAAGCTGCCTCCAGCAGTGCCGGTGTTATATCTTTATTGTAAAGTCTCCACCTTGCTATTGGAGTTTCCAAATTTTCAGCTTTAAGTATGACTGCTATGGCATGTGTATGTTACTATATTTTCCTTTTAGTCATTAAGCTCCCCTTTTGCTTTTCTGTCTGCCCGTTTAGAACACACTGTGAAGAAGAAAAGGCTTATTTTTTTTTCCTTACAGATCATGTATTTTGCAATGGTACCTGGAGCTCTCAGGAAGGTCAGATTTATGTACAAATACTATTGTCCCCCAGAACTTCTTGGTGAATGGACTAGAGCTGGTAAATGAATGTCAGGACACTGAAGATGATGGGATAAAGAAAAGTAATGAGGGGCTGGATACAGAGCAGCTGCTCAGACATTTTATTTTTCAGTCAGGAACAGTAGTCCCAACTTCTGCTTGCTGAGCTGTTATGCAGTGTTTGCACTATATAGTTACCTGGAGAGGTGGAGAAACTGCACTATTACCTTTAGGGGAAAAAACACACATTAAAATACATAAAATTAACAAGTAGATTGTATTTACTGAAATTATTAAAACACTTCATATTTGGTGGGATCCTGTTTTTCCCTCCTCTCTCTCTCTGTCTTCTCCTGTAAGAGGGCTCTGTTTTGCTTGGCAGGTATGTGGTCCTTGGTTTTCAGGATCTTTATTACCTGTGGTACTGTGCAAACGTCAGGCTGCTGGGACACCAAGGCATCACTTAGCTTTAATTGGTCAACTAGCCTTTGCTGTTATGCACCGCACGCTGCTGCGCGGTGACTGACCTCAGACCGTGCTCTGAAATGCTTTCCTTCGGCACTGGATAATGCCCAATTACATCGAGTGCAGGAGGAGCGATTCTCAAGCCTTTGAACAAAATTTTACCATACCTATTAGTCTAAGATAAGTCTATTTGGTACTAAGTACAAAAGATACACGCGACCCAGAAAAACAAATTGGTAAGTGTGCTTCTTTCACTGATGTTGCTTGCACTGAATCATTTTCTTAGAGGTATTTAAAGAAAAGGTATGTGAAATCCTAAAGAGCTTCCCCCTTTATATATCAGCAGTCTTTAAAAATATCTAAGTATTTTTTTTTTATGCCTAGAGTACATGAGACATTCCTAGATATCTGTGCGACACCTTTTAGAATGTGTCTTTGTCTTCATCTATCCCTACAGTACCTGTGTGATAGGGAAGTGTCATGATCCCTATTTTAAAGATGGGGAAAAAAAAGACACACAGAGATTTAAAGCTAGATTTTTAAAGGTGTTTTGACTTCTGAAGATGTAGTAAAATGTGCAGGAGGACTTTCAAGAGGGCTTAATTGCATCTTTAGCAGCCTAAAAGTGACTTGACAGCTTACAAAGTATGCCAAGCAGAGATACGAATCTAGGTCTTCTGTGTTCTGGGTCTAATGCTTTAACCACTGGATGGCTCTTCCAGGATGGATTGGTTTTGGAAAATAAGTATGAGTGTCTTTCTGCTGTTCAATGTTGCTGCTTCAATAGGATGTCGAAGCACTGAGTCATGGTGGCTGATGCTAGGCAAAGAGCAACCTTTGTCAGTGGTTGAAACCTGAAGTGTTTTGAACACTGTTTAAGTACCTAAATTCTGGAGATACTATTTATAGAAAGTTTAAAATTTCCTGTTCTGTAAGAAAGTATTTTTTCAAGGGGATATTTGCAATACTTAGCCATGAAGCAGAGTGGAAAAGCCCATATGAGGAATCTGGCCACCCTCCACAGAGGCTATGGAAAGGCAAACTTTTTCCAGAGACAATTCAGAGCACTCGGGCTGGGCGCCCGCCCAGGACTGGCGTCCTGAGAAGCCCATCTCCGTCTGCGCGGCGGAGCGGGACGCTTGGCAAGGCCTCTCTGTGCCGGCTGGCAAGCGGTCTCGAGAGTCACGGCTGCAAAATTTGCTCCTAAGACATGAGCTGAAATCTCAGTACAGGGGTTTATTCCAAATTCAGTGGAATGGAATTGTGCAGAGCTGCCCAAATCGCAGTGGTGTTGGAAGCAAAGGCAAGGTCTCAGAGCAGATGAGATAGACCTGTGCAGGAAACCTTTCTCTAGGTCTAGAGAACTTCCTAGGACTTTCTTGATTGGAAACAGGATGATTCCCTCCCACCAAATCACTAAACTATTTGTAAGTGAATGATGCAAAAAAATGTGAAAATTCACAAATAAAATGTTTGATTTCAATAATTTCCTTGTCAAAATTTAACTATACTTAAGAAAAAAAAAAAAAATTAAAACATGTAAGCAAGACTTGTATTTTACCAGGAAAGGATACATTTCATTTATGAACTGAAGATGATGTTCTGACACACTGGAGATTTTTTCTGAATGTTTCTTTCTTATTGGCAGAGCCTCAAACATGATTCTTTCCCATGAAAGTTTCTTTTTTACAAGCTATCATTTCCCAGCAGAGGCAAAAAAAGTACCCAAAAAATTCAGAGTCTGATCTATTGCTTCCAGAGAGGCTGAGGCGAGTCACCGATGTATTCACATTTCAGTTTAACTTTTCAAATTATTGCATGCATTTGAATATCTTTTAGTTTCATGAGGAATCTGTTGCTGTAGCACAGAATACCTCGTTGGTGTAAAAGAGAACAAGTGTAAAACAGGCATTACCCTCAGGAAACTTGTGATACTAAACTAAACCTGGGCTCCTGGTCCAAGAGTGAGTAGGATTCTGCTTTTTCTAGGGGTTAAAAGATCAGCTAGTAGAGGTGCTTGACTGTCTCTGGCCATTGCTACCAGACCTGTTGAGCTCCACTAAAGTTGTTTCTAAAGGAAACTTGCCCTCCTGGCCACAGTGTACATTTGCAACATGCAGTTTTATTACTGACTGTAGTACTTAATGCAACCGTATGTAGATCCAGATGTCTTTCATCAATCCTGAAACCGCCACAGCTGTAACCAAAGTAGCCAAAAAGACACAAGTATTTTCCCCTTGCTTCCCAATGCTTACCCTTCTTGCAGGAAGACAGGAAAAGGCATCTTAAAAATTACATACAGGAAAATCACATGTATATTTTTTTTCTCCACATACTGTGTGCTTTTAAGATCTTGTGAATTATTCATAGCTTTAAAAAAAAAAATCAGTTTTGCACTGAAAAAGGTAAAGAAAAGAAATGATTGGTGTTGTGCCAGTCATCTGCAATTCAGCATCACGTTTTGCAATACAAGTCTACGGTGTTTCATTTCTGCTTCTAACTGCAGGTGGTTATGGAAGCACTGACCATGGAAATATTACAGGTGTTCAGACTGATTGTAGTATCTGCCTTGGTCCCTTCTGTACATACGATTGTTTTATTGAGGTCGTTTGGCTTAAACTAATGCGAGAGGAATTGTAACAGGTTGCAAACAAGCAGACATACTTTTGGTAAACTTGCTGAAGGGTCATATATCCATACCTATAGTACTATGTGGTCTATAGTGTGCATATATATGCATGTAGGAATAGGTATGATATATGTTGGTGAAATATGACTGAATTGGAAAATATTCTGCCTCAAAAGTTAGGAAATAAGCCTCCAAAGGCATAAGCAGGAACACATGCTCTACATTATATAGCATTTCCATATGCAGCACGTATGTATGTGAGAGCACACGTGTGCCCATGTGTTAACACGTGTCTATGTGTTGCCGTGGTCCCCAGTGCACAGTTTATAGTTTGGAGAGAAATCATCCTCCATCATTCGTCACTGCCTCGCCGCAGCAGACCAGGCCAGCACATCATTTGTTAACAGCGACAAAGCCGCACTCATAAACGCCGACATGTTACATTAATTTATAGGCACTGAGTGACTTATTAAATGTGACGTGTGAAATATAACAGGGCCCGGTATGGATGATTAGGTTTTGGGCTTTGAATTGTTGACAAGGCAGGGGTAATGAATTGCGGGACACAAGCTAGTATGTTTCCCCCTCATTAGTCAGTATTAGCTGCATTAATAGTAATAATTGGATATATTCATCATTTAAAATGTTTTAATAAATGTTTGGACAGCACCTGATCTAGGCTGTCAAATATGCAAGTGGAAGGTTTGTGATGGGAGAAAAATTATGCCATTCCTTCTGCGGAGATTTATGCAGCCTAAGGGGTGCCATTTGCCAATGTCCTTTAGGAAGTAGCACTTGGAGATAGTCTGGAGAAGGGCTCTGCCGCAAGAGGAAATCTAGCCTCTCGCGCACTTAAAGAAGACCTTTTTCATTTTATTCTAGCAATTCTTGACCTTGCAGTCTCATCTCAGCAAGGGGGTCTGGATTGGGGATTTCCGATCAGGTGCCAACTGCAAATCAGGACTTCACAAAAGAGTTGTGCGTGTTTCCAGATGAGTTTGTGTTTCACTCTCTTACAAAGTCATGTCCAGCCACCGAATTAGGATGCAGGCTGAATGTTGCCCAGAGCTAGGGAACTTTCCAATTTGGGGGTTTGGCTTGGAGTCATTAGTACTTTGTACTATTAACATATTTAAAATTCCAGAAAAATTTCTGCCTGAACATCTTAAAAGCATGATCCTCTCTGGGACGAAGGCAAAAACATTTCTGTGGGTGTTTTGCCAGCTCCACTTTCCTCCTTGGTTTCCCTGTTCCAAATGCATTATTGCCTGTGATTCAATATAAGCCCTCCTCTAATGAAAGAAAAATATACATTTTGTGTCATTATTACGTGATCCTTAGAAGCAGGATGTAAAAAATAACCTAAAACTGTTATAAAGGAGTGCAGGCTGTATTCTGCTCTTACTGTAAAAGAGAAATGTAGGTGAACAGTAGAATATGTTGTCTTAGTGACCTTAGTAAAGATCAAGACCACCATGTCCATTTGCAAAAAAACAAAACAAAAACAAACAAACAAACACACACATATATATATATTTATATCAGTTTGAACCTTGTGACACCTCTCTTGTCTGTAACTAGTAGTGTAATGGAATCTTTTTTTAAAGAGAAATAACCTTCAGAATATACACAAGCAAAACCATATGGAGTTATTGGCACCGCATCACTAGACTGTCAATTTTTATTTAAAGAGAGTCCTCTAAGGAAAAGCGCAGCTACTGTCGGCAGCAGTGTTTGGTGGCTCAGTAGGAGGTATGCTTCTCTTTTAGACACTACTGAGGAGGTGTCGCGCTGGGGAGTACTGTGTTGCTGGAGGTGCTGTCTTTCAGGAGAGATACAAAAGTCAAGTGTCTGACCACCCGTCGTCATAACAAGTCCCAAGACGCTTGCAGCAAGGATGAAAGTTTTCTCCTCAGTGTCCTTGCTAGCTACTTGTACTGAAGAATCTTTTAGATGAAGGGATCTTCACGCTAAATGCAGGGAGCCGAGTCTGTCTCTAGGTTCATATGAAGAGAGTTGGTGGAGGGCCTGGAAGGTGACTCGGTCAGGACTGGCCGTGGTTAGGGAAAGCTGCAGTGTGACCCATAAACCCCATGGCAGAGGCAGCAACAGCGCAAGTGTTGGGCGCTCGTAGAAGGCAAGGTGCAAGAACACTCCGTGATTACAAACTTGGTCATTAAGCCGTACCCTGAACGATTCCCACCTCTTAGCTTGCAATTATTTTACTCCTTTAAGCCGACACCAAAGTCACATACGCCTTGCTTAGCAAATGTATTTAACTGTATTTTTTCCCTCATTTTGAATCAAACATGAAGTATTATTTCGTCAGTGTTGCCTGCTAGGTGGGGGTTACTGTGACAAGTTGATGTGAGAGTTTTAACATGTTAGCTGACACTTGTACCTGCTGATAGGTCTTTGTTGGTGGTGCTGTACAGTGTTTCGTCAGACTCTTTCTTAATTTTCGTTTGGAGAGGAAGCCAGGATTTAAAACCTGATATTATATGCACAGGAAATTAGATTCATGAAGCCTTTTGAGTGGATGGCTGTGTTTTTATTTCCTGTATCAGTTAACTCTGGGCCTGGAGACTCAGCTCACCAGAGAAGATGAAAATTCATGTTTTCTCGAGATTTATATTAATATCTCTGAGATCAGAGCATGATCTTTGTCATCCGGGTTCACATTATTTTGCTAGTATCTTAAAATAAATAATCTTTCCTTTAGTCATATGAATGCATTGTAGAATGTATAACATATTCTAATATCTCAGTTAATTATTCTGTAATTAGGTCTTAATAAATTAGCCTTTAGTGGGATTTTGTGGGAGTTGCAGAATTCAGCAAAGAAAGATTTATTAATATTCAGTAGGCCTGTAGCATTCTTGATGATTTTGAGCTCGTGTTTAGTTTGAAAGATTTGGGGTGAGATTTGTTGGTTATATTTACATAAATGGGAACTTCTTTTTTTCCAGGGTTGTTCTAGAAAGGGCCTGCTGTAAATTTTTGCTGATCCTCCTTAGTGTTTGCCAGTTGCCAGCCCAATTGTTCTTCTGCAGAAAAGCAATAAAAAAAAAAAAAAAAAGAGCCATGTTAAGTTGAAAGCACTTTCTAGTCTGTGGATTACTTGTGGCTTCTACTGTTATGAGATAGCTGAACAAGAACTCCAACCTTGCTGCCCTGGCTGTCTGACTAGGTTGCTGAACTTCTCATTTTAGCCTTGCTTGTTCCTAACTTTGATGCTTCTCCTCATTGCTCTACAATGACACCAACAAAATAATTAAGCAGGACTTACATAGGGTTTTGTAAACTCTCAGGCAGCATGGATACAAACCATGTGGATCCTGGACATCAGCCCTGCTTTCATGCAGAATGGTATCCCACTGACAGCCAATAATCCAGTAATGCAGGCTTGATCCTGACTCTTGACTGCCTTTTAACTCTCCGAACACGTCCGTCCTGATATCAGAGGTCATCTCCTTGGCCAAAGATTATTTTGCACATTGTTCCCCTCTTCCTCACGTGAGGATATCTAACGCTGTGCTGTGTCCTTACAAGACAGGTATCTAATGCTGTGCCTGTGTACTTACAGTTGAACTGTATGCTAAATATACCATTTTTCTTAATTCCACACAATGAAATATATAGTGACAGAAGCATAATATATTTTATTACAGCCAACACATGTCCTCGCTCCACCTATATCTTGTCTCCATCATCCTGACTTTAATTCCACTCCAGTTAGGACATTTGGTTTTGCCCTTCAGCTTGGGTACCCTGACTAGTTGATTGGCTCCACGGGCAGACAGGAGTATTTTTATTAGCTATATTACCTTTCTGTATGGGCAGAGAAGTTAACTGTGTAGTTACTATGCTTTTCCATATCTGTGTGACATAGAAGAATGCATCAGCAAAATTAATCTTCCTACACGTTCAAGGCCCATTGCTTCATGAAAAGCCCTGAGGTACTTAACACAAAACTCGTGATATAAGCAGGTTTGATTTGAGTCTGTGTCTGTAGCAGAGGTCGTTACCTCTAGCATTAATTAAACTCTCCCAGTGTCATGTTAAGGGTAGTGCACACATGAAGTATTTACCAATGACATCTTCAGCATCACACCTAGTGTAATCCTCTTCACCACCACATCAAAAACTCTCTTTTCCCTTTTCTCTCTCTCTCCCTCTCCCAGGGGTAGATTACAACACTTTCTGCAGTGTCTGGGTTGCTTGTACGTACATTCAGAAAAAATCCACTGAGTTTTATGACTAGAGACAGTTCAGCATCTCCTTCAAAAACAACAGGAATACCTTCTCTTGCTGAACCACCACACTCACAGCTCAAAGTGCCTCCGCCTTTCCACAAAACAGCTCTTTGCTTCCTTCCAGCACTCAAAATAGCAACTTTGCTCAGGATCCCATCCTCATTGCCAGAGCTCCCTGCTGCAAAGGAAGTGAGGGCTTTATTCTCTTAACTGTGGTGAAACAATGGGAACCTCTGACTGGAATGTCCAGCTTTAGGCAAGAGCCATGAGCAGCTCTTGATTTTGTTCTGCAGCATTTTTCTGTTTACTGTTTTCTTGTAGAAATACGCATATGCATAGGCATATATTATATATATTTGCATTTTGTACTGGCCACCTAGTTCTAGATACATCCTTGTCAATTATGTCAGTGTTATGTCAAACAGCTTTTGCTTATAGAGGTTGCATGTAACTAGGAGGCATAGGACATTACCTGGGTGCAACTGTAGTGTACTTGAATAGAAAATGTACACGCTTGCTAGGAGTTAAACTATTAAACTAAATTAAAAATCATTTTGAAAACTTTTTTTTAATGACTTAAAAACAGAACAAAGAAAAAAATCCAAGCGAGTCTTTTTTTTTTTTTTTTTTTTTTTTTTTTCTTCTCCCGTTTAACTTATTGGATAGAAAGCAAAAATACTCTTTATTCTCTTCTTACTCTTGTAACTGCAGAAGGTGGCTTCTAATTCTAAGAAATGGCCATGCCTTTTAATTTCCTCTTCAGGCTTAATTCCTTTCTTAATTGCATCATTGTTGTCCAGAGAATGTGAGAGCTGATTGACAGATTGTGCTACCTGGTGTGAAAGCATCCAGTTAAAAAGTGTTGATAAAGTTTGTTTGGCTAATTTTGGCTTGACTGTAAGCAAGCTATTTCATTTGCCCACTTCAGCACACGCATTAAGTTTCTCTTGCATTTCCCTGGGACCCAAGACTCCTTGGATTATATATTGTTAATGATTTTGAGACATGAATAAACTCAATATTCACTTTCTTCATTTCTCATGTGCTTTTGAATCAGTGTTCGCATATGCTGTTTTTTAAAAAAAGAGGTCTAGACAACACATTTCTTCTTCCTTCCTCTCTCTACGGGCCATCAGTCCTATGCCTAAATGTGATCTAAGATCATTTCCATGTCAGTCTGAGCAGACTTCCTGGCTCTTTTTTAACATTATGCAATTTCCACTTAAAAGACAAAAAATAAAAGCTAAACAAACAAAACCAGAGTGAGTTTTGAGCCAGGTGTTGGGAAGGAATATGGCAGTAACATAGCGTCTACAGTAACATTAACCAGTCAGGGTTAACCTTGACCTAAACGTCAATGTCCTTTTAGATGGTCTTTGACTTGCTCCCCACTTTTATTTGTGCAGAAACTTTTCTAAATGCTTTAAAGGTTCAGACATTGGTTAGAGAGGATACGCACACACACCCTTTAAACAACCTGACCCTCTGGGTTTTGCAGGTTCAGGTGATAACATGGTACGTATGCAGGTGTCAGGTTATCTAGGGAATCACTGATTATTGTATGTGCAGGCAGACTGCACACAATTTTACATGCAAGGTCTTTATGTGTTGAAGAGCATCCATCCGACTAATGCAAAGAAAGATGGCAAAAAGAAGGGAAGTATATGCTTCCCACACATTAAATATTTACAATGCGAACATTTCTAACTTTCTCAATACGCTGATGAAAGAAACATGTTATCAACCCCGCTCAGCTCAGCGTGACAAGTTTTAAGGTCCCATGTCTGTTAGGACAGAAAGGTAGAGCTGTAGGAGTCTGGATTAATACTCCTCTCCAGCATATTACAACTCTGATACCGTTGATACTTTTCTCCAATCATGCTAATGTTACAGTAGTTTACCTTGAAGTAGCAGGCAATTGAACACTGATATCATATTACAATAACAGTAATGCTGTTATCTGTCATCACTTACACTGAACAGAGGTTCTTTTAGCAAAAGTATGACTCTGGGAGGGCTGCTAATTCAATGGCATTGTGTGAACTATGACAGACCGCAGAGCTGTTTCAAATTTTTTCCAGTGACTGAAGTCTAGCATCTTCAGTAAAAATTAAAAATAGTTAACCTACTTTTATATCCTCCTATTTGAGGGGTCAGGACAGGGTGAAATGGGGAAAAGGTAAAAGGAAAAGTAATTACACTGAGACAACTTGATCGAATGCTGGTTTGGGTACTAAATAAATAAGGATAAATTCTGTTGATTAAGTGACTTTTCCCTGTACTGGTCTGGTAATAAAGTATTTGAATGCTGGAAAGTCTGTCACAGTTTCAGCTAAAGCCCTGGCCCATCAGCTCGTAAAGAACAGACTGTGAGTTGAGGCATGAAAAATAAAAAACAGAGCTGAGGAGGCTTCTGTGCTATGTAAGCTAACAACTGCAGCTGGGCAGGGCTGGGTCCCTGCGCGCTTCGCCGCTTTATCTCCAGTGCCATATAAAGGATGTGTATATGTGCAGTTATCTTGCATGTAGCTGTCATAAACCAACACATTGTGAATATGCTGTGCCCAGCTGGCACAAACTCTTTCAAACTTTTTCTTAAATAATAGGAAACTAGCTGCAGTTTGAATTTAATAAAGATTTTGGATAACGGAGCTTGGGCTCAGGTATAGAGATATAAGAAAATTCAGATTTCTACTACTTGAAGGAAGAAAAAAAAAAAGGGAGCTGGGAGGAAAACTAAATTACAGAAAACTGAGCACTCAAACCTGCCTCTGGACTATTTTTAATTCGGTTCTGTGATGTTTTTTTGGTGGTGTTATCTCTTTCTATTCTTATTAAAAAATCTGAGTGAAGAAACCAAAGCATTCTCCCTGGGATTTCAGCTCGCTCATGAGAGGAAATGCCAAATACCTCTTCCCAAAGTAGTTTAAATTTCTCTGATGTGTCATAACTCTGTATCGGAGAGCTAGAGAAGTCCAAAAGGTGCATGATGAAAAATTGATGAAACGTGTGCCGATCACGCAGACCACACTTGAAACATTTGGCAAAGTGAGCAATGAGTAATTTAGGGCTGCTTTTGGGCTGTCCCGCCTTCTGATTTGGTGATTCTGTGGGTATTCCCTTAGCTTTTTGCCGAGCTGAACTGAATATTTACTTTATTGATGACAACAAATGCTGTCTATGTTAGCTCCAGGAGCCAGAAAATATTAACTAAAATAATATAAATTATTCTTTTATTCTAGTGTTACCTGAATAATCTCAGTCAGTAACTAGAGTCTGACTGACTGGGACTTATTCTCTGTGTCACATTGCCTTTCTTGGATCTTTTCCGCAGTTAAAGAGGATGGTGTCTATTTTCTAGTAAAACAAATAATTTTCCAGGGTTTTGGGTTTGGCTGACTTTTTCTTCAGCATGCCATAAATACTACATACAGGTCTGATTCTGTTTCCATTTTAAATCAGTGAGACCACTAAATGCAGTGAGAGCTGGTTTGGGATTTTTTTGTCTTAATTAGGATGTTTGACAACTCAAGAAGGTTATGTTTAGAAGAGAGTTAGATGGCTGTATCTGGTGTTTAATTTCTCTTCTGTAGAATAAATTTCCTGTTGTAAAAATGCCACAAAAGGTAGCTACTGCTGTTTATTGACTAAAGAGCCAAGTAAAATCCAGCTGTGAACATGTGGGTAATAGGAGGTTTTCTCCATGCCTATATTTGATTTCCATGCACAGCCTCATGCTGGTAAATATCAGTGTAAGTATCAATTTTTCTTTTGTGAATTAGGGTATCTGACATGACCAGTTACTTGTACATGAAAAGGTCTGTGAGAAGAGAACAAAACATAACAGTGCAACAGTGGACTTGTTAATAAATGGAAATCTTCATACTTTAAATAATAGGGATTGTTTTCCCTCCTTTTTTTGCAGTTATCAGAACACTGTACTGGACTCGGAATTTTGTTGTGTAGGAAATTCCATTATCTTCACATTTGTTCTCTGCCAAATGGTATGAAAAAAAAAAATTTCCTTTTAAATGAAGTTTAGAAAAGTTTAAGAGTTAAAAACATTATAGTTTCAGGGAAAAAAATGTTTTATTTTAATTTTTAAAAGTGTTAGGAATCTTCTCACATAAATAAGAGTTTTGATTGGAAGAGTCATCTTGAAAGGTATTTTATTTTTCTGAAATTTCTAAAGGGATATTTCTCCATTCTGATTATTCAATTTTCAAACCAAAATCGCATTAAAGACCCCGCTTACTCTATATTTGGATTTTAGTAGCAAATTGGTAATTAGACGTGGTTATCAGCAGATGGGATAGGAATCACTAATTGAGAAGAGAGGACGGGAAAACCCAAAGAAGCAAATAAAGCAGCTGAAGGGAATGCACTGTCTGCCCACTGTACCTGGCAGACTGACCCCTGCGCTGGCTTCAGGGTATTGTGATTTGACAGGTTTGCCCCAGAAATGAAACACCCAGCAGATTTTGTTGGAGACAACCATGTCACCCCTTCCTGTGGTCCCCTGCGCTGGGGACCAGCGGGGAGGAGGCAGGAGGGCTGTGCAGCCCTATGTGAGTAGCACCTTTGTACCTTGTTCATCCCCACAGCTTGTGTGCTGAAATTTATGCACATATTTAGCCTGCCACTGAATTGCTGTGGTGCACAGAATGGTCAGTGCTTTTATCCGATGGGCAGTCGCTAAATATTGCAGCAGCCCGTGTGCGTTGGTTTCAGTGATTCTGCAAATCCACGTGTGCCTCTGTGTTTCATGGCCTCTTACCCAGCAGACTAGAGTTGCCCTCTGCTATCAAATACTTTTATTCCTCAGAAAAGGTGGATTCTGTCTTTTTTTTTTTTTTTTTTTTCCCTAGATGGGTTTAAGCTGAATAACCAGCACTCACTTACTGGATAACCACTGGTCTGGCTGACCTTGGCAGCACTACAGCTGTCATATTTTCACATGGATGAACTGTTCTTGAACAACTTCTCCAATGTATTGGGAACAAACAAGCTTTTCTTCAGCATCAGGAATGCAGCAGGTCTTCCCTTTCCAACTATTTTTTTTATCCCTTCACAGACATATTTATTGTGGCAATGGCAAGAAAATCTCTCTGCTAACCCTTCACATTTGAGTTCCTTTAACATTCCTTCAAGGTAGTGACAGAAGAGAAGCCCTAGATCCTGTTCAGGGCTTCCTTTCTTTAACTCTTTGTTTTTAGTAAACATGAGTGCTAGCGTCTGGTGGCAAGAAAAACAGGAGGGGCAAACCCTTTTACATTCTTACTGCTTGTGTTGCCATTTTTGCTGTTATTCATCTAATGTGGACCAGGGTGGTAATTAGCAGTGATGCTGAGCGAGGTACTGCTAGGGTGGGCATGGCATGAGCATATCAAAGCTCTAAGGAGTTTGCAGGGTGATGGGAAAGACAATCAGGGACAGATGATGGGCATTATTTTATGCAGGTGGAGTGAACTCCTGCTCGTAGAAAGCTTGTTAGATCCATTAGTTGCAGAAGGAGAATCAGAGGATGGGTGTCAGGAAGGAGCCTAGAGATATGAAGGAGCAGATGTAGCATGTTAAAAGTACCAATCTGGGAAATTATCACGTAAAATTAAGGTTGGGTGTTAGGAACCCCCAAATAGCTAAGACTGGATTGGGGAAACAGCCCGTCTCTAGCAGAGGGGAGAGGGTAATGGTGACAGCACAACCCTGCTGGCACCAAGCCAGCATGTCGCAGCTGTGTTGGGGACACCCCTTCCTCTTGAAGGGACACTTTTCTATCAAAATGTGATAAAAGGAGAGAAGCCTCCCATAGGGGCCAATATGAGAGTTTCCACCTGGAATGCAGGAGACAAAACCACAAGTTAATTTTATGCCTAGTTCAGACTGGAGGTCAGTATTTAACTAGAGGTCGTATTTCTATATCGCTTGTCACAGTTACTTAAGAGATTTGTGGAAGTACAGTACCATGGCAATGGATTAACTGCTCAGAGCCTTAGCTCCTTCAGTAATTTTTACAGCCTGTGTGGAGCTGCATTCTACTACAGCTACATGTCACCTAAAATTAGCTGGTTTTCTCCCCAAGTTGCAGTCCTGTATCCTGTAACCATGTCTGTATTGGATGAGAGGTAGGGTATGAGATTTAATAGCAGTGTAAGTTAGTAAATCCAGGTGATTTCTAAAAGTTTGCCTGATGAGACTTTCTGGATCTGAGCTGACTCACATGGAGCTGGCTTGGGTTTCTCCACACCAAATACATCAGTGCTGCTCATTCCAGGGTTAATCTGTGAAGCACCAGATCAGGTAACCTGCTGTGTTTAGGTGAGTTCCCAAGTTACGGAAGGCACTGAATATTCTGTGCTTACTGCCTTAGATTATGAAAAATCCTGCAAGTTTTGGTGATTTTAGATGCAAAATGGGAAAGCAGTCTTTGTCCTGAGACTTTCACATGTGTTTGTGTGCCTGTACGAGGAGGGTTGTTTATGGCCCAGCTTCATCCCTAGTGTTGCTTGTAGAGTGGTGGCCGGGCTGGAGCTCGCGGCAGGGCTGAGCCGGTGGCAAGTGCCGTCCTGCCAGGCTTCCCGAGCAGGCTGTCACCTCAGCACGGAACGCGGCATTCATTCACACTGTATGTCATTGATTGGCTCTGTTAGCAGTCAGGAAGGGAACCAGAAGGTGTGTTTTGTTTGATCCGTGGAAAAAAGAAAGTTTTTAATGGTAGCTGTGAGGATAATCGATGCCTGAAGCTTGTGCAGCAGAGGAGCCGGTGTTTAGCAGTCACGTAACTTTGGAGAGAGAATAAAAATGGAAGATTTTATTGGTGCTTCTGTTTTGCACATTTTCTTTTTCTTCATCTTCTTGGGAACGAATTGCAGAGCTGGTGGTTAGTATTAACACTATATATCCTCTGTCGTTAGTATTAATGCAATAGATTCCCACCAAATAGGAAGTTAGAACTGAAAAAATCACACCGTGTGAAGGTTTTAGACACGAGCAGGACTGCGAGGTGTGCTTACAGAGGGCTCACTTCTGTTGGCGTTTCTCCTGGCCTCACCCCGTCCATCTCAATCTGAAGTATTTGCAGAGTGAAGTGTTGCTAATGACCAAGGCTGCCAGAACTGGGCTCGGCACGGTGGTGAACACACCTGAAGCAGCAGTTTAAAGGAGGACCTGAGCGAGTGGGCTGAATCTGTGACTTAAGCCGTTCTGCTGTGCCCGTGTTCCCCTCCATGCACATGGGCTCTCCTGCCAGGCATTAGGCGCTGTGTTTTCTGCCAGCTCAGGAGCTGTTCAGCTGCTCCTCGCAGGAGCATGGGGCAATATTTGCAGAGCCAGGGAATCCAACCTGGTGTGTTCCAAAACAAAGTGCAGCCTGTATTTTGTTTTGTCTTCCGGTGGAATAAAAATACAGTGTTTGGCAGAAAGTGCTCTATGAACTGATGACTTTTTTTTTTTTTTTTTCTTAAAAATGAAGTGAGCAAACTTGGCTGCATAAGCTCAGTGTCTTGAGCATTCTTCTGAAAATACTGTTTTTTTGTTTTGTTTGTTTTCTGTTAATTTTTCTAGGGTTTGAATACATTCAAAGGAATTTTTGTTTACCTGTTTGCCTTTTTACTTTGGGGGGCGGGGGGGGGGAATGGCTTTAAATAGATGAGCTCAATTTTTTCTACAGTTCATTTGGATAAAACTCCTGTGTTTGAGAATTCAAGGGGCCCAGCACAATGCAAGCGGAGTTAGAATTTGAAATTCAGGACGGGGATTTGCAGGCCGTACAAGACACCTCTTGTGCTTCGTATTGATTTTCCCAGCCTTTGGGCTGACATCAGCAGATGGGACAAGCAAACAACACCCCTTGGGAGGAAAGCCCACGGGGGGAGTTCCAACGGGGGCCTTCCCGAAGAGCTTTCCTCGTCTCTTAGCGGCCATGGAGCGGACCTGCCAATCCGTGTGGTGCCTGGATGCACAGCACAGAGCTACAGTGCGAAGGTTGTTTTCCACACACGTGTGTGACGCCACCTCCGAGCACGCGCGTTTTTAACCGTTGTGTCCCCCTCCTCCAGCCCTGGGTTGCCCCTTTCCTGAGGAAAAGCTCGGCAGGATTCCCTGGCAGAGCCCTGGAGCGGCGCACGCTTCTCCCTGAACAACGAGCGCTTCCGAGGGACTCGGCCACACGAGGCCCCGGCTGACAGGGCCGTCTTTGCTTCCCGACAGATGGCCGGGCGTTTGATTTCAGCGAGCGCTCTCGCGCGGAGCGCTGGGCTCTGGGTCCTGCCAGCATTTCGCGTGACAGGGCCAGCTTAGGGCAAGAGGGATCTGGTGTCCGTGCCCTTCATAGCTCGCGAGCTCGGTGACGAGCTGCTGACAGGAACGCAGTCATCCCGAGCGCGAGATCCTGAACTCGCCTCGCTCCGCGTTTTGCTTTGGTGGAATTAATGCCCTATTTGCTTGTCTCTCAAAATCCGTCCTGGCACAAGCAGAAACCTTTGCCTGGTGGCAAGCAGTTGTCTGGCTTCGAGATGGCAAGATCTGTGCTGACAGCTCCTTCTACACCATCCAAGTCAGGCTGTCACAGCTGGCCATTAGAGGCTTAAAAAGACCCACATGAACAACAAATGGCACCAACCTTCAGTTATCGAATATCAGGACCTACTTTAAGAGCGAATGTAGTGGTCATACCACCTTTATTTTAACATAAACAAGCACAGCCTTTGCAATCCCTTGTTCAAGTGTTTGGTGGCGGCTGTTTATATTGATTGCTTGTTCTTATATAGCAAGACGGCACTAGAAGGGACTTCCTGGGTCATGAGCTCCAGTCCTTGGTTATCATCACATTTTGTAATCCCCCTCATTACCTGACTTTTCTTTAATGAAAGCAGTCCATTGTAGTTTCGACTTGTCCTTGCCTAGCATGACTTTCTTGTCACGGGGGAACAGCAAGCACCAGACGTGCCCCTTGGAGAAGTGGCATGGTGACTAGAGCAGGGTGAAGACTGCTGCTGGTCCCAGAGAGGTTTCCTGAAGTTGCTCACCCTGCAGTTTTGCCTTTCTTGATGGCAACCTGTGCAAATTCTGCTAATGTCAGATTGGGGTATTAAATGTGGATGCTGATAAAAGCGAACTTTCAAACTTTGAGGCAGGATCAAACAATCGCCTGTCCCTCTGGGTGTGGAGACAGGTCAGATTGGCTCCTGCTTAGTCAGGTGATGGTTATTGCAAATATAATGCTCCTCTGTCTGGTGGCACTAGGTTTTAAATCTTAGGATTAAATTTTGCACAATTGAGGTTTAGTAGACCTTAGTCTGTAGTTTATTTTGGACAAAAGCTTGATAAACTTTGGCTCTGAAGGAGGAAGCCTGGAATCTGAGACCCACTATTATTCACTGACTTGTCTTTATGAGTTTACAGTCTACTGATGCATAACGCTGAAGGAAATATTTTCAGTGAAATGTTTGCTTTTTTTTCTTTGGCTTTGTAAAATGCTATGTCTTCTCTTAGAGATATATGTCAGGGTCGTATAGCTACTTCAGTGAACTGTGTATGGTCAGGAAGTAGACTGCATTTATTTATTTATTTTTTTTCCTGTGAAGTCAGGCTTTTAAACTTTAAGGTTTTTGGTTTTTCACTAACCACAATCTGAGCATTAATTTTATGTCCAAATTGGGTTTAATTGTGGAAGGGAAATTTCAACAGTATGGAACATATTCAGTATTCTTGTATTAAATCAAAATTTGTACAATACAGTGAACCTGTAAAATAAAACCCTGCTTATACCTAAGGGAATTTTCTTGGCTAGCATTTTTTCGTGCTCTTTTTCACTGCACTGAAATATGTGTCTCCAACTTCCTTGATGCTCTGGACAGCACCACGAGCTACTTAAAGTGATATAGGGACTGACTTTGCAAACTTTAATGGCTCTGACACAACAGATCCATTAAGTTCCTGCTTAAAGCTTTCGGATGTGCTTACAGGTTTTGTTGGGCTGGAGCTGTGTGAGCTCTGCACCCTTTAAGGAGTGGGATGATTTGCCTGAGTTAGGTTACTAATGTAAATAAGGCTGTGTTGAAACAAATACACAGATGTTACATGCTGCTATTGCAAACTGTTTATAAGTTGTTAATGACCATTTCTCTTTCTCCACAGGTTCTTCTTGAAATTTTTTCTCAAATGTAACCAAAATTGCCTAAAAAATGCAGGAAACCCGCGAGACATGCGTCGATTTCAGGTCAGTCACATTTCCTCCTTTTAAAATGATCAGCTGTTAGGGACAGAAGTAGTTTGACCCAAACTAACCTGGTAATTCCCTGGAATTCCCTAAAAACATAAGATCACATCATAATGTCTGTGGGCTTCTTGTCATGGCAGAATTGGCAGGCAGTACTTGAATTCTTCTGCTCTGCAGAAAAAAGCTCACTAAGATAATGCCTCCTCCACACGATATAAATACACGAAAAGGGAAAAACAAAATGACCTTACTGTTTTTTGAGATTAAGGGGCTACCCTGCTCCGAGATGCTCAGCTCTGCCTTCAGGCAAACATGCGAAACCAAAGGAGCCCAGTGTCTGTTGACAGAAAGGGGCAGATTGTCTAAGGACAATCCAGTAACAAAATGAGGCTCGTGGCTCTGCTTACAGTGTGGCAATTTCCACTTCGAGAATAACTTTTATGCAGCAGTAAACACTCATAAGTATGTATCAGTGTGATCTCTGCAGTCTTCTGTTGGAAAAAAAAATACCCCTGGGTGCATCTTTCTTGAGATGTGTTGGACTGGTAATTCCCTGTGGTGGTATAAATGCGGCCTCAGGTGGGCACAGACATTTCTTATGCTACCTGTAAGTGTGCTCGTGACCACATTGGGGATGAAGAGGAGCTGTGTCCCTTGCTCCCCACTGTCTTTCCCCAGTGCTAGAAGCAGAGCGATGCTGTGGCAGTAATGAGAAATAGCTGCTCCAAGCCTGTCTGTTGGAAACGTGGACATTGACTGTGCCTTTTACCTGAGTATGGACTGAATAAAAATATGGGATAAAGAGCCAAAGGACCTTCCCTTTCCAAGGGGAGGAGTGTACAGGGACCAGGGAGGAAATATGTTAGATGCTTTCACTGAGGATTTGTCTTGGGGAGCAAAGGAAGGAGATTCGTCCTGTAAACTGCATGGGTCTTGGGAGGTAATAGACTCCAAAAGATAACTACTGCTTTCTGTAGTATCTTAAGACCTTCTTTGCTTCTCTTCTGGCATTTTAGTACTTTCGAAAAAGTGCTAAATGCTATTTAAATGGTGACACTCTGTATACGTAGACTATATATCTTTTGTTGAACTGCTTAATTGCAAAAAGCTAGAAGGGAGAGAGAGGTGTTATTTATTCCTCTGAGCCCAGAAGGGCAGAACTGAAGAGATGTGGCCCAGGGATTAATCTAATCTGGGTAAGAGCTGGTGTTAGAAGAGCAGAGCCCTCTGCTTCTCCACCATGTCCACCCTCCATCCCATTTTTTCCAGTGATTCAAGTGGCAGTTACGGTTGAAGGAGAAAGCTTTTTCTGCAAAAGGACTCTGAGCAGCGTGGGGATTTGGGCCAGGCGGTCGCCCCTGGGGCCTGTCAGACCTTGCTTCACAACATGTGCACGCTGTTGGTTTTGTGCTCGCCCCGGATGCAGGCTGATTTTCATATGGTAATGCCTCGCCGGTCCCCTCAGAACAGCAATCAGGAGCCTGTGTAGGCGAGTAGGTAGGACATAAGAAAGGTTGTTGATCTCTTGACTTGTAAAGACATTCTGTCATACGAACCCAGCTTCACAGCAGTTGAGCTTTCCGTGTGTAAACAGAGACTGCTTAATTACACAGGTCATGTCAATTAGTGTGACCTTAGCATTTTCCAGAAATTAATCACTTTCAGCCGAGCAAAGCGCTCCTACTATAATACAGTGTGGTATTGAAGCTTGCAGCATTCTGTGAAATGCCTGGGCTTATTGTTTTACAATAGCTGCTTTTGTTTCCTTCTCACTCTCGTTTTTCTGTCTTTTTTTTTTTTTTTTTTTAAACTTGAACTTGTTGCTCTTTTAGCAATGGACTTCTTAAAATAAAACAGCCAGACTTTGCAGAGACTGGCTTTCATTTATCATTTTTCTTGTGAAAAGGAACAAGAACAAAAATGGTGTCCTGACAATATGATGCACCTGGGTGTTTGAGACGCTGCTGTGTCGGTACCAAATACTGTGTTGGTACAAGTGAAATCCTGGCCCCTGTGACTTCAGTGGGGGGTTGCTGTCAGCTACCTTGGGCTCTTGAATTCTCCCACTGACTTGAAAGATCTATCTTAAAATTGTGTCAAAGGGCTGGTTAAAAGACCACATGAAGATATTTCCAAATACTTTTTAAATAGGAGCACCTTTTTTCCACATAATATTTAGGACTTGTCTTTATCCCCTCATCTGTGCTTGAGAGTCACGCTGCCCAGGGCCTGGTCCACTCTTTAGTGTGGTGTCATTCATCAGTCCCTAAAAGTCAGTAGGAGTTACTAGAAAGCAGCTGGTATTTTTCATGAACAAAACAGTGAAGGGCAGGTACACCAGTCTTAGACAATCTAAGGATAGATCCTGCAGAAAACCTTCTTTTGTAATAGTGCTTTTGTCTGCACCTGGGAATGTCTGGCTACAGTAAGGTCTAAAAGAGGTTAAGAAAGAACAGGGAAAAGGCAGAGCATAAGTTGATTCAGGAGACCCGTGTTGTGAACCTTCATTCACACTCACATACAGAAATGAGTTAGGAAGTTGTACCCTGAACTTTGCGTGTAAATATCCTAGTGCTGAAAGCCATTTCTCTGCCTGTCTGAGATGCCCAGGCCTGTGACACTGACACGAAGCGAGGTGGCCAAGTGCCAGCTAAATTGTGCACGGGATCCAATCCATTTGCACAGGGCTGGCCCTAGTTGTGTTTGTTGTGACTCTGTTAGCAGAAAGAGTCAACCAGATGGGAAAAAGCAAATCAAGTCCTTTTATTCCAGAAGCCCCGGGAGCAGCTGCTCTGTCCGTATTTATGTGTCTTCAAGTCTCCGGGCTTGGTGGGATGGGCAGCAGTGCCACAGTGAGTGGTAATAATAGCAGTTAGTAAGTAGGTTGTGTCGTGGGTGAACTCTGCCCAGATTGTCTTTTTAGCATGAAAACTCATTCGTATGACCTAAGCAGTTCTGTGTGTTATTGTAATTAATGGAACCCACGTGGCCCGGTTATCTCGTTGTTGTTCTTTTGATACAACTGCTTGCAAATTGACACATGTCAAGTTTTTGTTTGGAGGAAACTTTTGAGAGAGAGTCATTGTGTAAAACCCCAAATAATCAATTATTATGAAAACCTTAAAGCCACTTAGAAATTGCCACGCTGTTCAGTGCTGTTACCACAACCTCTTCCTCTGCCGAGGCTGCCTCCGTGGGACGCTGCCACTCATGTTTGAATTGAAGCCACTTGTGTCTTACTGCATATTTGCATAAGAGACAGAGATGATGCTTCATGAATCCCAGATAATGGAATTTGGACAGGCAAGGCTCCATCCCCAGAGAAGGAAGAGGCAAAAAAAAAAAAAAAAAAAAAAAAAAAAAAAAAAAAAGGAAAACAGCAATGAGTGCTGTGGCCCAATTCAATGAGGTAATTAAGCATCCGTGCTGAGGTTGTATGAAGAGGTTAGCAAATGGTGCTGAAAATGAAAGATATAAAAGACTTTGTTTAAGCCATTTATGGATAGTTTTGAAGGAGTGGTAAGAACAGCAAATGCAGGGGTTACAGGTTAAGAACTAAAGACACACTCGAAGCCTGGAAATCATCATAATCACATATTCTTGCCTTTTTCACTAGATATTGGGGATGTCAAAAAAAAAAACAAAAAAAAAAACAACAGATCCCTCACCATCCTTCAGAGAAAACTGAAAGCACAAGGAACATGCTATGTCTTAATCAGTTGGCAAAGCTTAATGGGCTGTGGTTAAAAATGAGGAGTCATGCAAGGATTAATTTTGATGTATTAGGTGAGGTACCATAACAAATAAACAGGCTGAGTGTTAAACGTGGATAAATAGCTTGATCTCCAGGCTCCTGCTCTCTCTCTCTCTCTTTTTTTTTTTTTTTTTTTAAACTAAGTTCCACAGCATTCACAACTGAACTATTTAATAGTAGGCAAAATAATTCACAGACCCGTGATACGTTAATGTAGTTGATAGCGCCAACTCGATTGAACAAAGTTGTAAACCAATGTGTTTTTTCATACCTCTGTCTCCCCTGGTGTTGATACAGGATTTAGATTCAAAATCTATGAAGGGCTGAAGCTAAAGCTCAAAATCATTTTCCATGTTTGCCTGTCCCAAATTAAAACTGTGTTTTGTTGACAAAATTTGGAAAGGTTTGAGATTTGGCAGGCCTGGTTGTCCCTGTGCTTACATTAATGTGTCAGCACCTCATTAATCATTTATTAAACTGTAGTGTGCCTTTCCCTCTTGCTATGGTCTGTGTTTTAGGATGCCTCAGTGCCCATTTCACATCTATTTTGGCTCTCCCTCCCCCCACCACCATTTTTATGATTTCTCCACAAATTAGTTTTAGCATGTGCTTTAACTTGAACATATCCCAATCATTTCAAAATCAAAATGAGGAGAGTGTTGTATTTTTTTAGATTAAAAATATGAGCATAACTCCTAAGTACGTAAGTGCTCTGCAGCAATCCAAGTATGCAACTGTGGCACACAATATTCAAGGTATATCCTTTCTCTGTTAATAATTAGGGCATAAATATTTTGTTAGGGTGGTGTGTGTTAAATATTTCTGTATTAATGAGGTTTTGTGTTTCAAGAATTAGGCACTGTGTGCTGTATGCAGTGCAGGTGCAGTATGAATAATTTTTTTTTTTTTTTCAGACAGACACATAAGAGTAACCACTTTTTTTTTTTTTTTCTGCATTTCCTGAGACTGGAAACATTTTCTCTTGGGGATTCCTTTTATAGTTTCTTCTGCTAACGACACTGAAGAACCACACCAATGCGGTCGCTTTGTAGTAAATCATATTCTCTGTTCAGGAGGTAGATAGGACGACACTGTTAAGTAATTCAAAATATGTTGCATCACCAGTTTTGGAAACCTGAGGAGGTGAAAAAAAAAAAAAATGAAGATATACTCACATAAAACTGATCACGCTAGGATTATTTTCTTGAGGAGAGTCCATTCCTAGGAAAAGACATATACAGAGATAACTGCTTACATATCTAGGACCTAAATATCTGAGACCTATATTACTATTATTAACACTTATCCATTGTGTTCCTATTCCTTCAAACACCCCAGAATTTGGGTTTCAGCAGCTGACTGGTCATCTTCAGTGGGAATGTGTATACCTATATGATGTTAGGACTGGGTGTATTATTTGGGGAAAATATTTCAGGTGGTGGCCCTTGAAATTAGCGACGATAATCTTTTCATATGCATCTCAGTAGACCTGCAGAAGAAGGAAGGGGTCGATATGAATCATGGAGCTATGGCAAGGAATGTCAGCAAAGAATTTTGTTCAAAATCCCTGTTGCAAAGAATTTACAATGGTTGCAAGTGCACAAATAAGACTGCAAACCCTGGGCCACTTATTATAATATCATATTTTATTGAAAATATCATAAACTTTATTCTATCCCTCAGGAATGTAATGGATAAATTACTTCTGAAATCCCTTTTGGAATTTTATATATAGGGCTTGTTTTTTTCCCCTAGTTTGATTTCAGAAGAACTTACCTACGGTGTTTGGTGCTTTCTTTTTCCCAAGTTTCCATCTGTAGGGGCTCTTGAATCATTTATTCTCTATTTTAATATCTTTGACTTAAAACATACACAAGAATCTATTGCTTCAAATGCCATTCTGAGGGACTGTTTCAGGAACCTTTCCATGTCAGCTATTCTCTTTTCGCATTCCTTTTTAAAGACAAAGGCTCCCTGCATTTGCTATGGGTAGTTCAGCAGCTTCACTTGCTTCATATTTTTTAGGGGTTGTATAGGTGGTCAGAAATGGATGGATTTTTTTTTTTTTTTTTTTAAATCCTATTCAAGTGGCAGAATTGAATTGTTGTAAGCGATCCTTTAAGTGTCCCCATTCGACCAACTTTGAGAGGCAGCGGCTTCCTGAGAGAGTTGCAGCAGTGTTTGCCAATCCTTGTAAAGCATTTCACCTCTTCAGAGGCTAAAGCCTCTCAAAACCAAGAACAATTAAAGCAAGAGCCTTTCAGAGCGGCGGGGGAATTCAGGAAAATAAATCAGAAATCCTCTGCCGGGGCTCTGGAGGCTTGCCTCATTATAAGAGCAGATCTATTAGCCCCCTTGCCATTGTCTTTCATTTCTCAAGTGAGGTGATTCTAATTAAATTAATCTGCATGTCAATCTATCGGTGATCAATCAAAAGGGCTGAGGTCCCCCTTTGCGGCAGTGTGCTTGCGGCTGACAGGGGCTGATAATGGAGGAAGAAATAAACTGTCGAGCAAAGTTAATTAGTCAACATAATAGGTGGATTAAACAGGAGCTGCTGATTGCTGTTTCACATGTCGAAGCATGAGGTGGGAGCTGAAACTGCAATTAACAGACAATTATTATATTTGGTTGTAAGAGGTCGCATGAATAAACATATCTCTGTGGGTTTCAGTTTTTAATCCCTTTCTCTGCTTAATATAAGGAGAAGTGTAGGTCATTTCTTCCTATTGTTTTAGGCGAAGTTCTCCAAGGGAGCACCGTCTCCCGGCAAGAGGGCAGCCGCCCGCAGCCCGAGGCCACTTGAGCCCACCCTGTTTCCTCTTCACGTAGCCTCAGCGTGGGCGCTTTAGTGCAGGGTTGTCCTCTCGGGCTACGTCTGTTGAGCCTCCTGGACACAGCCCTTGAGGCCGCCAGCACGGCTGAGAAGTTGGGTCTCCTGTTGCGGCCGCTGCACTGGCTCGTCCTGGGCGATGCTCGAACGAAACTCCGTGTTTCGACATTGAGATGAGTTGTGAAGAACAAATAATCCTAACGCAGGGTGAATGGGGTTGCATTCACCAGCTCGGGTCCCCCGTGCCAAAGCTGCATGTGCACACAGTGTGCACGCGTGTGTGCTGTTGCATTAGAGCTCGGAGCAGGAGAAATCTGGTCGAGTCCAACAACCTGTAGCACTGGTATCAAAAGTGGTGATGTGTTGAGGGGGAGGAATATGACTGCTCTCCCTGCAGCTTTGCAAAATACACTTTTCTTTTATTCCGAATCGATTCTCATTTGCAATGTCAACAGCTCTATCTACTTTAGCACAGAAACTGAAGGATAATTTAGGGTGAAACACAGCTGCCCTTGTATATGGGAGAAAAAATACTTAATAAAGATCCTCTTGTTAAAATGATGGTTAACAGTGTGCCGTCTGCCGTGCAGCTACAAACTCTGCAATTTGACTTAAAACTGCATCAAAAGCTTTCGATGCCAAAGACCCACTCATCAATAGCGTCTCTTGTTAGATTTGTACAGCATAAGCACCAGTTATTATGCGAAATAGCTATGCAATTTTCTACAGCTTCCAGCTGTTATTTATTTAACTGAGTTTATTACACGCTAAGCTGCTTAAAAAAAATACATATATATCCAAATGTTCCTCCATTTTGCTCTTGTGCTTGCAGGTTGTGGTGTCTACAACAGTCAATGTTGATGGCCATGTGTTGGCAGTGTCGGACAATATGTTTGTACACAACAATTCCAAGCACGGGCGGAGAGCTCGAAGACTCGATCCCTCGGAAGGTACGCCTTCTTATCTGGAACATGGTAGGCATATCATTTTCGTTGGTTGGCATTGCTACTTTAAATGTGGATTTATTTGGTTTCTGTCTCTGACCTCTGGCTTCAAATTGTCCTGCACCAGTCCATACCTTTGGGACCAGATATTTTAGAGAGGCTGACCTCCAGACCGAAGGGGGAGTGTTTAAGTAGGTCAGTGCTAAATGTAGTGAAATGACAAACTGGTAGGCAAACATGGATGCGGAATCTGTCCTGTATGACAGTGAATCTTTCTTTTTTTTATTTTTTTTTTATTTTTTTTGTTGTTGTTGCTCCTTTTCAGTACCCAAAATTGCAGTCTGACATTTTCCAAGCTGTCTTGATTTTTGAAGCTAAAGGATCTAAGCATCTAAAGGATATTGCCTTTTTTCTGAAGCACTCGGCACCCAGAACTGGGACTGGATTTCTACTACCTATAGAGTGCTGAGATCTCTAGGAGATCCAGCTGTTCCTTTGAATTGCCCTGAATGAAAGCAGAGCCCTTTTGGAAATCCATCTGCTTACTCAAGCCATGGACAAATGTTCTCTTCTGGCTCCAGCTGTGCCAGCTGAGGAAGATGCTATTCCCTGCGTGGCACAGCTGCCGGCCTCTCCTCCCTGCTGGAGGCCATTCTCCACGCCATGGATATGCCAGCTAAGATGATTGTCTCATTGCTTCCTAGTCTGCTTCAGTCCAAAGAAGCTCATTAGATTTAAACAGTTTAATAGCTCTTTGCTAACCTGCATTGTTGGAGATCCTGCGTGTCATTTTAGCTGGCATTTCTGAAAGGACAGTGAACATCCACAAGAGTGGGATAGGGGCAGATAGCTGGGGGGCAGCAGCCTGGGGCACAGTAATCTTCTCTCTAAGATCAAGTGGTCCTGGAAGAGAACATCTGCTCGTGACTGTAGGTGCTTCAATTGGGAGCTGCTGAGTGCAAATGTACTTTGAAAAATCTGGAGTTGATTAATGTTTTGTTTTGCTCTTTGTCCTCAAAGTTGATGACTACTACTGAAAAACAAAACAAAAACAGAGGGCATTTCACTCCCCTCTCTCTGTTGCAGCTTGGTAGAATTGTTCTTTGTCTTCAAAGCTGTTTATAATCCTAAATTCAATAGGTGCTTGCTCTCTCTGAGACGTGTGCCCTCAGCTTCCATTGAAGTTGTTGAGTGTAGGAGGCACTGGTCCTTTATGCTGGTTTGTTTCTCAAATATTTGCCAAGGATCTGATGAATAATTAAATAGATTTTCCCAAAGAGTTTGAAGAAACCAGATAAAAATTTCTCCAGGAAAATGAATGCCACTCAGAAAAATGTTAACTAGACATCCCAAAAGAAATTATCAACAGCAAGAAATGGGTGAATGTGTGAATTTCTACCAGTCAGGGCATTCCTGTGGAAATAGCATCCTATTCTATTCATGCTTTCAGGCATCAGCCCTGTAAGCACTTATGCATATATTTAAGATTATGCACACATATGGTCCTGTTGGGATCAATGAGGCTTCTTGTGTCAGTAAAGTTGAGTGTATTGATAAGTGTTTGCAGAATCGGGGCTGTAGTTCACACTTACTAACCTAAAATTCTTAGCTCAGCAGCGTTTCTCATTATATAAACATAACTTACATCTGTTTTTATTTAGCTCTAACTTTTTACGTAGGTTATGAGCCATTTTCAGCCATAATTCATGCTATAGAATATTTTTTCATGCTGCCAACAACCTAATTTAATAAACCGCTGTCATAACTTTTGCTCAATTTTTATAGAAATAAACTGTCTTTATTAATTAGCAGGAGGCAGAATATTACAAAAGAAAAATTCACTCTCCAACTTTATAATCTTATCTAGTCTTAAAAATAAAAAAACTTTTTTTTTTTTTTAAAAAAAATATTATTATTTACTTCCATTGCTACCAAAGTGGATGCCATCTTTTATTTCCCCTCCCATCCTCCTCCTGCAGTCTCCTCTGTGCATGCTTTTGGTCAGACTTGCTTTCTCATACTTGCAAATGTTCCTGTTGTTGTGCATGGTGTGATAACAGCATCTTCTTTTACCATGTCTGGCGTTCCCACTCCCACTGTGCGAAGACTCTGTTAGCAAAAAGAAATAAAAAACTACACCTTATATACGTGGATAATACATATCCATGTCAACCCTAGATACAGTGCTACCATTAAAAGCCAACATCTGCAAACTATCTCCTCGTGTTTGTTTTGGTGGGAAAGGTGATTTTTCTAATCTCCTTTCCCAGGCACCTCTCAAGCAACCTCGTAAAGCAGCCACTAGTAAATTCTTACTTCTGAATGGCAATTTCTACCCTACAAAATTACACTCTTCCCAGAGGCTCATAGAGCTTTTCTTTTTAAGCTAAATCCTTCAATCCATCTCTCCAGGAATCCTGTGCATATTTGTGTCCAAGAGATGGCAAAAAAAAAAAAAAAAAATCATTCAGTAACTGTGTTAAATGCTTGTATTATATGTCTAAGGCATTTAACTGAATGAGAAAAAAAAGGAAAAAGTTTCAATGGGGCTTAATACTAATGAAGTTCTGGGCCGTCACCCAGAGATTTAGAACCCTTGGAACAGACAAGTTTCCTCTACAGATATTAAATTTTATCTTCAGTTTGGGTCCCCATATCTGTTATTTTCCTTTTCTTTTTGGAATGTTCACCTTGGATTATAGCCTTAAGTATAGGTAGAAAAGACCATTTACTCATCTTTTCTGCCCTCCTAAAAAGGAGGGCAGATTGACCTAGGCAATATCTGTAAATGGCAAGACAGAAGCTAAGCTGGGGCTGCTTTGCCCCTAGTTTATTGCTCTGCTGAGCCACTTCTGATCATAAAGTTAGGAAATGCTGGCTTCTAACTATAATATACCCTTGACAAATGTATTCTTGTGTACTTCTCTAGATATTTAACTCCTTAGCACAACTATCTGCCATAATGATGAATGTCTGTCTTTGCGTGAGATTTGAGTTGGGGAAAGGAGGGAGGGAATGGAGCAAGGAGGTGTCCTGGCTGCCTAAGTAATTTTATTTTTCCCTACAAAGCTGTATTGGGAAACACTGCGCTTAAACACTGAATTGCAGTTTAAAAAGTCTTTGAGTGCCAAAAAGCTGCAAAGAAAATTTTACCCCCTGAGCCTCTCAGGAGCTCAGTGTCTCCACATTCGGGTTTTTACCATCTCATTAGCAGGTAGCCTGGATTATTTTTGGGACATCCAACACATCTCTATTTATATCTTGCTTCTCATACAGTAAAAGGAAAGTTCCTTCTCGTCACTCATCTCTCTGAATAAAACTAGGAACCTAGATCATGGTTTCACATCCACATACTGCCCTCCTTGAAACCAGCGGGTTAGGAAGCTCCTATTTCAAATAAATATATCTATCTTTCAAAAATAATAGCTGGCAGAGGCCAATTATTTCTTACATCTCTGTGTGGTATAAATAGGGTGAGCCACAGTAATCTGTGGCTTTCAATAATTATCACTTTTTCATTCACAAATAGTTGGATGCTTGCTTATTTTGTATTTATGGTAAACCAGAAGGCTGGTGTGGCTGACCTTTCTAAATTGTACGTATATAGTAGGATGTATAGGGAAGAGCCAATAGGCTCCGACCAGTAGAATATATTTCAGCTTGTCATTCAACCCAGGGTGTCAATTTTAAAAGAAAAATCTTTCCAAAGCAATTTAAGTGAGTAACTTATGGAAGGGGGGCAATTCTGACAGGGTTTGCAACAACCCTTTTCAAGTTTACCAGCATGAAGTCCACCACTGCCAAAGTTTCTGGTTAAAACTCTCATACCGCAGCAGAGTAAAAATTCTTTTTCTTCCCAAATCTCTGAATGGTTTTGCTAGAATGCAAAGCCAATTGCAGCATCAGTTTCTCTATTATTTTTCCTCACTGGCAGAATGCAATGCCCTCGAAAAATGATAGTCCCTGAGACCCTGTCAGTTTGCATGCTCTAACACTTTATTATCTAATGATCTAATATGCAACAAGGCAAAGAGGGGGTGCTTATCACTCTGACAGGATGCCTAAGAGAAGTGACTAAATTACTTTATGTACCATTAGCGCTAGCTGCCACGGTGAACTCACTGTGAGCATTTATGCAAATATTCCTGAATACATTCAAGTGGCCTTGTCAGGAAGACGACTGACAAGCAGCTTAAATGCTTGTTTTTTTAAAGGGACAGTTTTATTTCTTTTTCTCCTGCTCCTTCCTCCTCCTTTTCCTCTCCAGAAGAATGCAAAAAAAAAAAAAAAAAAGGTTTTCTGGTGATTTGATTCCATCTCAGCTAAACAGCAACAAAACAGGAAATGTGTAGGTGTATATTAAAAAAAGTGTGTGTGTGTGTGAATATGTGTGTGTATTTAATATAGGTCACCATATAGTGATGCTTTTACTAGTGGCTAACTTATCCTGGAAATGTTAGTTGACGGCTGGATTTTTCAGTTGCTCTGTTATGATACTTGTCATGGACAGGATTTGGCTTTGGTGTCCTAGTTCATGGTGGCAGCGAGTGATTCAGCCCGTTTCCTCTCTGCGGATGCGAAGCGTAGTATAAAAGAAGAGCAGCAGCGGCTGTGCCCAGGTTCGCTTATGTCAAGTAGATTATCTGCTTTGGTGACGGGGCATTGAGAGAGTCTGTCCTTGATCCCTGCCATTTCTGCTCTCTTCTTAGAGAATAATACTGAAAATTAAGCTTGGAGCCTGGCTGCCTTTACATATTATTTGATCTAGTCTGATTATAGCAGAATTGTTGAGTATCACTTTAGTTTAGCTGCAGGTGCTGGTTACAGCCGTACTTCATTCCTAAAGGATGCTCAGAAGTCTGAGTTAGTGACCTCATTCTTGTGCTGTCAATGGCCACAACATTAAACATTGCTGGTGCCATGGAGATGATGTCCCTTCTAGCTCCATTTTAACTCTTTTGACCCCAAATCTTGGTGTTACATGTGTCCACACTTGTTGATTAAATTGATAATGCAATAGGGCGTATTGACTGTGGGCAGAATTATTAACAAGGGGAGAAATAACATTAATCTTCAAAACTTGCTAATTCCTGAGCTCTTAGGGACTGCACATTCACAAACTGGTCCTGTTTAAACAAAGAAACTTTAGTGTTTGTCTCATTGCATCTTTGGGTGAAATCACCTGTTATATCTTAGTGTTTTACTTAAACCTGTTTTTGTGATTGAGAAATATGAACACACAGTTTTTTTCTGTACCATTAAATTCCAGATAGAGGAATGCAGTGGACTTGATTTATTATTTAGAGGGAAATATTGAAAAAAATATTAGGATTCTACCACTCTACTGGAGGGGATCTTGTATGTTATTCTGAGTTACTTCTGCTTTCTAATTTATTTTCTATGAGGGAAGAATACCTAGGGTTGTTGGACATCTCCATGCATACACAAGGGAAAAAATGTGACTTTCGGAACATTGCACAACATGGATAGTAATAACAGTAAGTGAGCCTTGATATACTGAAGGATTGCAAAACTTCAAGCTGGAAATCATTTTCTTCACTTTTGCCAAGTTGTCTTTCTCATATCGGTTCCTTCATAAATGCAGTGACTCATAAATTCAGGCAATTTTTTACATAATGGCTTGTTATGTGTTCTCGGAGCTTGACCTCACCGAGTGAATAATATTAACCTCTTCGCTGCCCTGTGGACTTACTGCAGCTGGATCCCTTCTAATATAAGCGAGCACATGAGGGTTGCATTAGTCCTATATGTATATTCAGGTGGAGCTGGAGGCTCTGTCCCTCAGGATAGGCAAAACATGAGCAGAAAGCTACGGTGCTTCATTTCGGAGAATTTGTGGGTAAATAGATTTCAGAATGAGCTCAACCAGATCTTGTCTCTGGGGACCACTGAAATAAGTTGCCCAAACTGTGGCAACTTCTCTGCTATTTGCAAATGTTAAGTCAGGACAGAAGATGCTTCTAGGTATCTTCCTAAAAGGTATCCTACAGGTCAGACAGAGGTCGGTGCTTGAGGAATTCCTTACGCAGGGACTTTTGGGTGAGGCGTTTTGGCTGGCATTACACAGGATGATGGGCTATATTATCCTGATGGTCCCTTCTGGAATAAAACCTGGGATGCGCCAAGTTAGAGTACACTGCATTTCCGATTTACATGCCCCAAACTATGTTAACTCAGTTATACCCTGCTGGATTGAGCTGGTGAATTTTTTTATTATTATTGTTATTATTATTTTCTATCTTCACCAGAGCAAAGCAGCTGTGTGCAGGACCAGGCCCCTGCTTCTTTGGACATTATTAAGAATTTCACAGAGCTGGATGGATAGGCAGAGGTGGCCACCTTACTGCTAGTCATGTCAAACACGTCAAAGAAAAAGGCTTCTCTTCCTATTTGGCTAGGTTACAATAAATCAACCCGAGAAAGCCGTTAACTAGAGGTACTCAAAAGTTTATAATATCAGGTTGCAACAATTTTATTGTTTGTAAATTTATTTTTAGTTTAAACTTAAATGAAAACAAGATTTTTTTTTTATTTTTATTTTTTTTTTTTTCTGGAAGCAGGTATTTTTAATGACAGATTTGGGAGACGTTCCTTCTAGATAATCAGCTCCAACAATTTGTTACAAGGACTTCTTGAAGCCATATTGGAACTGGGAATTTTGAGTCTTAGTGTACTTTTTTTTATTATTTCAACATTATTTGATGGCATAAATAAGTTAACATTGCTGCTGCCCTGTTATAGCATACCTAATAGACACATAATAGTTGATATATTCAAACTTTAATAAAAAAAGTAGTGGTTACATAATGCCTATGGAATTATTTCCTGTAAAGTCAAGTTTGGTTTCTCCTGTTACCATTGCTAGAAAAGGTTAATGCTTGACAGTCACTCATTGGGGATCTAGTGTGATGTTTAACTGAAGAAGGAAAAATTGTTACAAGTAGGAAACACCTTGATTTTAAAATCAAGTTTCTACCTATGAGCAGTTACCCTTTATGTTTTTCAACTAGATGAAAAATAAAACAGCCCTTCTCCCAAAATATCTGAATGATGTCATGCTGTGATATGTTGATACCTTCTATTGTTATGAGGATGTCATGAATTCATGGAAAAATGGTACCTGGATGAAGGCAGAATGCATTTTGTGAATTTCCCAAAGGAGCTTTCAAAACTGCACCCAAAATTGCAAAAAGAAGAGAATATGGGGGAAGCTCTCCTTAAAATTTGATACAGATGAAAGAAAGTATGGATTATTACTGCAGACGTATAAGGGAGAAAAGTTCAGATGAAAATTCTCCAACCAGCATGAGAGTTAATTCTTATTGGGAGAATTAATTCACATTTGGAAGCCAACAGCTTTTTGAAGGTTTTGAGGTTTTTCTCTAGACCTCAGAGGAATTGGAATATAGTTACACAAGTAGAAAAATCTTAGCTACTCTGGCAGAAACTTCACAGCTACCAGCACAGGAAAACATGTAGGAGCACTTAATAGGCAATGAATATTCATAGATAATGAGCATTCATTACATTTCAATTTGCTTTGCTGGCCACCATGTCACTAACACAATGGCATCGTAGTGTAGAAGAATGACAGTAGGATTAGAGAAATGTGTGAGAGGGAGTGCACTGTATGTATGAGCCTATGTGGTTTTGACTCCACTACCATTACCTGAATTATCCATTAGTAACAGTAGAGGAAATTTAGAATTGTTTTGGTAAATAATTTTCATGATTTTTTTTTAGCAACTCTCTCAGAGCTTTAGGCCTGTGAAATCTTGATGTGTTTCCTTCTGAGGTCCCTGTTTGCGTTGCGAAGTGTTGGGCAGAGGTGTCCTTGCTCTTGAAGGCTGAACGTACAGCTCGCGTGTAGTATTTGCTGAAAATCCTGGGCTGCGTGTGCCATTCAAAGGTGTGATGCTTTCTGATTCTTGCTGAAAGGGAAGGTCAAGTTTGGAGGTAAATCACAGTCCTGACCGCAAGGCTACTCATCTTTCCTGCTGCAGTTTCATTTCGTGGGTAGGGATTTGAGGTCACAGCGCTGTGGAGCAGCACGTCCGAGGAGGCGAGTGCTGCTTGTGCCTTCGTGGACTCTCGAGGAGAGGAAGGGGAAAAAATATCGGGCTAAATTTGGCCCTTTGGGGCACTTAGAGGTGAAGCAACTCTGATCAGGAGCCTTTTAGGGCAAAACCAGTCTGTCACCCTGCACAGCAGAAAACCTTCCTACAACTGGCGACCTGAGAGGCTGCTGTGGATGCTCCTCTTCATCTCACTCCCATCACAGGCAGACAGAGGTGTCTGCTGTGAAGCCTGGAGCCAGGGACCTGCTCAATAGCAGATGCCCTGTCTTTGCTATGGGATTGCTTCAGGCAGTTTTCTGTTTATGATATTGTCCTATGGGGGTTCCTCACCTCATGTGGGAGCCAAGGAGGAGCTCCAAGTCTTTGGGCTTCCAGAGGTGCCTGCCCATGGCTGCTGGTTATGTAAGGGAGCGAGGATGTTAATTAAGGCAGTCTGACTTGCCCTCAGCCAGAGGCAAATCCTTAATTTTTACACGCTATAATGCCTCAGGTCTGAAACACGGCCCTAAATGAATAAATAAATAATAGCATAGCATGACTCTATCAGACACACTGAACGAACAAACTTTTCTAAGCATTTGTAGGCTGGGGTCCAAAGAGTTCACTCTTCAGATTTTCAGCATGTTGGTTTTATGTGGTGTCGTTGCTGGACAGATACCGTGAACTATAAATATATTTTTATGCTTGTGTTTTTGCAAGTGAGACCTAGCTGGCTGGGAGGAGGCGCTTGACCCTTCCATTCAGCGCGGCACAAAGAACAGAGGAGGACACCCTATGAAAGACACTGCTCAGCAGAGACAAGGGGCGCTCAGTCTCTGCGATGCAGTGAGGGATTCCACTTGAAACGCGGCTCAGTTTACACTGCCTTCGTTGCTGTCCCGCTGCCATAACAAACATGGGCCAAGTATTATATTGCATTCCTGAATCAAACCTCCCAAATAATAATAATAATATCAGTTGAATTATTGCGTTTATTTTTCTTATGCAGCTCTCCCCACCCTAGATACTCGTTAGTTTGCCGTGCGTTTCTGGCCAGTCCAGTGATTTAGTTAAGTCTTCTGATCGTTGGGGTACTTTTCTTATGGACGAGCCAGATTCCCTACCTATCCCCTTGGCCCTGCGCCCAGAAACGGGGGGCCGTACGTCGGACCTTGGTCTCTCGGCTGGCAACTCGCTGTAATCTGTCACGGAGCCTGCCTGAGCAGAATTTTTGCACATGATGAATATGGATCTTTGCTGCATCTGGCAGGCTGCAACAATGAATGCAAAAGACTGTCATTAATAGATAATAAAAGCAGAAAGCGACATTAGTGGGAATAAGCTTTTCTTTTACTGGCTCTGGTTATTACTTTTTGTTCTTGGCCTGTGACTGGATTGAGACGCAAATAACAGCCACCAGCTCTGTGTCTGTACATGTCTTTTGTTGCTGCTTGCTTTTTAATCTGGAATATTTAACCATGATATCTTCAAAGTGAAATTGTGTCATACATTCTCATGCAGTAATAGATTTCAAAGATGAAGAGACATGCTGCTTTATATTTAGTCATGCCTTCATCTGTAAATTTATGGCAGTATTATGGTTTAATGAATTGAACAAGTCCCAGAACAACAACAAAAATGCTTTTTTGTTTGAATTTAGATATTGCATACTTTGTTCTTCAAACGAATAATAAAACCAATATGTTTCTTCAGTGCTAAACTTCAGGCTAACCTCATCTTGCATTACTAAATCAAGTACTCAAGGATATGTGTGTATGTGAATACATATATATGTGCGTATATATAAATGTATGGACGGATGTGCCTGTGTGTGGTATACAAGTGCTTTTAGTTGTGGTGCTAGACGTGAGCTAAAAATTCGTATTCTGATAGCGGCAGGCAAACCTCCGAGAACAGATGGAGCAGAGTTCAGCACAAAGGTTTAATCCTATCAGGATGATTCCTGTATGGCCATCTGGATAATCCGGTGCACAAATTCAGTGCCTGTTAAAAATACGACGTAGGCCAAGATTAGCGTCACAGATTTTCCACTAGACTTGTTCATATTTGACTTTATGATTCTCAGGCTCCAGAAAATTGCATTAGAGAGCAGCCTGTAATTTGTGAGAGAAATCAGAAGAGGAATAAGACCTCTTAGGGTACTTGAATTTTCCTTGTAGAAACTGGATTACAGGCCCTCCCTGTCGCTGCCGCAACTGCTTTGTATTTCTGCATGGATTGCTCAGTGTCTGCGGGGTGATTACTGCAAGCTCTCTGTTGTGGGCAGACTTTCTGAATTCTCCCAAACAAAGAGAATTGAGCTAAAAATTAATTTTAGTCCAGGCTCCTATTTTTACCAAGGTGAACTCAATTCCTCTTTATTGCAACATCCATCCCGGGTGAACTCCTTGGGGTTATGCCATGCGGTGTGGGGGCTGGGAGGACGGGACACAATTAATTCTGGTGTTTGTTTTTTTTTCTTCCTCTTTGTGATAGTGAAAGATTGCAGAAAAATTCGACTTTACTTTGGGAAATAGGAATTCAGATTTAGATTTACCTCTGTGCTTCATCTAGAATAGCTTCTGTGTGTTGCAAAGCAATGTTATATATATATAATTGATTAAACAGAACCAGTGCAACCATAACCTATACATCTGAACATCAAGTTTTCATGATACTGTTCTCGGACTGTTAAACTTTTTACGTGTGGCAGGGTGTGGACACTGTGATTTGGGAGCTCTCACCTAGTCCTTTGCTCTGCCTAAAACATTTGCTAGAGAGGCTTTAGGGTTTTGCTAAGGGGCTAATGGAAGATGAAGGAGAATATTTCTCTAGTTTGCAAGACACAGTCCCCATTCCCTCTGTCCATCATCAGAAGATGATCAAGAGATAAAATGAGACCAAAGTGATGGTTAACAGCAACACATGAATTTAGAAATAGTGCCCACCTGGCCTTCTGTTAAGTTAGGACTTGACAAAGCAGTAAAGCACAGGGTTAATATTAAGGAAAAGACTATTCCCATCTTATGAAGTGATTTGTGCGGTCAGGGCTTTAGCACCACTGATGAAGGATTCAGTTAAATCAAGGTTGATGCAGGGTATGCAAGCTATGCTGTTACATTTGTTTTGACAAACTTTTAGGGTTGATTTATATTACACATTTTGGGCTTCCCTTCCCAAGGTTGGCTTCACCCTCACCCAGAAATTGCATCAGTGGAACTATTTTTAACCTTCAGTGCACTTAAACAGATGCACTCTCCTTTCTGGACACACTCATTGTTTTTAAAATAGTCTTATGGACTTGGCTGGCCCCTGTGACTTTATCAGCGGAAGTGAAATCAATAGGAAGCAGTTGAAACTGAAAAAGGAGAAACCATGTGGGGTTTTTGTGTTGTTTTAGCAGCTGAGCTTTCCAAGCCCATTTCTAGATAAAGCAAGGCGATGCCGTGTGCGGATCCTCCTTTGCCCCTTGCGTGCTCTTTTCTTCAGCTTCCCGTCTTTTAGGAAAAAATACTGTTCCTAGGCCTTGGTGAGTGACCACGCTGCACAGGAGGAAATGGAGTCAATGTTTGGTAGTTCTAACGTGATACTTTGGGTTGCTTCATCAGGCTGATTCAGCAGGTGAACGTGCACAAGGCAACCGAGATGCCCACGATGGCCCAGACCTTGTTGGTCCTGGAGCTGGCGGCTGCATGGGTCGGGCTGTGTTGGGTGGAAGCAACAGCATGAAGTTGCTTCAGGTTTACTCAAAATGGAAACTTTCTGACTTTGGGAGCAAAAAAAAAAAAAGCAGAGCTTAAAATCTGAAATTAAATTGAAATTTCCTTTTATGCCTTTAAAATATATATTGAAATGAAAATGTGATTCTGAAAGCGTGGTCCATTGAAAAGTACTACAGTAAAATTATTAGGCTTCTGGAAATATATTTTGGCTGAACCTGTATATTGGATTCAATCAAAATTTGCAAGTGCTTTAGCAACACCAGATTTTTCTTGCTGAATTTATGATTTGCCAAACGAATCAACAAACATGAGACAGCTCTCTTTAGGAGGTCAAGTTTTCCTGACTTTCAGTAAGATGCTAAGGACCTTCACTGCCTTATTCATTTTTTGAAAGCTGGAGGTGCCTTGTGAAGTGAAACAAACAAGCAAACAAAGCTTTTACTGTGATCCGAAGGGGTTCTAAAAGAGAAAATGAAAAGATATATTTTGAGATTATAGTACAAATAGCTAAATTATTTTATTTTTGAGGAAAAGTTTTAAGTAAAACACGTAATGGAGTTTTTGTTTGTTTGTTTTTGGTAACACAAGTCATTATTCAGTATTGCCTTTTTTTGTGTATTTTTTTTTTCCATGCAATCATGTTTCAGGCAGTGATCAACAACTGCGAGCTCAAGAAATCATTAAGGGAAGAAAAATGCAGAGGACTCAGTGAAATGTAACTTCGCTAGCTGAGCCCATCCGTAAGGATAAGAGAGAGACCCTGGCTTAAGTATTGATTGTAGGTGGAATATTGCACTGGGTAATTTACATCTGCAATTCCCATTAATGGGAACGGAGCATCCAGACTGTTAGGCAGAAAATTGCAGAGAATACCTTGAATTTCGGTAGTTGTGTGCAGAAGCCCAAGGCCGCCTGCCCTCCTGCCCCGGGCTGGGGGCACAGTGCAGTGCATGGGTTTTTCATTCAGCGATTTCGCCCAGCGTGGATGTCACAAAGAACCGGGGGGCGGCTGCTGGTTTTGGCATTCCTGGTGCGATCTCCAGCGTGTGCGGAGCGGAATTCCCGAGGCAGGGAGCTGGGCGAGAAGGGCACTGCCTCCTCGCGCCCTTGGGCCGAGTGAGTTATCCCGTCCGGAGCGAACCCTCTGCTCCCCGCTTCCTGCACAGCAGCTGTTCATTGTCAGGGGGAACAGGAGCGGGCAGGCTGCGACAGGAAAAAGGGAAAGCAGGAAGATCATCACTTTGCTAAGATAAACACCCAGTGCGTTGTTTAGCTTAAGAGTGAAGATTTAATGTTGTAGGCGCAATACGTGAAACACTGCCACATTCCCTTTCCCTGAAGTGTTTTGGTACTAACACTTTGGGCCGCCTCTGCCGCCTGTCCCATGGGCTCTGCCTTGAGTGCAGCTCCGCGGCTCCCGGGCTGCGTGCGCGGGATGCGGCGCCGGCAGCGCCTGCTCCTGTCCGATGGGCCCCGTAGCGTTGTGTGGGTGCGCACGCTTCCTCCTGCAGATCCACACTCTCATGACCTAAAAATGCTGATTAAAAGGCTTCCAGGACTCCAATGGGACCTTGCACACCTTCAGCTCCACAGTGCTACAGGATAGGAAGTTAGGCTTGGACCATTCCCGGGCGCTATTTTGCCTAGAGCAGCAAATCCTACATAGTTTCAATAGCTACAAGGTACCTGAGGGAAGATCTACACCGTATGATGTAAAAGTGTTCTAGAAACCCTAGCAAATGCTGAGCAAAACATGTAGTGACTCAGGTCCGCACACGGGTGTTTGCATTGCTCTGCTGCTTCTAGGTTGCATGCGAGGCTGGGTGAGCTCTGCACGCTGCTCCTTGGTACAGTCTACACGCAACTTCAACATATTTTGAAAAAGGGAAATCCAATTCTGGATAGATTACATACCTCTTGACAGTGTTGAGTTCATTATTCTGCAAACTTCTTCATTAACTGGGCTTGTAAGCACTTAAAAGCTTTGCTGAATCACAACTTGAATAAGTCATGGTTTTGAGTGCGTAACACTGATTTGTCTTGATGTTCTGAAAATTAGTAGTTTGCCAAAAGCATTTAACAAGTCATGGGATCAAACCCATAAACTGGAGGTTAATCTGCAGCTCATTTATATAGTTAGTCTGGAATTAAGTTTTCTCCAAGAAAAAAGGAAAATAAAAAGGAACTCCAGGTATTTTCAGTTTCTTCTCAGGTGAAAAGGAAATTCTTTTTTCATTCAAATTCCCACTTTTAGCTGGCTTGATGTAACTCGGCTTCACTGTCACAATAATATTAACGAGAAGAAAAATAAAAGCCTGTACCCCATCATTTAAACTCCTGTCGTGATGCAGCAACTGTTGTCAGAGCCTCATCTAGGGAATAATGGAGGATGAAACCACCCTTCACGATAAAACCTGCAGGCGAGGTCATTCTTACAGTCACTAGCACAAGCTGGGTATTAATCAAAGTGCAAATACATTTCAGAAGCTGAATAAGAGCAGTCCCAGAGCCCTGCTGATAGCTGTGCATCCCACTAATTTACCTCAGTGAGCATGTACCTCTAAGCTCAATTAACCCTTATTCCAAGGCCACCCATAAACTTTGTGGTAAATATGTTTTCTTTTCCCCAGCCTCTGTTTTCTATCAGTGCAATAGATCATTTCTGTTGGAGGATAAAACACTATCTCTGCTTATAAATTCAGGTCCCTAATTAAGAATATGAGAGGCCCTATGTGTGTTCGTGGGGCACCTGAATCAGTAATTCATTGATTCTGTAAATTCAAATCTTTAATGCTCCTGGGGGCATCTGCTATTTCTTCTGCCTTCGGTTGCTCTTTGAGGCAGATAGAGGTGCTGCGGAGGCAGAGGAGGCGATGTGGGGGGCGAGCGACTGCCTAGTGCCATTGCCTGCACACAAAGTTAGTTGTTAAACAGGTATGAGAAGCTCTAAGGAGTTGCTATTACTGTTGTTTTGTTATTATTGCTATTATTGTTGTTATTCTCCTTTCCCCTGTTCAGGGGTAAATTGGAAACGTGGTAATTAGGCCCCGACTGGTAGTGTAGTATTGGTATCCTGAGCCAAAGTTCACTGCCCTGAAATGAAATTTAAACCAATTAATCTGTTAGATTTTTATCGCTTGTCCGTGTTTTCTCAGCAATTCCCTCAGCACGTGGCCTTTGATCAACTCTCCTACAAAAGCTAAAATGTGTGCCTGCTGCTAGCAAGATGGGGCTGACATTAACATGGCACTCATAAAACAATCAGAGCGGTGAAGCCCTCAAACAGACAGGGCATAGTAATATTTAATAAAAGCGCACACATAATCTTCAGAATTAGCATTTTGTGCCTTGCAGTACCTTTGGGAGAAGAGCTTTTATTTGTGGAGTGATCATTATTATAACAAAGAGGAGCTAGCTAATAATTTCCACTTTAACTCTGCAATATGCCACGAGCATTTCTGAACCATTATGCTAAACTGTGGCGGGGTAATCATTTTATTGTCACAGTTTGAAGGCAGAAAAATCCCCTGTTTGTTGGGAGCTAGGGGAGCACAGGAACACACAGGCACACACACAGAAAACTTTTCCTGTCTCTTCCTCACGCACTGGAGCTGGCACCTGCCATCCCTTGTGTAGAAAATGGTAAGATTTTTGCAACTTCTATTCTGAGGGAAGATGAAGATTTCAAAAGAAGCTGCAGAATACCGTTTCCCTTGAAGTCATTAAGTTTTCTGCTCATAAATCCTTAAAAATGATTGATGGAGACCTTAGCTTTGAAGCCGGTGGCAAAATTCCCATTGGCTGCAGTAGGCTTGGCACGGCAATGCCTCCCTTTAACATCTACACCTGCTAAGCCAAGGCACCCGAGCAGCACAACGAGACGCACCCAGTGTCACACGTTGGCCCTGGTTTGTCCCAATATCAGGTGGAGACAGGGAGCTGCTCAGTAATGCTCAGAACTCTTAGCCATTTTAGCAGGTGGCCACGTCCCCTTTGCGGGGGAGCTGCAAGGCTCATGCTGCAGTCTGGGGTGTTGTTTAGATGTGTAAAAATGTGTATTTTTTCTTTTTTTTTTAATTAGTCATAAATGCTTTGTTGCCTTTATTAAAACCAAAGTCTCTCAGTGCATTTTTTTATTTCAATGAAGTTTCAGATGTCAACTTTTTTTTCCTTCTACAGAAAGGTATAACTTTCATTTAACTTCTTGTGTTGTAAAAGCACCATTCAAGCAATGATACTTTTGTGTTACAGATGGTTATCTGAAATATTACTATTTTGAATAAAATATTTTGTTCCCCTTGGAAATATCAAGACGTATCACAGTTAATCTCAGATAGAAATGTTGGAATTCTGCATTCTGCAAGAGATGGTCTGCAGTTTGACTTCTCTTGTGACCAAAACAAAATGTAGAAAAAACATTGAAAGGATCATTTTACCTAAGCTCTGTTTTGTAGGGTTTCAGAGAAGTAAACACCTCCCAGACAGCACTTTGAGAATTGCCAAATGATTAACAGAAGAAATATGAAGAGTGCAGGCCCTGAGCTGGACAGACATTTGTACCCTGGGCAGAAGCAGCATTGAGGTCATCCCTTCTCTCCTGATTTTACTTGGAGGGTTCGCAGGCAAAATGGGCCCTGATCCGCCCCCATTGTTGTTCCAGGGCCTCCATTCCCCACAAGCTGGGATGGGGTTGGCTGGTGTCTGGCGCTGAGCACGTGCGCGTGTGAAGATCCGACTCGGATGAGCGGGGCGGGATGAAGGGCCAGACCTGCAGTGGGGTCCTGCCGCTGCAGCGCACTGTCTTGCATTCATTTCAGAGATGAATTGAATCTGTAATTTTGAAGCCTGCATATGTTTTCCGTTAATGGCTTACGATCTCAAACTGTTTTTGTTTCACTGGTATTTAGGGAAAAAAACTTTGCCTATAGTCTTTAAGAAAAGGAGCTCATTCTCTGACACATGGGAAACTGATTAAGTTTGGGTTTTATTGTGGCGTGGGTGTCCACAATCAACTGGAAATACTGGAAAGGGTGTAATTTGGAAGTGACTTTATTTATGAAAAGGTTTGATTCTGTGAAAGGGGTAGATGGTGTTTTGAAAAGCTGCTTTCACTGTAAAGCCAGTGCTATGAGCTCAGTTGAAAGGGAAGCATTTGGTTTGGGGCTTTGCAATGAGTTTTTATGCACAGTTTTATGCAAGTAACCTGAATCCAAATTAAACATATTGAGGTTACTTCTGTGTGTGCTGCATTTTCATGACGGTAAAGTTAGGATGTTTCTTTTGTTAGCTCATGTAAAAGTTAACTGCTGCGCTCTGCCAAGCTGGGAGCAGGGTAATGGTTTTTTCTGTGCGTGTGTGTAGCTGGGCTTGCCTTTGGGCAGGTATCTGTGTGCTTTTCACTCCAGCTGGCAGCCCCATCAGCTTAAGTAGTGGAAAAGTTCGTGCCTGACACTTGCAACTTTTTGTGAGCGGGGCCGGGGTCTGTTTGCTCCCCCCGTGCTCACGGAGCGGGTCTGCAGCAGTGCCCGTGGGCACACGAAGGGCTCTCGGGGACTCCGCAGCACCTGGTCCAGCTCCATCCTTGCTTCCAGGCTCCGAGGAAGGATGTCCATGTTGGCTCACCAGCTCGTGCAAGTAGCTCCAAGCAGCCAGAACTTAGCTGATAAATAATCATACTGTTGCACACCATTTCTTTAGCACGTTGTGTCTAGAGCATTTTAAAGCGAGCTTCTGAGAGTTAGCTAGTTGACTGACTTACCATTATATTACTTATATGTAGGGCAGAGTCTGGCCCCTACACAGCCACACTCAGTACCTCCTGGCTGTGAGGGTGGTGCTAAGGCTTCACATCCCTCTTTTCTAGGAGATCCTAACCTGGCAAAGTGCCTGTGTGCTCTCCATTGACAAATCCTTGAAGTTTTGAGGGCAAATAAGCAGCTTTTTGACCAAGAGGCAGCTCTCAGTCAACTAGTGGCAGCCCTGCAAGAGCAAATAGTGATGCAGATTTGGGTGCAGATAATGACGTCCTGCTGATTGACACCTGAATTACATCTGAGCCTTAGCACAGGCAGTGTTAGTCCCCATATGTTTTTAATAGAGCCAGATTATTTTCTCAGCTGAGGAGTAGGTTCCTATGTAAAGGAAAGGATCTTTTTTCCTGGTGCTGATGTTGATCAGTGGAGTGTTGCTGTTTTTTTAAGGAATCTATTTCTCTACAAATGGAAGTCATTGAGGTACCCATTTTACCTAAAATGCTATCTAATGGTGCAGTGTTACATTTTCCCCTTCAGATTTAGCAAGGTGAAGGTGGCATTTGAGATGAAGCCACTTGTTTTCCTCAGTCTCCATGAAGACAGGCCACCTTAGCCAGCCTGCTCCTCCCTGCAGCAAGTTACATAGGACTTTTTGTTTCTATTAGGTTATTTTTACAGGGGTGTTATTCCACCGGGTTCAGCACACAGTTAAATTCAGATGTACTTTAGCATTGCAGAGAAGGGTAATCAGCACATGGATGTTTATGTTGCCCTGCCTCACTGGTGTACAAAGCTGGGCTTGCTTCTGCTTGGACAGGCTTAAAACAGAGTAAGTTACAGCACCAAGAATTGAGCTTAGTACTTTGTGCACTGCTTGAGTTTTCAAGATCCTCCCAGGGGACGTGTGACGCCAAGAAAGTGGTAGGGAAAGTTATGGCAAATATGTTGCATGCATTTCTTAATCATCTAGTAGTTATAACTGAGATGTTTTAAACCTTTTGATTTTACTGCAAGTTTTTATTTTTCTTCCCTTCTTTCTTTCTTTCTTTCCTTCCTTCTTTCGTTCTCATTCTTTTCCTTTGTGGTGCACTCTCTCTCTCTTATTTATATATATATATATATATATATTATGTTTTTAAGCTGCTAAAGCATTAAGCAGGGCAGGGTGGTTTAACACTGGAACCACCTGGATCTGATTGTACATGACTTAAAGAAACGCTGTGGTTTACGCCCTTATTTATTTATTTATTTAGCTAATGTTTTCCATGGTATTCATGGGAGTTGCCTTAGTTAATTTAGGTTATGGTGAATAATAAAGCAAGCTTGCTGGAGATTATTTTATTAACTCAAGTACTCAGCATTTCTTATAGAAAAAGGATAGGAATTTGTCCTGGTTTCCAATTGGTCTCTGTGTGTGGTTGTGTGTGTGGTTGTGTGTTTTTTTTTTTTTTTTTTTTTTTTTTTTTTTGCGCTAATATAGGCTTGGAAAAGTTAATGTTTTCTCAATACAACTAACAAAAACAAACAGAAATTAAATGAGAAAATATACTTCCAAAGATGTAGGCTGAGGTCATGCACATACACTAGAAAGAATGAGGTTGCTGAAATCTTTGTGTTAGTAAGGGTGGTGGTGGGGGAAATGAAAGCACCTTTTATTTTATTTTTCTCAAGTCTTCAATCATTAAAATCTGGTTCTAACAGCAGAATACTTCTCTTTTTCATGTGTGTTGAAAAGCAGCTACACCATGTATCAAAGCCATCAGTCCAAGTGAAGGATGGACTACAGGAGGTGCCACTGTCATCATCATAGGAGACAATTTCTTTGATGGGTTACAGGTCATATTCGGCACCATGCTGGTTTGGAGTGAGGTAGGTGTTGTCTGAACCGTAATGTCTAATAGCTTTGTCTAGCTTATAGCAAGCCTGGCCTTTTTCTATGCCACATGCTAAATCAACAACAAATGTCGAGATGTGAATCCTTTCCTCGTTCGGTTTTATGAAAATAATTAGTCAAATTTACCTGTGGCAGAACTCTGCTATAGCCAGAGGGTCTGCGTTTCCTTTCACTAGCACAGAATTTAGCTCAGTGCCTTTGATTCCAAGGGAAGGGGAGGGTAAACGCTGCCTCGGTGAATAATTCTGCCTTTAACATTGCAGTGGCTGTGGGCCCACAGGAAACAAATGTTTAGGGGATGCTGCTTTCCCGAGGAGCTGCCTACTTGTAGCTTCAGCTAGAAGAGGGGAGGACTGCAGAAATTCCATGTTTCTGGCTCACAGGTCCTTAAAGTGCAGGTGCTTGGAGTCAGTGCTATCTGCTTAACGGTAGCTGAGCATACAGGGTTGTATCCACGGTGGAAAATACAGACTCAGATCCCAAGGAATCTATTTTTGTTGATGTTTTTCATCCATTTTTTGCTTTTGCTGTTCCTCTCAGCTTCCTGTCTCCTCTTGTCTCCTAGCACGTTATTGAGCTTGGAGCGTTTTATTTCCCCAAAGCCTGTGGGATGTTAAACCAGAACAGCCGCTTTCAGCTCACGGGGCAGTAGAAATTAGGGCAGAATTCCCCCGGGTTTCCCTGCCGCTGGAAGGCAGCTCAAAGGGAAGGGTTTAAGTATTGCCTTTATGGCTTTTCAAAGGACTATTGGAAGTTCTATCAGAAATTGACATTTTCATGAGTTTAGTGCCCAAGTAAGCATCAGCCTTTCCCAACTAAGTCTGCAGTTCTCACCCTGTGGCACTTAGACTGGAGCATGGAAATCACGGTTCCCCGCATTGGAGCTTGGTTACAATTTGCGACCCTGCCATTGAACCCAGTTTTGTGATGAAAAAGCTTGAAGGAGAGTCCTGTTTCCCCTCCTTTTTTTCTGATCCTCTGTCTTATGGCTGGCAAATATTAAATCAGTCTAAATCAGACCCAGTGCCTTCTCCATCCCAATCCAACAAGCGTATGGCAGCAGTTTTCCCAAATGAAGAGTCTCCTGCAACTTCCCCAGTGGGCTTCGCTTTTCTCCCGCTCTCCCTCATCCTTCCACCTGCCCTCAAGTGTGGCCAAGAGGGCAATCCGCAAAGAAGACATAATGAATGAGCCCCGTTCTGCAGCCCATGTGGGATGGTGAAAGTGCCCCCGGGGTCCCGCATAAGTGATTTGTGTGCTGGGACCAAAGCCCTGGTTGCTGTGCCTGTTTCACAGGGCGTGATGAGGAGGACAGGGACAAGTACCCTCATTTGGGTACTGCAGAATTGGCTCCCGTTACAGATTTTCATCCGCTTTTTCAGCAGAATCTATTAATTGGCAATTCCTAAACTCCGAAAAAGTGAATGCTGGTCAAAATGTTATTGGTTGCAAGGCTTCACATTGAAGTTAAATGTGCTGGATGCTACAGTGGGCTGCAGGAAGGCTGGCGGTGAAAACCATTTCACTTGCTCTCCCCTACAGAATTGACTTTTGGCTTCATAACCTATGAGAGCACTAGAACTTCATATAGGGGAAAAGAAATGATTTCCAAAGGAAGCAGGCAAACATGATAAACAAGCGTAGAAATGCATGAGCTGTCTGAGTGATCTCTAAATAACAGCCATCTATAAATAATTCAAATTACACATACTAGCCACATATGAAATACAAGATAAGTTCTTCCGTTTGCCGCTTTATTTCTCCAAGTGTCTGGCACATTTTCAGTACCCAGGGAGAATATTTTTGTTTTACTTTAATAGAGTGTAGAATTGAACTGTCGATCTTCTGAAATTCAGCACAATTTCAAACCTTGCGCAGGTTCATCCAGTGTTGCCAGTCAGGCCCAATTTTGAACAAACCTGGCGGGGTTATTCTGTGCTGGAACTCGAGCAGAATTCTCAATTTCATCGTGTTCTTTCATGGATCCAAACTAAACATAATTTTAGTTGAATTTCAGGAACCCCCAAACAAAGCTAGACAAGTGGAAACTAAAGAAAAAGAATAAATCTTGCAAAATATTTTCATATGGATTTCTTTTTTTCTTTTTCTTTTTTTAAGATCCATTTTAAATCATAATTGCAGTTGGTTCTGAGGATGAAGTCTAATACTTAAATTAGGATCCTTTACATGGGATCTTGTCCCATGACTGCAAATCACACAATCTGTTTAAAGTCGATTCTTTTTCTAGCATTGTTATAAGATTCTTTAGAAAAATGTCATGAAAATAATTATCATAGAGGTTTTATCTTACTCAGAATTTATTATAGCAAAATCTATGTAAGTACCTGAGACATGTGGATATTTAAAATATAAAGCCTACCACATTTCAAAAGCAAATTTAACAGCCAAAAAAATATTGCTCATTTTAAGAGTGAATTTGTTGCTGTCAGGCTGCATATGTTATAAATAATTTGAAATGTAAATAATATATTTTTAATTTATTTTACATGTATTCAAGTTTTGTAATTGAAATATTTATATGCTTGAAATGGAGTTGACTGTGTTAAAAAAGGAGGTTTAAAATGGTTTCTGAAACACATATTTATTATTTAAACATATATTTTAGCAGTAAACACTCTAACATAATTACAACCTTTCTCTGCCAGGGAGAACTAAATAAAAACTTAATTTGTCAGATTAATTTTATGCAGAAATGCAGATACCTTAAGCTAGTGAGTTCAATTAATCCTTAGCTCACGTATTACTTTATAAAAAAGAATTTAAAAGGCCTTGATATTTTTAGAGCATAGCAAAACAGGCCATCTAATACCTTTTTTTATTTTTTTTTCCTTTTTTTTTTTTTTTTTTTTCAAGGGACTTTCGTAACTGACAAACAAACAATATTGCTATATCGTGTGCACATGTTGAATCTGGACAAACAACTCCCAGCAAACAGTCTGTTTGCCAAACAAGCTCTGCCTTTCTGTTTGTCCAGTGTAGAAACGGGCTGATTTGTTACTTGCAGTTATTTAAGCAGCGTTCTGGGTCTGCACGTTGCTGCAAATATTCCAAATCTGTGCTGCTGATAAAATCCACAGTTGTTTCTTTCTTACTGGGGGGCTGTAACTCCGAGAGTCAGATTTCAGGACAAACACACATGACTGTGAAGACAGAATTGGTTTCTTATAAATATTCCACAATATTTGCTTAAAATGGACTATTTCTTCAAACATTTTCCTGCCAAGAACATTCCTCTAGCTGCACAGAGTCAGCTGGAAACCACTTCTTCTTCTTTTATATTAAGAAAAGATGAAGCACTGAAACATTGGTTCTTTTACCTTTGTACAGCACAAAAACATGGGCTGATTTTCTTTTTTTTTTTTTTTTTTTCCTGCTGAATGAAATTCTGTGATAGTTTTTTGTTTTGCTCTTTATGTTTGTTATTGATTTTGGAAGTCTTCATTTTTTAGTGCTTATTTTGGAGGCCTGACTCATTTTTTAAAAATGAGTAGCACCCTCTTTCTGAAAACTAAAGCTTATTAGTCTGCATCTGGATGCCCAGAACTGAGGCACGGAAAGTCACTAGTCACTTTTGAAAACATAGATACCTTAAAGGTCCTATTCTCACTGAAAGCAATTCATTAGCTTCAGGAGATGCAAGCTGGTGGATTTTTTTCTTCATTCCTGTTCTAATGGTCCTCTTCGCCCAGAGTCCAAGTTAAATTTATGACCGATTGTCACCATTTCCCTAACCACAAACCAGAGCTCAAGCACGCAAAAATAAACTAGTGACTCAGATTAATGACATCTCCTTATAAAATGTCACTTTTTAAAAAAAGAAAGTAACCTGGCACTCTTCAGAGTGTGAAATGATGCTGTATCACACAAGAATGTCTAGAATATATTAGCAAACCACAGAAAGAGGCTTGTTGTACACACTCAGACCAAATGTGTTTTGGATTTTGAAGGACACACTCCCTCCTCCATTCCGTAGGTCTCCATTACTCAGGTTTTAGTCTAATCCACTGTAGGTCCCAGCTGACACATAAGAGTGTATATAAAGCAACCAGTGCAGTTGCCAAATGTCAGACCAACTTGCTTGCAAACCCCTTGGAAGAAAGGGCCCGGGTGCTAGCTTTACGTCCAGCTCTAGAGCACCATTTGCCAAATACTGGAGGGGAAGAGGAAGTTGGATCTGGGATTTTGGCTTGTGGTTTCATCTCCAAATCACAGATTAATACCTTGCTCAAGATTTATGCTTTTTGAAAAAATGTTCAGAAAGGTAGGTAACTCATGTTTACAAATTCTTATTTCTTGGCATTTTTCATTGTTCATTTGCTGCAGTTGCTATGATGTCCATTAACTGACCAAGAGTTTCCACCTGAGGTCAGAGCATAGGAATGGCTACGATGGGTCAGACACATAGGTGCACAAATCTCAGTGTTTTGCATTTGCCTGTGGGCAACACTAGGAAAGGATCCCAAAATCCTGGAGCTGTTGAAGGCAGTGGCAGTTTTGCTTTTGTATTGGATGGGCCTGATGTAGGCAAAACCAGGCAGCACCCTTTGGGTCGCTCCCATTCCAGAAGGGAGCCAGAACGTCACAGGGAAAACCCCTCTTCCCACACATGGGGTTGTATGTCCCAGCAGACAACCCAGATCCTGGCAATGCTGGTGGCTGTAATCAGTGCTTGAGACCAGAGGCAGGATTCAGAGGTCATATTTATAAGTGAAATTAAAGTGTTTCTCCCTTAAAGCCAATTTCCCTAGATGACAACAATAAAGAGGAACACTGGTATGTAACCAAATTAGCCAATTCCTTTCTGTGTGCATGAGAACCTAAGACTGATTGTACTGACCCAGAACAAAGATCCCTCTAGCTCAGTATTTGACAGTGGTCAATAGCAGAAAAATGTAAAGGAAGGGGCACATGCATTCTCCTGATGCATCTTCCAAGCTTCAGTTCTAGAGAGGAGTAAAATATATCCTGAGCATCATAAACCATAGGATTTCAGACATAATGTTCACCCTTTGGGAATGTGTGGGCGACAGTATTGTATATTTGTGGTTTTAAACACAGTTAAACTTATTTACTTCAGAGCACAAAGGAAAACCAAACTGTTTGTGGAGAACAAACCAGGAAACTTGCTTAACTCTCTCCAGCTCTCTATAACAATGGCCCATAAATAGGTCAGACATTTCTTGGGAACCAGGGAAAGATGAGTATTGGAAAATGCCACAAATTATGTTTAAAGAACATTAAAGTGGTGACAGACCAGTAAATGCTGGGAAATTCAAAGATACAACCAGAAGCTGCCCCTACAGTTCAGGCCAGAATGGGGTAAGGGGCACAAGGCATATGCTGATGTAGGAAGACTAGCATGTTAACCTTTACTATTAAAATCCTTGGCAGTTTTTATAAATACCTTTTTTTCCCCAAAATGTCATGAAAATGTTCTCATTTTGCCAGTTCACCCAGTTAACCAGAACCACTTGAGGGTGGAATTCATCTCAGCTATCTTCTGATGTCTCTGGTTAAATGCCTAGCCTAAGCTTGTCATCTCAGTTCACTGAAGAAAGGTAGATGCTTCCAGAGGGCAGCACATCCCAAATTAGAGGCGTCTAGAGCATGGGGAATAAATTGTTATTTGATAGTGCTTTCTACCTTCACTGACTATTGAGGGCATAGAGAGGATTAGCCTAGACTTCAAGACTTTGATCGGGGACAACTCAGTTTAACAAGACAGTATCCTTGGAAGTGTGTGGGTTTTGTTTTTTTTTTTTTTTTTTTTTTTTTAAATATACAGTTTATAGAGTGAATCATATATATATATATGTATATAAAAGCACTTGGTGCTAGCAATCTTGCTTTTACTCTTCAATGTGATTTAGTATACATTTTTTTTAATTTTAAATATGGGAACTTCCTGCTGTGTATGCCATTTCCCACAGTAATGCAGATGGCTCTCAAACAGACATTCCTCTCCAGTGCTTTTTAAAAGACTGCTTATTGGGGCATTTTAGCTTTCGTGGCAGTTTACAGTACGAGTTAGGAGCAATAGTCCTGCACCCTGAATAAATAAAATGGTTAAAAGACAAAGTTTTTGTAGGTGTTTAATATGATCTTGAAATTTTTTATTCTTAGTTAAAAACAAACAAGCAAACAAAAGTCAGCTTTTTGACTTTAAAAAGTTGCATAATGATGTATTTTTATTGAAATGTTTTCCCTTTGGATTTTTAATGTGGACACAAGTCAGCCACCAGCACGGACCACTTGGCTGTCTGCTGAGGGTGCCCAAGGCTGGTTGTGGCCTTGGTCCCATTTGCCTCTCTGGAATTATTTGCCACTGGTAATGTGCCAGTCAATGAGATAAGGAGTCTCTGTGTCCCAGAGCTGTGTCTTGGTTGCTGGCACAGTCATGTCACCTTCTCTATGTACCGCTTCCTACTGTCCTTCTTGGAAAGGATGAAATGAGTGAGGAGAGGACATTCAGCAATGGGGAGAGCAATCCTGTAGCGTGGGAGCACAGCAGAGGTTTGAGTTAAACTGCCAAAAATTGCTGAAACTTGAATGACAATGACACTAACGTTAATTTCAAGGGCTATATTTAAGTCCAATCAAGAATTTTTAATGGAGCAGAGATGGTCTAGAACCTGGAAATGGCGGCATTGATTCCATCTTTTGGTGGTAGGAGTATCAAAATCTCCAGCCCCATTAGGCTGAACTTTAAGTTTGTCTCCTTGTTACCTGAGTAAATCCACATGTGCAGGAGTTAGCTGTATGGTCACCCCAGATGTGTGTCAGCCACTGCAGTACAGGCATACTGGAGCTGATGGGTAAATGGCTATATTGGGCATATCTCTTTAGAGCACCCTGACCATTGCAAGGAAACATACAGCATCCTTATAAAGTCAAGCTTTGCGTTTCTGCAGTAATCAGTTACACCTTACAAAATGAAACAAGTAAAGAAGGTTCTCTAATTAGACAACAGCACATGGTGTGTTTGCAGTGCACGCGTGTCAGTGAGGGTGAGTTGGGGACTGGGGCATTTAAAACCTCGTCCTGGCTCGTGTTCTTCAGCGAATCTCCATTTCAATGCCCTGTTTCTACCTGTAACCATGTATCACTTATCAATGAGATTTGTTGGACACAAATTTGTAGTCACAATCCTGAGGAAGATAGGCTTACTGCTGGTGTAGGCTAAAGTCTTAGCATTAAATGGGTGCTAATGCCTGTACTAGGATGCAAGTGCCAACCGTGTATGAAAACAGAAATAATGTTGTTACAGCTGAGAACGAGAATGCTTGTAAATATTGTAGTCGCTGGCTGTTGTGTGGGTTACATCAAGATTGTATTCAAACATTGACAGGTTAATTACATGTTTCAAAGCTTGTTTACTGTGATCTGAGAGGAAAGTGTTATTACAGAAGTAAAGTATTCAGCATCTAACAGTGCTTTTTTTTTTTTTTCTTCCTCTCTCTCTCCTCTCTCTCCCCTTTTTCCCTTCCCAATGTTTTCCTCTAGCTGATTACTCCTCATGCTATCCGAGTGCAGACGCCTCCCCGACATATCCCAGGGGTTGTAGAAGTCACATTGTCCTACAAGTCTAAGCAGTTCTGCAAGGGAACGCCTGGAAGATTCATTTACACAGGTAAGGCTGCTCGAGTGTTAGATGTAACAGAGAGAAATAGGGCAAGCAATATATCACAGTTGCTGGTGCTTCTGCTTTCGTCATTGAGCTGTACTGTATTTTATTATTTTGACTGAGAGCTTCAATGAAGATACCCATTTAATGTTGGATTCCAGCACTGGGTGACCGTAGAGATGAATATGAAAATATACCCATGTGGATTTTTGATTGCTTGTTTGCCCTTACAATGGGGCACCTCTTCACATCTGCACCCTCTCTCCCAGGAAGGGGCAATAGAGGAAGGAGAGAAACGGCTTCTCCTGCCCCCAGGTGACCTGATGGACAGGGCAAACAGCAAGATTCAGGCACACCAATGCAGGGGAGAAGCATCTTTCCAGGAAGTAGTAATAGTAACTTGGTCCAGCAAGAGTTCAAGGCCATGTCCTGCTTAACTGCCTGTCTTGCCAGCGCATTCTAGTTTCCATGTGCCAGGGGGCCAGGTGACTTTCACTGCAGTTGATGTTGCCACCACAGTGAGTCGTAGTGTGTTTTGGGGTGGCATCCCACCCAGATTGCTGTGTGACTGATGAGAGCTGAAAAATTATGAACAATATCAACAAAAAAAATCATTGCTAGGAGATTGCAGGTGCTGTCAATGTTAAACCATTCTCTGTAGTGATAAGGACTGGACGGGAAATAAATCAAGTAGCAGCCTAACTTTTAAAAAGAATGTATGTCATTTATTCCTCAGAAGCCATGCATGCTGCAGAAATTAATGGCTTTGTTTGGGTTGTGACATGCTTATCTTTACAGGCTTTTAGTTAGACATATAACATAGACAGTAGTACTTTTGCAACCAGGTACCTGAGTAGTGGTGGTGATGAACCCAATATCTTTACCCATTCCTGATTGCACTCAAAATGTTAAGAATAAAAAATCTGTGCCTATGGGACATTCTGGGTCACCCTGGGCACGTACAGTTCCCTGGGCACATATAGTGCTCCTGCTGTGAACATACACAGGCAGACTCGAGGCGGAGAACGGACTTCTGTGCTCCAGCTGGGCAGCATTGCTCTCATGATGCTATTTCCTGATTTCTTGTGAACAAAGGTGCCTTACAAAGCTTTGCTGTCCTTTTCCAAATACCCTCTCCCCCCAGTTGAGATTGTGCGCTGGGTTTCTTTAGGTCTGAAAGTGTCCGTGTCTCGCGGAGCAGCAGGCGTTTGCTGAGCCTGCGTGTGTTTATTGTGAGCATTATGATCTGGACAATGGGTGGGAAATTCATATACTGGGTAATAACACGCCATATCAAAAATGGTAATGAGGGCTTGAATGCATTCGAACAAAAGAAAAAGCAAAAGCGAAGGGTCAAACTGCCAGCTGGTGCAAATTAGCAGTTTCTACCACTTGAAAGTGTCAGCCAGGGTTCTGGGCAATTTGAGTGTGAATCAGTCTAAAATTCCCCTCCAAAAGTCTTGCTCACAATAAGTTGTGTTGTCCTGCTAGTTGTCACGCCACCGGGTGACTACTCCTTGGGTTGGGAGAGCGTCAAGTATGTGTGCAAAAGGAAAAGAAAGGGAGGTCCTCCCTCCGCCCTACTCTAAGGAAATTTTTACAGACCTCTTTAGGCAATTTAAAGGTGAAAAATGGCTTGAGCCCATTTTAGTTTTCTTTTCAGATTATCATTAATTAGCTTTTCCAGGAGAAAAAAAAAAGGAGAGCAGCAATTTAACCTGTCTGCCCAAATACAGGCAGCTGACTGATGTGAGGCTTAGTAGTCCCAGTAGGCAGAATTTTCTTATATGCATTTTCAGGTTAGTGTTTAAAACGCGTTATTTTTCATTCAGTAAATGAAAGTGATGAAATCCTAAACAACAATGATAAAATCAAAGGTGATCCAATCCATTGGCAGCAATTCTGTTACTATGCAGCATTTATGGAGTTATGGTAGATACATAAATTCCATTGTGACTGAAATTGTGCCTCACACAATTTGCATTTTTCAATTCTTTTCCACGCAACCTGAGCTGAAATGTGCCTTCCTAAAAGGACTAAATAAAACTAAAATAAAAACAATTAATGCATTCTGACCTTCAGAAGTGCCTTGCAGCCCTTTAAACAAAATGCAGGTTCAGTATATGCCTGCCGATTAGTTTTAGTTAATTGAAAATTATAGGATTGACCCAAGAGGAAAATTTTGTTTGCACTCCAATCACTTTTACAAATTAAGGAAAATTACCACAATTTTGTTTAGCTAAGGTTTCACACTGAGTTCACGAAATTAGCTCAGCCATCCCAACAAAGTCAGCACTTTGTTAGTGAGCACTAGAAAAAAACTAATAGACTATGGTGTGTACAAACGAAGCATAGAAAAAGCTATGATGCTTTAGCAAACTAGGCCAAGTGTTTTTAATTAGGATTATTGGTTCATTGTAAGTTTTGAAGAACAATCAAACTAGCAGATTAGCTGTTTCTTTTAAAGCTAGAATTTCTTGCCATTCATTTTTCCCATGAGAACCTTGTTTTAACTCCCACATAGCACTATTTTTTTTTTTTTTTTTTTAACAAGGCCTGCAGGAAATGGACCAATTGGAAGTTCGGATACAGTAACATTCCCCAGCATCATTCCAGGCGATGGGAGTTTTTCACAATGTTCTTCAGTGAACTCAGTGTTCTGGAACATATTACAAAACCACAGAGGCCAAATGTTTTCTCTGAGGAGTTTGGCCTCTGTTTTTGGCCGAAAACATTTCAGCATCACTTGCTGCTTATTTACCCTGCTATTAAGAACAAGAAAAGGGGAAGGGGGAGGGAAGAAAAAAAGAGAGAGAGAGTGAGAAAGAAAGAAAAAGACCTGGGGTTTGTGGGCGGTACAGGAGTTGATCAAGCATAGTTTCCTTTCTGGTGAGAATGTCCCTGCTCGTTAATGGTCCCATTTTGTGGTCAGGTCTCATTTAGAAGAAATTATTTTTAATCAGTGTTCAACAAAATATCCCCTCAAGCCACCTGGCTGTAAACTGTTTTTTTTTCTTACTGTTAAGTACTTAAGTTCTCAGAAGAAAATACCCAGTGACCCATTAATTTTAGCCTTTTTTTCCCCCCTTTAACTGCAAATAGCTTAGTAACATGATCTCTAAGTAGTTCATGTGCCATCTAGGAATGAAGGTCACATATATACAGAGAAATCCTGGCTTTTGTAAGTATTTTTGAAAAAAATAAACCAGTGTCAACCCTATGCTTACAAAAGAAGCATAGTTTTTAAAAACTGTTTTCCATCTGCAAAGCAAGCCATTAGCATGCACTTATACAGCAACTATTTCTTAGATTTTGGGCTTTGACGTTCCTAAGAAAACATTGTTAGAAATACGAAAGTCTGAACACGTCTTATGTGTGTTGATTTTGAAATAATGCTAAAAGTTCATACTTTTAGCATTCATACTCTATACTATGCACAGAAATACCCAAATCAGTGAAGAGTCATACTGGTCAGTCTTTCTGTGGCATCCTTCATGTCTTCAGGTATTCAAGGGTATTCATTGAATTAAGGTTTGTGTCACACTTATGTCAGGGATGTATCTCTACCCTTGATTTTACAAGTGGAAAAACTGAGATAAAGGAAGAAGTCATTAAGGATAGAGATCCCTAGGTAATTTGCCCAGCTGACTCAGGATATATATGCCTGAGTTAAATACGTGATGAGAATCAGTACAAATCTGTTATATCCAGACAGGCCTTTGAGATCTCTTTTTTTTCTTTTTTTCTTTTTTTAATACAAAAATGGGTATTTCACAAGGCAGAGTGATTTTCACAAGAATCTGCTGCAAATGATGGTACTAATCCATGAGACTTTTCAATGGAGATCTGAGTGGGACTTCATGAGTGTAAGTGAAAGGAGAAATTATCTCCTCATATTTTGCAAAGAGCGCACAGTAGACCCATTAAAATGCATTATGCTTTTTCTTCTAACTCCTCTTCACTCTAAGATTTTGCAGCTCTTGTTCCCAAACTAGAGAAAAAGACAACATAGGGGCCAAAAGTACGTAGTTTTGTCACTAAGGTCATATCTACGTCACGGAGTTAATTCAGCTTCTTAGTAGGGTTCTACTCCTAATACTTTTCCTGCAATTTGGTTACATGTTTGGATTCCAGTTGGAATTTAGAGAGCATTTGTGTTAGTCTTGCAGGGAGACGGGAGGCTAAATCATTTGTATGCTGACAGCTACCAAGAAAGACAGAAGTTCTCCCACAGTTCATTTGGTGCTTACTACAGTCCATGGGATGTGGTATGGCTCCAGAAGGAAGAGCAGGTCAGAGCGGAGCACTGTGAACACTGGCCAGTGCTTGTATTGCGTGTTAGGACCACTGTGTGTGAAGTGCTGTAGAAATGTGAACATTATGACAGTCAGGGTATTCTGGGAATTTCTGGGAAACTCTATTTCATTGGAATGTCATAAGGCTTTTAAGAGAACTTTTCCTTCTAATATATAGGCTAAATAAGAAATACCCTTGTGTGTAACATCTCTGCTCCATCCTCTTTTCACCTTTTACTTAATTCTGAGATCATCTGAATCTGTATAAACAGGAAGAGCCTTGTAGATCACAGATGGGTTGAGTAAAATTTTCAAAAGCCTTGATAAAACTGAAGGGGGAAAACCTTCAGTCCTAGATTTTTAACTTTAAAGGATTTAATTTACAGAAGTGTAGTGGTAGTTGTCTTCTGAGAATCATTGTCCTTTCATTTCTCAAGTCAAATACCACCGAGAGTAGGAGACCAAAAACTACCAATCATCATTTAAAGTCTCAGTACATGGTCTTAGAAGCACACATTAAAGTCATTTTCGCAAGTAAGTTCAGAATTGGAACCACTTAGAAAATGATCTCAAATCTCTAAAGTTTGTAGCCTGGTAAACTTCAATGATTCCCTTGCAAGGAAAGTTTTCTGCTTTCAAGAAGGCGCCGATGACTGTGCAAGGTTCAAAAGATACATAATCAATGGAGCAATCAGCTTTCAGAACAGAGAGTTCTGGAGTTTGTAGACTTAAAAAAAAAAAAAAAAAAATGGTGATGAGAGACAGACTGGCTGTCAAGAGGTTCCTGGAGCCCCACTGGAGCCTTTGGCTCAATCCCTATGGGGTAGAGCTTGACCCTTACACCAGCTAACCTTGGCCATAGCTGTATAGCTGTTAGCTCCTGAGAAATGTTAAAGCCTAATGACAGTTATTCTCAACCTCAGTAATACACAACCTCATTAATTTTACAGTGCCCCATTCACGTGCGTTTATTATTAAATCATGAACACTCAAATAGCTGATTAGTATAAATGAGGAGGGAAGGGCATCATCAACAGGACAATAAAAATAAAATCAAAAGCCAGCATCTTTGATACTGTCTTGGGTTTTATCCTGATGTGTTTATAAAATTCTTCCCCCTCAGAGATATGACGATCGTTAATCTGAAATGAAATATAGAGCACATCACTTCCCCCGAAGAGTGACTGGCTATGAGAACTGGTAGCTACAAATGAATGCCATTTGTTTTTAATGGCAGTTTTTATCTGCCTTTCACTAGTAAATATTAATAGGAGTGGTAGAATAAAAAAGTATCAGATGTCTGGATATTAAATAGTCAGCGAGTGCTACTGAAGACCAGAACCCCTCCACATAATGGAATTTATGAAGTTTAAAAGAAGAGCTGGTGTCTTATTTTTGTTGTCTGCCTTTAAAAAGTGAAGTTACCTCAGGAAATCTCTGTTTGAATTTAAACTTGAACCTGGCCCTTTTTGAGTTTTAGTCCACAGATTTAGCTATGCTGCTGAGTCAGTGTTAACTTACTTGCCTGGCCTCCTTGAAAATAATTAGTGAAAAAAATATATGTATTTTCGTTGTAATCATTTTGGAACAAGTTTTCTCAGATGAAATTACTTCAGTATTTAGTATTTGGTGGTGATGGGGTGAATGTTCCTGCAAAAGTAGTTGTTTTGATGTTTATTAGGACTAGCGCAGTACAGTGAAGTGTGGAGAGGAGGAACTTAGGGAGGAAAAGCAGGAATGTTACGAGGGAAGGCTGGTGGTTTGGTTTGCTGAAATTCAGGAAAGGAAGCTTGGAAAAACCACAGGTGATTGCAGGGAAGAGGGTGATACCAGACAGTGAGGAGGCAGCAGAGGCAGACAGGAAAATCCCTTTTGAATGCTAATAGGTGCACAGAGCCTTCATCTCTTTTGTATTTCTTAAACACTGGCAGCACCATAACACACTGCAAAAAACAATCACCTAAAGTGTGCAGTGTACCTGTAGGACAGCTGCAAAATGAAAGCAATTACAGCAACCATCAGAATAAAGCTGGCTGTGAAGGAAACATATTATTTTGCATATTTTATGTATACACTTTCCAAGAAATATGACCTTTATTTTCTAGTTAGAGGGAAGTGCAATCAGAGTCTACGCAGCAAAGGGTAGCTGGATCATTAAAAAGAATATTTCTCTGATATTAGAAATCTAAATGGGCACTAGTCCTTATTCACAACCTTGGCTTTTTCTGTCTGCCCTGAGTTAATAAGTGATAAGGCCAAAAGAGAAATAAATCACTGAAGTCTCTGTCCAAAGAAAACATATTGACTACAGCCAAGCAAATAACAGCCCATAACCAATGGTCCCATTCATCATTCATGTAATAGGGATATAAAGTATTCTCTACCTATGAAACCATAGAGTAGGAAAAAGCCTGATAAGCCCCCAATCTAAGCTGTGTGATTTGATTATTAAAGGACATGAACTGTTTGTCACATACCTTTAATCTTTAAGATGTGTTGCCATTTCTAAACTATAAATTTGTGGTAAAGGATTAGAAAGCTATTAACAATAAAGGTATAAACTAGACTTTATAAAGATTCCTGCAATCGTCATGCAAGCCTGTAGACCCTTGGATCCTTAACCTATTGAATATGATATAACGTAGTTATCTGACCTTCAAAGCCATTAAACCATTCCTTGCTTTTCAAGTTCCAGACTTACTCCATGATAAATTAACCCTCTGGGTTCACAAAATAAGCCTTGTAAATTCTTTTCTTTATCCCACCCCAAAACCTTTAAATTTTCATGCCCTTGCTTCAAAACTCTCTTATTCCAGACTGAAATTGTTAATCTTTTTTTATTCTCCTTTTAGCTCATGTCAGTTGATAAGATATTATTCCCTCTTTAAAAAAAATGGCCAATAAAACAGAGAGCTGAGATGAATTTCTAAAAGGCTGAATTGTGTTAAAGGAATTTCTAAGTTTCTGTAGGGGACTTCACTGTCTGGTTTCTAAATATGTGGATTTTCTGATTAGGTGAATGCCACAGAAATGGCCCATTTATTAGAAGAAGCAGTCGCTATAACACCACAACTTACCTTACTGCACTTTGATCCTGTGCCCTAGGAAGAAAGACAGGGCACTGTATTTTTGCTATAACATGAAGCTGAGTCCTAGGCTACTTGTTGCCACTGAACTATTTCATAGACCTTTCTGCTTAGCAATTTGATTGTCTTTTGGTGATATTGATACTAACTCATCCTTCCTGCACTTCTGATAGGATTCCTTGATTTCAGCCTGGAGCAGTGTGTAGGGTTTGCAGTGTTGAAAAATTGCTAAAGCGTGGGCTGGATTGTCAGAGGTGCCAGTGCACATGGCGTGCTGGCCCTGGCAAGGAAATCAGAATGAGAATTTATTGTGCATGTGCCTGAGGCACGTTCTTGCACAGCACTACCTGCAAAATAGCCTCTCTAAGCTGTGCTTAATCCTTTGAGGTGCTTGTTAGTGGGGCCTCATTTTGTTTGGGCATTTTGTTACATAGGTTAATTCTGTGCAGCTGACTCAGACTAGAAGTGTAGCGTGGATCTGCACCTCCCTGGAGGCAGGACTTGGGTAGCCTCTCTTGCTTTGAGTTTTGTACGAGCATTTCCACACAGCCAGTAGTGCTTACCTAGCCTGGTTAAAGCTCGCTGACAGCAGTGACTGGAGGACATGTGCCCCCAATATAGCCCATGTCTACTGATTCTTTTTTGTTAATACAGAGATAAAAGCAAAATCTTGTACTTGTAGCCTTTCATCTCAGTGGATGCAAGAGCAATTTATTGCATGGTGTGTGAAATTCTTTGTACTTTTCTGCTATCTTGCAAGAACTCACACAGGCTCTTCTGCTCAGTAATGAAGATACCAAGTGCGTCAGCAGTGCGGACTGTGCTGGTGTCTGGGTAGAGATGCCAGAAACAGCTCAGTCCCAGTATGGCCAGGCTCAGTCCCAGCAGCTTCTCAGGCCAGCCTAAATCACTGTCGAGTTGATTCGTGGTGCAGTTTGCAGTGTCCATCTTCAGTTGATTTAAAGTCATTTTGAGTATTTCTGTGTATAGTGCCTTGCGGTGGCAGCGCAGATGTGTCCCACGGGTTGTGGTAACTGGAGAGACGATTCATTGCTGGCATCAGAAGAGCCAGCGGAGGGAAAGACGGGCAGCTCAGAAAGGGAAGGAATTGTAACTAGGGTTTTAAATGATCTGAGACATTTGACATTTCTCCATGTTTACTTCATGCTGCTGGTTGACTAATATTTTAGAGAAAGTAGAATTTTTTTAGAGTCAATCTGTACTAAAGTTTCAATAATCTCAGTAAATGTCCCCAAGACCTTCTGGCAAATATCTATCATGACCCACTTACTAATGTCACTAAGGAATAGCATGGAGTGTGCATACTTTGCAGTAACGTTTTGGCATGGCCATACCCGCTATTCTTTCATGCTTAAGTGTCTTCCTGTACAATCAAAGACTAGTGTAGAAAAGCACCATGACAATTCATGTCATTCATCTTTACTTTCCCTCCCCTCCCAAATATAATCTTTCACCTTTTTCCTGTTGGCATAAATTGTGGTTAACCTCTTTGCATCAAGAGTTGCAAACTTGAGCAGCTCTTGCATATGCACCAGGTGTCAGCATTGGTGGTTAGCAAAAGGAAACCCTGTTCCCAGCAGACTGAGGGTTAAAAACCCCACACAGAGAAACCCCACACAACCAAGTAAGAAAACTATATTTTTAAGTCCCCGAGGAACACAATATGCACACGGACCTTAAGATGTTGTTAACAGTCCTCTATCAAAAATACATACAAAACTGAAAGCAGTGCAAAACTCTTTATTTTAAATCTGTGAAAATTACAGTACAAAACCTGCAATGTCTATGAATAATTGCAAAATTTGCCATTATTTTTTAGTACTGCCACCACTTGCCTGGTGGATTTATCTCTTTTGAGCATGATATATTATTTTATGTTGTCAGCGTAATGGTTAGAAATACAGCAAACTAGTCCTCTCTCTTGTGAGCTGTGGAGGGCGATCGCTCTGATGATCTTGGACACCTAGTTCAGAATAGGACGAAGCTCCCTTAGCAATTTCTTCTCGCTGTCCTCTGCCTGGATGTGGGCTCTAGAGAAGTGGTCAAATATGTGCCTGTATGGCTGAAACTAGGTGAGAAGAGTTGCACCCTTGATGCCATGCTCTAGCTGCTTTATAGAAAGGTAATTTGTCTCAACTATGATAATGTCATGGTAGCTTTTACAATTATTCTCCCCTTTTTGTGTTTTTTTTTTTTTTTTTTTTTTCTCTCTCTTAAACTATATCCCGCTCTGAGCTTTCTATGGGGTAGTTCAGTTAGAAGGCCACAACTGACCGAGTGAAAACAATTTGTGTGCTCAGGGTGTTCTACCAGCAAGCTTGCATTTGTGAAATGAAAAGCAAGGTTTTACTGCTAAAAGTAACCACGAATTCATGTTGAAAGGTCACTTTTGCAAAGAAAATATTTTTTTCCAAAGGTAGGTCTCTGACTGGTTTCATCACTGCAAACAGAAGTTCTCTCCAAAATTCACTAGCGTGTTGTGTGCCAACTGCTGGAAATAGTAGTTGTATTGTCGTTACTAAAAATAAGCCTTCCGACTCATCATCCTGCAAAACAATATTTTCTCTACTGTTTTTTTTTTCAATTTTGATGTACATTTTGTGCTTTTATATCTTGCATTGAAATGTCCATGTCACTTATTTAGAAGTGAGTAGAACAGCTCATCTGTTTGCCTTACAGTCTATTTTCCCCTGCTAGTTTTGCTGCCTGTTATTGATAGAGGGGGCTCCCAGTGCTGTGCAAGACTGTGGCAGGTCAGGGACAGAAATGGGAGCCCTCGTTAAGTATCTTTTGTTCTGGAATGAAGAATTTAGTTCAAATTTCCCAAAGACAAGGCCAGTCTGCACATCATTTCTCCACCAAAGCTGCTCATGCTCGCATCCCTTTCAAACTCTGTTAAAAAGACAAATGAACCTTCTTTAAATGGGGCCTAAAGGAAAGGATGGAAATGGACCCCTCCCCTCTCCAATTTCCCCCTTTGGACCTTTTTTCACAGATGTTCATGCTGATTAGAGTTGGGAAATAAGGATATTTTGAGGGCCATGAATATTCATTTGTTTTTTGGCAATGAATTTCGTTCAGTTTCCCTATAGTGTTGGTTCCCCGTGAATGTTTGAAGAAGTGCGTTAGCTCAGGCGATCCATTTTGAGGAAAAGCTCAGAGCATATCATGGAAATTCAACTTTGTGTATATTTTCCTTGGAAACAAGGTTGTAAAATTTACTGTCAGTTATTAAGAAAAAGAAAATATTCAAAACCTGCAGACATTTACCCAGCTGAACATTTGTAACAAGCTACTGTAATGATCTATAAAGCATGGGTTAATCAGGAAAAAAAAAAAAAAAACTCCATCTAACGAGTTCTTTGGAGAACACTGTAATGTCTCTTCAGGCAGTTAGTGAGAGAAAAAATTTGTTAGGAATAATTTGCCCTACCTGCAGACATTTACCCAGCTGAACATTTGTAACAAGCTACTGTAATGATCTATAAAGCATGGGTTAATCAGGAAAAAAAAAAAAAAAACTCCATCTAACGGGTTCTTTGGAGAACACTGTAATGTCTCTTCAGGCAGTTAGTGAGAGAAAAAATTTGTTAGGAATAATTTGCCCTACTGGAGTAATGGTATCTGCTTCCAAAGAAGTTGCTGGACTTGCTCTTGGGGAGCTCTAGGATGCCTAATTAGACCAAGTGGATATGAGCAGAAATCTATACAATCTATAGTATCAAATGCCAGCCATTATATTTTTCTGTTTAAATTTCTGAAGTGTTATAAAACCCTGAATAAACCTCTGACAGGTCTGTACTTCTGTAATACCCCACTGCGTATGAGGGCAGAAATTGCAGCTGATACATAGTTAATATCGCAGGATATCGCGACGCTGTCTGTGAGCAGCCAGCTGGGGAGACTGGACCACAGGAGCAGGGCAGAAGTCCCTTGAGTACAGTGGGAATCTCTACTATCCTTTCACATTACAAAGCTGTGGTCCTTGGGATCCCCCCAGATCGTCATTTTCCGTGTAATACCTTGGTACTTACCCCGCATATCCTGTGGAATAATGTACACAATTTTACAATAACTATGTAATTAACTCACTTTGCTACTCGCCTCTCCAGGGAAACTCATGCTTCTATTAATGCTATTAGGAAGGTCCTATGCATAGAACAAAGAAAGTGGTGCAGCAGATGAGTTAACATGATTTGATTTGCAGATGCTTTAAACACTTAGCAGGAGACAGCTACGGAAGCTAATTAAATCACTCTAAGGTGCACAGGATTATCTGCTTTGTAAGAAACAATTTCAGTGAATTATGGTCGCCCTTTAGCTGAGGGGAAGTAAAAAGCATATTTGTTTGGAATTAAATTTCAAACACAAAGTGCCCATCAGACCTCTCCTTCCCTGTGCTTCTAAAAACCTTTCTTTTATCACGCTGTAATATTTTCTAGGAATTTGAATTTCGCTTTTGCAAGCTTTGTGGTGTTTCCAAGCTCCTTACGTAAAAATTTTCCTACTTAGCTATTGATTAGGTTCTGCCTTTAAGCAGGGCATAGTGTCTTGAGTAAAAAATCGTGTTGGTACATTCACTACCTCTCAGATACTGCATCTTATTTAGTGTACCGGAATTCCCAGTTTAAAGTAATCACAAAATTTATGGAGAAACGGATAAAAAAGGTTGTAAAATATCGATTTAGGGAAAATAATAACACAACTCATCTATAATAAGAAGAAAAATGAAGCAATAATTCAGGGGTATTGAACGGCTTGCTGCTGGAAGTATTGATCTGGTGCTTTAGTGTGCAACATCGCACCTAACATTGCAATGGAAGAACAGCACTGCATTCCTCTGCTCATTATTTTGCAGACACTATTGCCTTGTTACGCAGGCCCCGCAGAGCTTGGATCTCTTGCAGGGAAAGAGAGAAGCCCCCAGAATAAGCCCAGACTTTAACATCTTCATGTTGCAGTCCCCTGCTGTAACGCTGTGCAGACCCAATGCTCCGGTACACCTCTTACCATGTGGCAATCGGGTAGTTTGCTTTGTTGGAGTTCTTGCAATCTTTGCTTTATCACATGTATCACCTTTGTTAGATACAGTGATACCTCTCTGCTGTTTTTTTTTTTGATAGCACCTAATGCAAGATGATGTAATTGAGGAAATACGCTTTCCTTAAATATTGACTTTCAGGAGTCGCATTTAAAATTCCTAATCTGCTTGCACTGCTTCCTTAGCATGGCAGTGAGCAGGCACCGCAAAAAGGACAGGAAAGGTCGGTGGGATTTTAAAATAAGCACCCCGACATTTCCACAGCATTAAGCTCCATCATGCAACATTGCTTCCCTGTGTATCTGCTGACATCTGCAGAGGTGCGACGCTTGATTGTTTGGCATAAATAACTGAACAGCAAGCATTTTATAATGAACGCAGGTAGAGTCCAGCTTTGACAAAAATAGAGAAATTGTGCAAGGTTTCAAATATTAAATCTCTTGAAATAGGAATGTTTAGTACTTGTGAAGACAAGCACATGTTTAGCTCTGCGAGGGAGCTTCTCTACTTGCCTGCGAACTTGCTGCATCACCTGTGATCGTTACAGGAAAACATGAACCGTGGCAAGCGAGTGAGTTGGGAGCAGATTGGAGCTCCCGCAATTGCAGCGCGCATTGGCTGGTGCAATTTGGGCTGGATCCTTGGCATTTGTGCAGTATTTATCCTTCTCCCCGCTCCGTCCCGCTGGGCTTTCCCCAGGCTGGGAGGCATGGAGGCTTTGGCAGATGCCCTCCGAGTTCTGCAATTCGCTTTGCTGCGTGCTCCTGGTGCCGCAGACAGAAAACATGCAATTGTTTTTGTAACCTAAATAACATTTCTAGTTTATAAACCCCAGGGGACAAATCACTGTCACGCTGGCAGGTGGAGATGGCATGATGATAAATGACGGAGGTGCGCGTTCTGGTTCGGCGGGGACACGCGGGGTGAACGAAACCCTCTGCTCTTAAACTCCCTGCGCCGGCAGCCAGGAAGGGACAATTGCAATTGCCGAACAGTGTCCTCTGCCTGGGGTAGCTCCGTGTCTTTCCACAGCCCTGGGAAGAGATATTTCCTTGAGGTGGGTCAAGGAGTTTGTGGTGCGACATCTCTTTAAGGCGCTGCCAAAGCTTGTGTTATTGCTATTGCTGCCTTTGGTGACTACAGCATTAGGACAGGAAAAAAATGCATATTATGGCTAGCACGGGAAATGAATACGGCACAGGGTGACATCAGAGCAGTTCAGCAGTTTCATTGCTGGTAGCGGTGCACAGGGATGTGTTTTTCAGAGGAAAGGCTTGTGCGGTTATTGGCCAATTAAAGTTTTCTTATAAAAAAAAAAACACTGCTAGGGATATATGTAAAAATCTAAAGCTGCATGCAATACATCACAGTTATTTTCTCAAATTTGTGCAATAATTCTGTAATACATTTATCCATCCAGTTTACATGAATCTGCTAATTTGAATTCTTATTGGAATTCTTTTTGCAGTACTAGTTAAAATGTCAGATTTCTTTTTGATGGGGAGGGAAATATTCTGATTTTTTTTTCCACATATGCCTGAATAATAAAAAGTCATTTGCAGTAATATCTATTTAAAGTGTGTCCCTTTATTTGCTAGCTCTTTTCAGAAATTCTGCACACTTTAAAACATTTTAAATAAAACATTGATAACAATGCCATACTTGTGTGTGTGTGTGTGTGTGTGTGTATATTACTAGTTAAGAGTCAGTATTATTTTAAATAAAATCAGTGGCACGTAATTGTTGTTACCCTTCACATTTCAAGAATGTCTTTCCTTAGAAGCAGTGGAAGTGAAGGATGATCTTCAGGTCTTAAATGCTGTCTCGAACTGGGGACCTTAATTTTCAAGCACTGCAAATTTTGGGGGGATTATTGTGTGAACTGTGATATCCACAGCCCTTACAAGTAGCCTTGGCTGCGTTTTAGTGGACTTCCCATCTTGTGCATTGGTCTCCACCACCCCGTTGCATGAGCTTGGCAACCTACAGGTCTGCCGGGCTTGGGCCGTCTCCCAGTCCCTCTGGAGCTGAGTCCTCCCCAGCGCTGGCAGAATTTACTCCTAAGTTTTCTTGCTGCTGCTGCTGCTGCCTAGTTCAGGGTATTTTCCACTTCCCTCTGAGATCTCTGTTGGACCATGGTTGCTGAAGGAATTTGGATAGCCTTTATTTTGATTTAAGATCCTAATATATGCATCGTAATTATAGGTATGGGTACAGTAGGTAAAACTACATACTGATTTGAGTCCCACATACCTCTTGGGCAAAATAAATATTGGCTCTGTCTTCTGTTGGCTTAGATTTTTTTGTTTTGTTAGTTCCATGTAAGTATTTATCTAAGCCTTTTTAATATGGTCTGAATAGAACTGCTTTTCATAGCGCTTTGTCAATCCCTAGTACTCTCTGAGAGCAAGATGGTTATGTACGCAGCATTTTCTTATTAGAAGATTTCCTGTGACACATGTATTCAGCTTGATTTCTTTTGAGCTCCAGTCTGGTAAAACAGGCGGAAAAAGGCTGGAGCAATTGTATTACCTTGTTAAATTGCTTAGAGCATATTTAGATAAAGAATTACTCGATGCTTTTCTTAGTACGTTGTACAGTTGCCTTCACAGTCATCTTTTCTGCATTTGGTACCTTGTTTTTCTTTGCTAAAAGACAAAGAAACAAACCCCTCTCCATAATTCACTCCAAAGGGAGAACCATCTCTTTCCATTTTCTTGTTAAAACCAAATTGTGTGCAATTTGTAGGAAATTGAAACCACATTTTTCACTTAACTTTCCAAAATTAAAATTTATGAGGGAAAAGAAGCAATAAAACAGTTACAATCTGGTCATCTATAATTATCTCTGTGGTTGGAGTAGTTCCACATTTAAAGAAAGTGACACCAAAAGTTTATCAAGCTTATGTCACTATCAAAAATTTCACTTCTCTTTTATTATTTCAGACCACAAGGACTACTGAAACCATTATTATGTACTTGGAAATTATCTTGATGAAAAAGGAATGGGGTGATCTATAAAGACAAACCTTTTACTCTGACTGAAAAACATAGAGCAATATTTATCTTCCTTACTCATTTATTTTGGAATATCAGTGTTTCTATAAATTTAACAAATTGTGCTCTTTAAGTTGATTTAATGGAGTTCGTTGTTAAAAAGCTTAATTCCCCTCAAGATCTATTTCCATGTGTGTGTTTCACATTATTCTTTTTCTCTAGCTGTTGCACTTCCCCTCCTCTGCATTAGTAACTCCCGGAGAACAATAGAAATGACAGCCCAGCGCCAGGAATTTCGACTACTCCAGCTCTAGAATGGTGGTGGCACTTGCTTTAGTTTTCTCATTTTGTCGTTTTTTGTCTCTGAATTAAAATCAAGTCAAATGATGGATGCCCATTACAATCAATTGTTTCAGACAAGCTACCCAAAGTATTGTAGGATTCATTTACATTTAATCAAATTACACTTTATTTGCAATTCAGGGAAATGAGAACTCTGCAGTAAATCAAATATTTCCTCTCCTAGGGCCTCATTCAGCAGAAAATATCCACTGTCTTCTAGGCTGGTGCCTCAATGTATGTAGCAAAGCTTCCAGTGGGAGGAGAGCTGGTGCCAACAAACCGTCTATTGTGGTTCTTTTCAATGGTTTGGGGGGTTGTGGCTACCTGCATATTTTCTGGTAGAAATGTGAACCCTTTAACAATGAGCTGTTCAGTGAATTTAAGCCTGCTGAAAATAGACCTGCATCTCTCTCAGTTCTCTTTCCTGAACCACTGGGAAACATTTGCAAAGCATCTGGACCCTGGGAGGTTTGTGGTCCACAGGCTGAAAAATACTCATCTTTCCATTGTTGGTCTTAACTATCTTAATATGAAATTAATGATAGTCGTCATTACCTTTTAAAACCTTAGAATAAATCATATCTGAAGGTAATGTAAGTGTTGGGTGGATCTCCAATTATAGGATATTAAGATGAACTTAGAGAACTTTATTTACTGTTTTGCTTCAGAATGGGAAGTAAGCTTTGACTCACACAGCTCCTTCCTTTTTCAGATTGCCGTTGAAAAATTGTGCCCAGCAAGGCAACTGACTTATCTTTACCTTACCATACTTACTAGCTTGTCCTCCAGCTGAAGAATGTCCTTTTTCAGCCTCAGCCTTCTTGCATGATTTTGACTGTTACTTACAGTTAGAACTTCAATTACATGTAGTGCCTTAAAAGTCCATTTAGGTGCTTACAGGGATTTTAAACAGGCCTAAGTACGTAAATTCTATGTCTTCATGGCTGTTTGTCTTAAAATGCAGACATATTGCAGGACTACTTTAAATCACAGAGAATGCACAATATTAAATAATGCAAAAAAAAAAATCATGTAGATACCTGACAAAGGCAGGTGGGTATTGCTTCAATCCTGCTATCAAAAATAACATAGATATCTTAATTGCTGGGGGAATACCTTGGAAATGAGAGGCCCTACAGTCGTAATCTGGTTGAAATACAGAGGTTTAATACTTTTAAAAGAATTCTGGCCTTATTGTATAATGTATCCTTTAATCCAGTGGGATTGAAGATCCTGGCCTATCATAAATTATGTTTTGCATGCTTAGTAGTTAAATGTAATAAAAGTTAACCTTGAGTACTTTCTCAAGAGTACTTGAAACTGAATTCTGCCATCTGATACTTGTGCCAGACTCCAGCAGGTCACTGGCCATCATACATGATTAGCTGAAGTAAGAAGAATGCTGCCTGCAGCATTATAAGGTATTTCACAGTGTGACAAGCTTTAAAACAGAGTCAGATTCGTCCCATATTTCCCATTCCCATCATTTCATATCTGACTATTTGAATGTTGAAAAATAATTTCTTTTTCCTCGTTTTGGTCTAGATGCTCAGGAGATGTATGTATTTGGTTTCTTTTTTATGTGTATTTGGTTTCTTTTTCACATCTGTTTCAGCATGTATTTTATAGTTATAACAAACAAGTGAAACAGCAGTTTTTGAAGGGTTCTCCGCCCAACTGCTGGTGTGGGCAGGTTACAGAAGAAAAGGGAGTGAAGGACAATGACAGATCTAGGTTGTCTTGGAAAGAGCAGGAGAATTCTCCCAGATTTTTTTGCCCATTGTTTTCATGCTCATTCACTTCTGTTTGTACAAGAAGCAAAGTTTGGAAGAAAAAAAAAGTGACATATTTTCCTTTGCTGTGTGGGGAAAGCATCTACCAGTTTGCAACAGACCCTTATTTGCAGCCATAATGGCTGTGTTCTTCCTGAATTTTGCCCTGAGCTGGGACACGTCTGTTCTGAGGCAGCAGTGACCTACCACTTGCTTCAGGTCAGGTGCAGGGTTGTCCCTTTTCTGGGACTCTATACACAAGCATATACAGGACATGAAAAATTGTCTATTATGAGATGCAGATAACACATTTTCAGCTGCACAGCCACGTACATAATGTCATGCATCCACATAACATTTCTATGGTGCTTCAGTTAAGAGCATATTGTTAGGTCTTTGTTAAGTACAGGTGGAAAATTCTCACTTTTTTTTTGAAACAATCAGTTCCACAAGCATCCTAGTGGTTAATTTGACACATTGCATTGTCAGTGTACATTTTTTAATCAGTCAGCTACAATTCAGATTCATTTTGGATAGTTGCCCTTGCCACTAAACGTGTGTCTTCTACTCGGTTAGGAAAGAGATTGCAGAGATTTAAAAATCAATAGTAGCACAACGAGTTAACTCCAAAGTGGGAACCTCCTCTCCTGAGAGGACCCTACAGCGTGGTCCATGCCCACCTTGCTGTCACCAGGCTCTGTGATGATACGTGCTGCCAGCCCAGTGGCACACATGTGCAGCAAACCTTTCTCTGGCCTTGCGTTGTCCTCGGCGGGCCAAGAGGCTCTTACAGCAGGCGGCCAGATGCTGGGGTGATGGGCTTGGTGAGCAAATGCATCATGGTGCAAGAAGCAGAAAGCTGCGCTCAGAGTTGCAGACGTGCATCACGGGACGGCAGCGAGCAGAGATGCCCCACACGTCTCTGGCTTGAAACAGCAGCAGCAGAGTGTTGCTTTGCATAGACTAATTAACTTTGGCAGCCAGGTGCTTAATACTTAGCTCACTCAGGGCCTTAGCGAGTTTGTTTAAGCGCATTCTTGCATGGAATGCAAGATGGACCCATAAGTATATTTATATGTATTGCTTACTGCCTGGAAAGCTACAAATCAGTTACTGAGAAGTATGCCACTTCCAGCAAGATTAATGCTAAATTCCCCCTTTTAGCCCAAGCAATTTGCAAATTGCTAAATTAGATGTTAACATTTTAATACTCTGCTTTGTGTCACGTTTTCAGCATCTTTGTTTTTTATCACCTGATGATACTGTTTGTGTTGGTATTGGACTTTAAGACATATTAATATGATACACACATACTTTGGTGGCAATTTTTAATAATGACAACAGTTCTCATGAAATCCACTAGAAACAAATAGTTTTTGCTGAATAATATAATCCATTATACTGTGTTACGTTTTCTGTTTTGAGTTGGAAGTTGATTATTTGTTTTGCTCAAGAGAGAACAGGTAGTACCATGTTACTCTGAGGGTAATTTATTGATAACATCAGAATTTGGGTATGAATATTGCTATAAACTGCCCATGCTACATAGAGATGTAGGACATAGGCTCAAATACATGATTGCATCACCTGTGTGACCACTTCTAGTTATCCATGGCATCTTATATCTTCTACTCTTATCTTGCAGTCTTTAATCTGCTTATTTTATCTCTGCCTTGAAGTGGGGAAGAGGAATATTTCTGTTTCAGGAAAAATGAATGCAGTATCATCTAAAAGATCTTTTTTAAATCCTTGTAAAAGGAAAATGACTAATTTTCGTGAGCCCCACTTGAGTGAAAAAAAAATGCAGCTTTGTCCAAAGAGTGTCAGGCAGTTGACAGCTGAGTGTGGAGGGGTGGATGGATGCAGTTACCACCTCTTGGTGGCCTGTGGCCAACAAGGTTGTTTTGTGGCACGTCCCAACCTCAGCAGTGCCCAGCGGAGAACCAGAGGTCAGTACCATTCCCAGTGAAAATGAAATGTCAGAAATGCTTCATAACTGGATGCTGGGTTTCTGTTTGATCCCTTGACCGGACTCGCCCAGGGTTTTGGAAGCATCAGGTTTATAGGCAAATGGCTGCATTTGTGCTATTTTAATTTCCATTCTCTTCACTGGTTCATTCACAAGGATATTCCAAATGCTAAACTGAGATGGCAAGAGAGAGGCAAGATGCAAAGGGGGTGGAAAAGGCAGTTATTTTTATTCTTTTCCTCTTGTGCCCATAAGGCTCCAGATTCCCGCTTTCTGCTCTCTCCGTAGGCATGTTTGGAGGCTACTTAACTAGTATTTGGGGGCAGAGCGGCAGGATTTGATTTGCCAGTAATTGACTTGCAAGGTGATCCAGTGCTGCCAGGTTTGCAGGAGCCCGCTGGGCCCCAGGGCGCTCCTTTGGCCAGGAGCGCGAGCCGGCTGTGGTGCTTCCCGCACCTCCATCCGCTGCTGCATCCCAATCCTGCATCCTGAGCCCCGTGCGGGGAGCAGAGCTGCCCGCCGAGCCGCTGCGCCAACGGGGCTCTCACGGCTTGCGAGCCTGAAGATGCTTAACTGCTCTGTGCATTCAATTAAGATGAGTTCCCAGTTAACAGGCACCCTGGGAAGAAATGAGTTGCTTTCATTTCTGGGATTATGAGCACTCAATGAAGGAGACGTATCAGCATTCTGCCTGCGTTGCGCGAGATAACCCCAAAATGCAGCGCAGGTTTGCAGCTTACTTGTCTAGCAAAAAAACTTGCCAAGTGAGAAGGCAAAATCAATGCAATGTTCATATGAGATCCTTGGCAGACAGACTCATGGGGCAGATTTTAAAGGATTGAGGCATGTAAAGTTGTATTTTAATTTATGCTTTTTCCTTACGCTTTTTGGGATGTCTGTTGCTTTGCTTGTAACTTGCCTATTTAAGACTATAACAAAACAAAATTGAAATATTTACCATAGTCTCTCTGTAACACTTGCATTGTTAGCCGAACATCTGGGAAGAAAGATGTATGTATCTGAGTGAAGGCTGAGGTTCTGCTATCTGACATGGGTATCCCAAAGTATAGGCTAAGCTAGTAGTACGAATCTATGTAATTCCAGAAAAATTAGAAGAACAGGTCTGTTTTGCACCAGTTAAGGATTTGGGACAAAATAAAGATCACTCTGTACTGGGACTAAATGATTAATAAACACTTTTAGGCAAAGTGTAAGCAAAAGCAATGACAATGTACCTGGGAAAAGGCCAGTGCTGCACTTGTCAGGATCATTGCAGCCACTTCAGAGGGAGGGAAAAGATAAATTAAAATTAGAGTTATGAGCCCACTCTACCTTGGCTGTTGGTAGATGAGTTGTGCCATCTACTCCTTATTTGTTTACTGACCTCCTCAGTAACCTGCCTTGGTTAATTAATTAGTTTCAGTTAAATTACTTTCACATATGGTTAATTTTCCTTTGACCACCACCCAGCACCCTGTTTGATTAAATTAAGTCAGGCACAGAGTCAATCACACCAAAAAAAAAGAAAAGGGAGGGCGGGCATTGGTAAGGTTTGTTGTCATTTTCAAATTACCTTGGAAAGCAATTGAAGAGGCATTTAATCTGCTCCTGAGTATGGCTAGTCTGTGCATGCCGGGCGACAGCAATGCTGCATCTTTGAACAGGCTTGAATAAGGTTTCCTTAACTATGGAGCCTAACTCTGAGATCTCCCCTGCCGTGCACCATAAGTTGCTTGTAGGCTTGTTCTAGAGAGTAATAAGTATTGTTGTTTAGCAATTGTGTTGTTGAAATTCAGCTCCACTATGTCTGACAGTATTTATCTAAAATACTTTCCCTGGTGCGTGCTCAAGTTCCAGTAAACCGTGTCTTATTGTGCGACCTTTTCATTTTCCAGTGAAAAGGGATCAGCTCGTCAGATAAAAGCTACAAGCCGGAGTACAGGAAAAATGCGTGCTCAGAAAATCCGAGCATGATTGAAAACAAGATGTGTTAAATCAATGCAGTTTATCGCCTGCCTATTCCTGGCAATTGCTGTTCTAAGCTCATTCTGAGCACACACTAGATGATAAAAGTATAGTGTCACAGTGCTCACTGGGGTGTGAGGGCAGCGAAACATGTTTATCAGGCAGGCTGGTATGATTTTTTTATACCCCTGATAACAGTTATTGTCAAAATTTTTCACAAAAAAAAAAAATCCAAACAACTATAGAAGTAGGTGATAGAAATGCTGCTGAGCGCTCTCAAATTACACATTTCTGTTTAAATATTAGAAACTAACCAACAGCAGACCCATCTGCTTGCATTTTAAATAATTTGCTGCATCATCCAGGATACAGCCAAAAAGGTCCTTTTGCTTTTGAGTGAGTGGCCCTCTGACTATTTCATGTTGACAAATCAAAACTGGTGTTTAGAAATAAAGATGTTTGGAAACTACTGTTTTCTCAAGGGGTTTAATCTTAGACATAGAAAAGGTTAAAGACCTAAATTAAGCTTCACAGGAGGTCAGTCTCTTCCAAGAACATCACACCTATAATGTTCATTACAGCAAGGAACAATTCATTTTGTTTTTATGATTCACGTCTACCTTTTTTTTCTCCATGAATCTCATTTGCAGAGATTTTGGAGGTAATAGCTGGTGGTTTTCCAATTTTATCTTTTAAAGATTTGTTTTGCTCTGACCTCTGTACAACAGAATTATACAATTTTGAGAAAGAGCCAAATTTAAGCCAAGATGCTTTCTAACAGGAATGCCTTTGGCATTCAGAAAAGCAACTATGTTTTCCATTCATGCATCGTCCCTTCCTTTTTTTTTTTTTCTTTTTCTTTCATAACTTGTACAGAAGATCAGAAATAACAGGGTTAAAAGAGAGAGGGGGAGAAAGGGAAGACTAAAAGGAAAATATTTTTACATACAACAATGGGTTTCAATGCTGTATGCTTTGAAGTAGTCTGTGAAGGGTGGCAACAAAAAAACTTCATATATGTTGTAAAAAAATCTCTTTATGTGAAATTTTAAAAGCATCTGCATCTACAGTGTAGAATTTGAGGAGTCCATGAAAAGGAAAATGTTGAAAATAAGTGTACTAGAAAATGAAGGAAGGAGTTAATGAGGTGACATTTTAGCATTTCCTGCAGCCTATATGGTACATCATTGCATCTGTTTCTGAGCCAAGAGTTTAAAAATAAATACAGTGTCTTTATTTTTTTCAATGTTTTTAAGCAGACCTAAATATAGACTTTATGGCTAACTCTAGGCGCCTAATCTTTCAAACCTTGGCTTTGTATTCTTGTGCTTGTATGTATGTGAGCAAAGGGGTAGTCCATTGAGAGCTGGCCGTTTGAATGTGCCTGACAAACAGGAAAAGATTCATATGTAAATGCTGCTTTTTTTTTTTTTTTTTTCCTTTTTCATCATGACTGCCAAAGATGCATCAATTAACCCAGATGACTAGACAAAGTAACCAATACACATTAATTTCCTTTTGGCCCTCTCTATTTATATCCCTAGTGAGTTCCACCAGCCTGTTCTGAAATTGGTATGTTTAAATTTCAGAAGCTCGACACTGGACTCTGCTTCAGACTCCCTTAAGGCCAAATCTTTCCCATTAGACAAGAGATCAGTGCAGTCAAAGGCAAGAGAAGGAACGATAAAGCTCAGAAATTGTTCACCTTTTTTTTTCCTTTTTTCTTTTTTTTTTTTTCCCAAGGCAGATTGCAGGTTGCATTCAGAGTTCATGTACTTTGAGAAAGCAACACATGATCCTCGCTAGACAGATACAGTAATTTCATTCCTTAACTTTCATAAAAAATTCTGGGCTCAAGACATGTATTCCTTGTATCTTGAGAACCCCCACTGGCTGCAGAGACTGGGCTAGGAGGGAAGGGAATGTCTCCTTTAGTCCTTAGTTGCCGGAGAAAAATTGTTATCAGGAGGCAAATATCACGCTGTTTGTAATAACACTGATGAACACAGTGGAGCTGCCTCAAATGCTAAACTATTGCATTTGTAGCTCAAGTAAAGAGCAGTCACTAGGGAAACTCAGATATCCAGGTGTGAGATTTATCATTTGACTCAGCTCTGCATTTTGCTTATTGCTTGGCACCTACACGTGGTAGTTGTTTGGACATAACAGTGCAATAAAATACAAGAATTACATTTTGACTATCTCCAATTAGGAAAATTACCTCATGTCACACTATGATTTAAAAAGTGGAAATGAAGTGCACAAGAATATGTTTAAGTGAGGGAGCACTGAGGGCATAAAGACAAGGAAAATCAGAGTTAGCACTGGCACGGCCTTCCTAGCTCCAACCTTTCTGTACAGGCTCCTGCTGTCCCACCCACTTCCGTTTTCCATTGCTTATGGGAATACACACTCCAGGGAAAGTCAGTGGAAAAGAAACTTTATAAAAAGCCAGCCAGATTCACAACAACAGCAACAACAAATAGCTAAAATGCTTGCATGTTTTCATTTAACAATCTTTAATTAGCAAAAGGGATAGTCTTTTGCAGGGAGATTTACAAAACAGACTTTTTTTTCAGTTGCAAAACAGGCTACTTTTTTTCCTTCCATGATGTGGTTTCGAAGTGGTTGTTTTTCGCTCTGCTCTTTGTAGAGGAAGCCTGAAGAACCCACTACTCACAGCATCTGTGAGGCGGGGTTTGCTTGCAGCGCGCCACGGCAAGATGTTGCTTTGTAGTGTCATCAGCCGTTAGCGTTACTATTCTGCAGGGCTATAGCAAGGCAACACGGCACCTACAGCTTGCTGTTAATACGGTCTGTCGTGTCCTGTCCCAAGCAGCTATGTCTCGGAGTCAAAGTTTTATTGCTGTGAGAGTCATGGGCAGAAATCTGCAAGAGCCTGGAGCCAGAAGCCACGGGCTGTGGGGTGGACAGGCACCCTGGCGCAGTGTGGTGGTGGGATCTCACCTCCGCAAGCAGCAGGGGTTCCTGCTTTGCATCTCCTGGTAGCCTCCACGCTCGCTCAGAGCGGGGAGTCAGAAGCCAGAGCCTTTCACATACCTGCTCTCACTTGGTGCACCCCACCTTGCTGTTTCTCAATGCTGTGGAGATAGGAGCACGTATCTGACGTACAGCTATGAATGCAGATGGAAAAGGAAGAGAATTAATTCTAGAGGTGCGCATCTGAGATGCTGGAAGAGAGGCTAAATGTTAAGGAGAAAAGAAATCTTTAGCTCTAAACTTGCTCTGAAGTTGTTAAGATTGCAAGACTTCTACTGAAGAGTCTGCTGCTTCCTGGTTGTCCTTGATTTCATTTAAAATATTCATTCTCTGAGTCTTCAGATGTTCTGGCAAGTGCCTTGTTTGGTCACTGGGCTCAGAGAGACACCTTGAATGCGTTCGTGATCTTCATTGCTGTAACTGTGCAGCAGGACTTTTGCAAGGAATTCTTCTTGCTCTTCTGTGGGTATGAGGTGTTGAGGCGTGCAACTTTGTGTTTCTGAGTTCTTCTTATGGACACAGAGACAATTTCTATTTAGATTTTGGTGAAATCCTCTTATAAGCCATGAAAAAAATCTCAAAAGATAGACATTGGGGAAAAAAAAAACAACAAAAAAAAACCCCCAAAAAACAGAGATCCCTTTCTTCATTTCTTCGACCTTACAGATCAGGACTTGAAAATTTGCTAGGTGTCTATTTCTGTCCTGGAGACAGAACTCATCCACTCTGTGTTCCCAAGAAAACCTTGGATCTTTGGTGTACCACAGGAAGGAGCACTGTGGGACCTGAATTCCCATGTGCAGCCTTTCCCTATGAGTCTCACTTAAAAAAGCGAAGGCCAGATTTCCCTTCTGCGATAGGGCCTGGCAGACCTCTGGACCTTTGACCGATTTGTTTGTAACCTCCACTCTTCTGCAGTATCTTTTTTTTTCTTTAGTTATTTGAGCCCCTATTGAGCCCCTTCACTCTGCTTGCAGCCTCGCTGCTGGCTGCATCCACTGGAGAAGAAAATGGGAAGTTCATAGGTCTAAGTGCTGCTTTCTCATTGGTTTTGGGTCAAGCAGAATGAAAAAGAAACAAAGGCTGAAAAATAGAAAGAATAAATGAAACCATGAATGCATGGGAAACAAATTAACTGGATATGTTTTATGTTCTGAAATATTTCCATAATGCTTCTATGTAGTGTGTGTTTATTTTTCTTTGAATAATAATGTTAAAATGTGTCTAATTCAATTACTCTGTGCATTTGCTGAATGAGTTTTCCTCGGTGAAGAGTTCTTTTACACTACCCCAAGCTACGAATTCCATATGATATTTGAACAGGTCCTTTTAATTGCTGATATTAAGTGTCGATCATTCTGCTGTAAGTTGGCAGTGTGGCCAGAGAAACAAATTCCTCTCTCAGATATATCAGACAGTCATTCAATTAACAACCAAAGCTTTATTGACACAGTAGGAATTCATTATGTGAAATATTAAAAAAAAAAAAAAA
>VZSV01000015.1:5992929-6029050 GCA_013398735.1 Nothocercus julius
GGAGACACCCCAGATCTCTGGGAAATCAAAAACTTCAGGGAACAGAACCTCCTGGAGGATTTCTTGCCTGATGTTATCATAATGCTCTAACAGTCATTTCAAGATATGCTCAGATGATTCCCTTTAGAAATTAGAGAAAGGTTGAGATTGTGCTTGGCCTGTGTGCAGCCCCAGCAAGTCGTCGTGAGCTGCAGATTGGAAGTAGCTTCCCGTACACTGCCTTCCTTCTGCTTTCATTTTCACTAGCATTGCTGGCCATCATTTATGGCATCAGGATGTACTGAATGTCCATGAGGATGTAAAACACTAAACCTTTGGTCTTTGGTTGCCAGAAACCTCATCCATTGTAGAATTAGATTTCAAAAATAATAATTTATATGCAAAAATATATTCAAAATTTAACAGGCAAACCTTGCGCAAGATATTGATTTTTGATTAATAAGCTGAGACAAAATATACTTAGAGGAAGCTTTGAAATGGCACAAAAATGGAAAAGTAAGGGATTTTCTTCCCACCAAAAAGGCCAAAAACAGAAAGTTTCATGTTAAAAAAAAAAAAAAAGAATTTGACTCAAAACAATTTGCAAATTTATATGAAAAAATTCATTGTCTCTGCTGGCATGAGAGAGTCTAGATACACTGTTGTTTAAAGATGCTTGAGAACACTTGACTCATGTTCCAGTTCACCAAGGCACTTCAGAAATTTTAAGCACACTTTGAAGTCTCACTAACATCTGAGTTCTAAAGTGATCATATGACTGGAAATATAACTAGAAGGTCATTCAATGCAGTCCCCTGTAATTATAGGCAATCATATAAAAAACATAATATGCTCAAATTTGCTTTGCTGAAAGCAAATGGGTTTAAGTATGTGCTTACAGATAAGCATGTGCTTAAAGCCTGGGCACAATCAGAGCTTCGATTAAGTGTAGGCAGACCAGCATTTTCATGAAGATTAAAGTATTCCACTTCCCTCATTTCTCTCCTCCATTTTCTTTGACAAGCACTGGAGAAAGACAAACTAAAAACATGGATGAATTATTTTAAAATTTATTAAGTCTTGTGGATTAGTTTGCTTAGTGCTATTTGAGGCCTGAGCTGGGCTGCTGCAGTCAATAGGAACTATGTCATTTACTACATTTCGATGAATAAAGAATAAAGCCTCTGCCAAGACAAATGTGTGTAGTTCACAACAAAATTATATGTGATCATTGCACATGGAGCATATTAAACGTATAATAGAATCTGGAACAAGAGAGACTCCCTAATGGTTAGTTCTTTTGTTTTCCAATCACAAAGGACCTTCCTTGTAACATGAAAACAGGGAAAAAATCCACATGAAACACAGGGTGCAAAGCATTTATCAAATGAATTTCATCACGGCTCTCGGAGATAATGATCGCTTCCTATTTGGAAGATGCAGACAAAGTCACCAAATTTTTCAGCGCCACTGTCATAGGCGCTCGAGCGAGAGGGTTTGTGTTGCTGTTTGAACCAAAGCCTCGGAACTAACCTCAAACAGCGTTTGAACCACGGCTTCACAGTCGGCTTCAGTTAAAGGAGGTTTTGCTGTGATCCTTTGCAGGTCTCGCAGTGCGTTGCCGATTGTTAACCGAGCTGCTTGCTATGCGTTTGTCACATCATCATGTTGTTTGTTGTTTCAGCTCTGAACGAACCCACCATTGACTATGGTTTCCAAAGGTTACAGAAGGTTATCCCCCGGCACCCTGGTGACCCCGAACGCTTGCCAAAGGTCAGCACAAAGTTTGTTGTTTTATTAAATATGGCAAAGCTGGCTACTGCATGTTTTTGTCTGAAAGTAAATCCTTTCAAATTTTAACCTGCCAATGTGAGTCGCTTTGTAAATGTCATGGTCAGGGTTTGGTACCCAGCTCGAATCAGCTGAAACCAACTGTTGACCAAGAAATCCTAAAAGAGCAACTTCCATTGTATACTTTATGAGACTTCGCAAGTGACTCAACTGCTCCTACCTCTCTTAAAAGCAAACCAGTCTCGGTATTCAGAAATACGTTAGAGAAAAACACATTTTTGGCCATCATTTTGGAACCCTAGTAGCTTATTCATAGAAGAATGATGTTTCTCTGTTTTGGTATTAAGTATAGTTGCAATTGCAATTTTGAGAACTTCATCGTTGATAAAAGCAAGTTATCCAGGTCTCTGGTGAATATGCGTCTACTACTGCTGCATCGTGGGTTGGTTTAAAATAGTAATAAGATGCTGTTTTATTTCAGGATCTCTGAAACAAGTAGAGCAATGTATGAATGCTGTGAATGTAATGAAGAGATTTGGTGTTCATTCCTATCAAAATTAATAGGAAAATTTCTGTTGATTGGTGTTATGTAAAAGCTGGAAAGAACCAGAGTAGTTCACAGTGTGTCTGGCGACTTCTGTCTGGGTGTTGTGAGCACCCTGCTTGGGTCTGCCCTCGCGGCTGCTCTTGCTGTTTTGCCACACTCTGCTTCTATAGGCTTTAGCTCTGGCAAGAATTTGCAGTGAGTTTTGCAACATGCTGGAAAAAAGGGAGGTGAATTTAGAAAAAATGCTGCTCACTACAGCAGAGGCAGGAGCATTGAGCGATAGCTTGTATGGGCTGGAGTCACTGTATATGACCAGCTGCTACTATATCTTGTTTGTGCTCTGTTATCATGGCTGCTAGTGATTGAAATGAGCAGACGAGTAGGGTAGGAGTGTGCAGTCGAAGACCACAACCATCAGCTTATGCAAAGGTACAGGATTATTTGCATTTGCCTAGTGCAAGTGTTCGTAGCCTGAGCAGCGTGCAAAGCGAATTTGCAGAGCTGACACATGAAGCAAACTGGCTTCTGCTGACACCTCGGGCCAGGTGCCTAGCGCAGTGCACGTCCGCTGTGGCCTTGGTGAGTGGGATAAATCTCATGACCTTTCTTTCATAGCTTCCTGAGCTGTGGGCGTTCACTGGGGATTGTTGTGGACATTGATTTGTTAATGGTTCTGAAGTGTTTCAAAGGTGAGGCGAGTACATGAACATCATAACTTACTTTGTTTTGTTTCTTGACAAAAATGAAATTCAGTATGTGATTTTTAGCAGGCTTGTTATATCTGTTATCTTTGCTTAGGAAGGCTTTTGGCTGTGGATTTGGGGTCGATGATGTGTTGTCCTTCTGTCTTTCCTCTAGAGAAACATGCTGTCCTGGAGGGTTACATTTTACTTTGGCTCTGTTCATGCTCTACAAGCTGTCCCTTTCTCTGACTTTTGGACACGTTTGCAGTAGGAGTTTGTAACACAGCCTTCATAGCTTATCAAATTTCTCTCTAGAGGTGCAGCCCTTTCCAAAGAAAGAAAGTGTCCTTCTGTAGGGGATTTTTTGTCTGTATTGTGCCACTGCCGCCAAGGATGTACAGAGAGAGAAGTTGTTTCTTACAGAACAATACAGCGACATTCTCTCTCTCCAGCATGTAGCAGGTATTTATGGAGAGGGTATCCGAAAAAGGATCAGTAAAAAGTGATCGATCCCCTTGTTTACCCTAATATGTTTGTTTTGAGTACATTTTCGAGATGCATTTTCAGGTCTTTAAATAAAGGAATTTTTTTTTTATGTGTGCAGACTTATGAGTTTGACCGGTGTAATCTGCTAGCCAGAAATAAGAAGTTCTTGTTTAAAAGACTGTACAAATTAAGGGGAGAAAGAAGCATCTCGTGTAAGGCTAGAGGGACAGAGGACGAAGAGGACCTGTTTTGGGGGCAGAGAGTGATTCCTTGTGTGCAAGCTTGAAGGTTGGACCTCAAGTTCAAGACTAATTAATATGCCATGCACAGAGGCTGAGTGCAGCAGGGGTTGGCACATGTCGACTTCTGCATTTGAGGCACTGATGGTTCAATTCCCAGCATCACTTCCTGGCTCCCGAATCCTTATCAAGGACGCAGCGAGTCTCTGTGCTGGGTGAACACTGCACAGCGCTCATCCCATGTCATTAAACCAGAAAGGGCTTTGGCAGTATTCCACTATAGTCAATTCTCAGTGGCTACTTAAATGAGAGTTGGAAGCCATATGGCCTCCACAGTGGAACCACGGGCAGAGAGGGCAAATGTTCAAGAGACGGTGGCACGGAGAGCAATGCTCAGAGCTTCTGTATGTGTTTCTTTATCGTCCCCATTGTCCTCCCAGTGCATTGTCCCATCCTGTTCATTAAAAACCTTGTATTTGCTCATTAAGTAAGAAAAGGAAAATATGTCTAAAATATATTTCTAAAATTGCTGCAAGGGTTTTTGGCCATTATGCTATAGAAACATTACTGATGAATTAGAGATCTTTTAAGAAATAGAAATGGTTGCAATGCTCGAGTTCGTTAGGGCATGCAGCCCTTCCCATGGACCATCAAGCAGATTCTGCTCTGCGGCTCATCCCTGAAGTCAAGGAGAATTGTTGAGGCCATTGGGTGACTGTGAGCACATGCTTTACTCGCCAGAGCTCCGGAGCGGGAACTTAACCGTGTCTGTGTCAGTAGGCATTTCAAAAACCGTGGAGACTGTTTGAGAATAAGTTTGATCTCCACTGGCTTAGAACCAGCATTTTCAGAAGTGCTCATTGCCTTTGCTTAGGCTGTTTTATTTTGTTGTTTTGTTTTGTTTTTTAATGCTTCAGGCATCTGTTGGAAATACGCAAATATAAAGATAAATTTTGAGAATTTTTCTTTCTCTCCCGGTGTATTAGTGGCAGAATTTTGATGGGAAATTCCTTCCCATATGAAGAAGAGTGGGATGGGAGCACCTGGGAACTATGGTCTTCGGGAAGTTAGACCAGCAGGTGAAAAGTAGAGACGTTTTTAAAGTAGAAATACCAGATACCATTTTGAGAGGAAAAGGAGTGAGAGCTGATGTTGGCCGCTGGTCTACAGAACCAGCTGTGGACTAGATTTCTATTCTGCTCGTGTACAGGGTAGATCAGGGAAAGCTGCCAATTTAGAGTTGCCACTAGCAGATGTGAATTCCACAAACACATATACACACTCATGCAGACACCAAGAGGGGTGACAGGCAGTCCAGGGATGGTGGGTTCATCACCCAGTGCTTGGAGTGAGGTCAGGTACCAGGAGTGTGTTGGGCAGTATAAGTGTTTCCTTTGTCCTATGGAAAGGAGACAGATCTTAGGAAACAAGAGATCTCTGGAGAGAAGTGAAAAGAAATGCCATAATGCTAATATTAAGAAATTGTATCAATGTCCTGAAAGTTCAGGCTGCAGAAGGTCTGTCTGTGGAGTTGGGAATTGAGCATGGATGTGCCTGTAGAGTTTTCCTCTGCATTATGTGTGTGCATATGTGCACTCACATACACATGTGCCATTGGTTCTTGCATACAGAACTGCAGTGGAAATCACTAAAAAAGTTCAGATCACAACAACATGTTGAATTTATTGAGATTCATTTATATAACCATCCTACAATCCTTAAAATAAATCCCTGGCAGATAGGTTGCAATTCTGCAATTTTAAAAACTCCACAGCTATAGCTGTAAAACAGCTTCAACTGTGAGCTAGATTTGAAACACATCCACCCTAAATGATTTAATAACAACAATTCCTCTTTATATGCAATTTCCTAGAATTTATTTGCCATTTTCACCACTCTTACAACTCATCACTTGTATTTAAATTAAGAGCATGACTGTTCACTCTGTACTTGAGAAGCAAGTCATTGCATCAACCCCCTCTGTGATCTGAAGTCCTCTTCCTCCCGGTCTGCTGCTTAAATGCTCTCTCTAGGAGACCCCTCAATCCCTCATGAAGGGGATTTTTCCTTCTGGTTTCACCCCATGTAGATGGAAGTGGAGCCACTCTCCCTAGCCCATGGGAGCCACCCTGCTGAGGGGACTTCACATGTAAGCCAAGCTCTACCTTCACTTGCTCAGGTCAGTCATTAGTCCTCAAGACATGTCCTAACCCCTCATTAGGATGCTAATAGAAGACAGGTGGGTATTAGGAACCCGTGGTTGACAAAAGCAGTTGACTCTTCCTGTATGAAATCCTACAGATTTGCCCTTTATGCATTGTGACATGGGAAATGTTTATATTGCAAATAAAGGTTGTCTCTAAACGTGGGTGGGTTGGCCCAGGCTTGCTAGCTGGGGTTAAAACAGCAATAGAGACAAGGCAACTCAGGTTTGCAGCTTCAACCAGAGCCTTTGGAAATTCTGGAATGGATATCCATCTGCTAACCAAAGATACTTTGTTTTCATGCTGTCTTAACCTAACTTAGTCAACTTGAGCTAAGGAAACACGTCTTTGTTTTTCCCACCCAGTGGAGCAAGGGACTCTTTGTACTAGATGCGGGTGGGAAGGGGGAGTGCAGCTGTGAGCAGGAACTGATGGAGTTCATCTGTGCGGCAAGGAGCGCGAGATACGCGCGGCGGCTTTTGCACAGCAGTGTAAAATTGGTAGGAACGTGACAGCAGTGTTAAGGTTGGTATTAAAACCTTAACAGTGGGGTTTTCTTTTCCTAACAATTGGGGCATTTAGTTTGGTTGAGTGACTTGGGGGTTTATTTATTTATTTATTTATTTAGTGAGTTTTTGTGTGTGTGTTTTGTTGTTTTCAAGAAAAGCTTATAGAAAATATTTGGGGAGAGTGTCAAAGCTACTGAGAAATAGACAACGAAAATGCCTGAGGCTACTCTGAAAATTTCACCCTGACGGGGTGTCTGTGTGTGAGAGGGACAGAGGGAAGGTCTGGGAACATGCAAAGAGTCTGGAATAGCAGGGAGCTGGGAAGCAGAGCCACGTTGCCAGCTGAAGGGCAGTCGTACACAAATGGCTGGCAAGGCGCCTCCTCCTTTCTGAAGGTCGGCAGCGTACGTACACATTTCAGTGAGTTTTCTTTATAAGTGGGTCAGCATTTACTCAGCAAATGATTAGAGCAGATGGTGTAATTTAGAATCTATGACAAAACTTTTAATAGATCAGGGCTAACATGATGACAAGGAGATCTGTGCCTTTCACTGTTGCTGATTTCTGCTTTGCCGTCGGGTGAAAATCTTGCCCGGGGTTGGGTTTTCTAGCTGGCACATTCCATCTGAGCAGCCCGAACCACTTGTTTGAGCATCCTGTAAGAGTAATCCCTGTGTTCCCATATTCTATATTATTATAATTTTTAAAAACACCAATGGGCTGATGATGGCATGAAAACACCGAGCAGGTAAACACGGTGCCTTCAAGGAGTGGAGCTTTTGAAGAAATAAACCACAGTTTGAAGAAAGTAACAAAGGCTGCATTTGTGTATTTTGCTCCGTGGAGCTGAAAATATCTAGTAAATTGATCCCATGGGAGTAATAAATACACATTACTTTATCTTGTACTTCATGTCCTATACCCCTGAGCCTTGATAGAACAACACCACTTAATAGACTTAAAAAAAGAGTAATTACAGTCATTGGTTGTGTGATATTTCAGCCCTTCCAGCCCTGCCTGACCTTCTAATTTAGCTCACCGTGTCTAACTAATGCATTTATATTCATCTTTTATGAAGCATGTGTAGTACAAAATTGACTTTGCAGCCTTTAGCAAGCTGTCTTACCAGGTTTAGGATCTGGTTAGTACTGTATAGCATGTGTATATATATGTCAAAATCTTGCATGCATATGGTTCTGATCAACTATTACTTTTTATCCTTTTGGAAATAAAATATAAGAAAAGTATTTATTCCATTTCATCCTCCCCTCCTCTTTTTAAAGCTTTTATTCATTGAGGCATTATTTACAGCTAAACATGCAGGCAGAAAGATGCAAGCATTTTTAAAATGATTACCACTAATGTTTCTACTTGTCAGAAGTGCTTAAATTTTCCTGCACTTTGTCTAAAAACTTAGCACTTTTACCTTTTAAGAATTACAAATTTATAAGATCTTACCATGCTGATTTACAAACATAGCTGACAGTTTATGATGAATGATGTTGCAAAATGCACAATATGTTCCTCTGTCATTTCTATGCACGTATATATTAAGAAGAAGATTAAGAAGAGAGAGAACCCCCCTCTGAAAGAAACCCTTGAGTTAGAGAGCACACACACAAATCTCTCTTCTGTGTTTCCTGGTAACTTCCTGCTCACTTCACTCAGCCAGTGGAGCACAATTGTTCTCTGTGCATTTTCTCCCACCATATGGTATCCTCATTACCATACACTAAGGGTCCATATGGGGAACTTGTGAAGTGAACTGTATTCATTTTAACTGCCAGATGAGCAGCCTTTTGCTTTGCAAGCTTAGCTTAAGTCATCTGCTGTCTTTATGTTGTTATGGCAACACAGCACCAATAAAAAATTCTAATCTACTGTAAGTGTCTTGGATCACAGTGTTTTAAATGCTCGCCGGAACTGTCCTCTACGTGAAGATGCTTGTTCTTTGAGCGTGACAAAGGGTTATTGTCAACTCCAGCAGGTGGCAGTAAAGAATTTTTTCTTTTTTTTTTTAAACCTTTTCTTCTCTTTTATATTCCTTTTTTTTCCCCCATCTTCTATGTGTTCCCCTAGTCTGGAAAGTCATAGAATTAGACAGCAAAGGAGTGTGGGCATTGGCGAGTTAATCCTTTACATTTTCTGGCACCGAGGGCAGGATTGCAGGTGATGTTCCTAGGCTGCAGCTCAAATACTAAAGATAGCAAAGCGTGGAGCTGCGGTGGCAGCTAATGCGTTTCACTAATGCAGAGACCCAGGCTCAAGTGTCACCTCACTGGGCTTCTGAAGCCTCCATAACTGTGAAGGTTCTGGAGTTGTTTCATAGCTGCATTTCCAAACTCCTTACTCAAACATGAAGATAATTAAGAATACCTTATAGTGACGGAAGTAGGCAGCAGCATCCTTAAATATAAATCATTTTCACCTCCGCAGGCCGCATGATATGTTGCATCTCTGTCTCTCTGTCTGGATTGGAAGTGAATGTTTGTAGTCTCAGTTCATCAGTTCACATTAGCCTCATGCTGAATATTTAAACACAGAACAATTTGAACACACCATGAAGAGAGACAGTGACTGCACTTTCGCTTGGAACAGCAAGGGCTCATCTAATAATAATTTAGTAAATCAGCCATTTAGTGGCTCAGTTATGCACCGCATTGTGCCAAATAATATTCAGTTCGACTGAACGCTGGTAAAACTGAAATTCAGACTCCAGTCATGTGGCACTTCTTTGCTCAATGGAGAGATGAAATGGAAAATCGCGCTCCCAAAAGACTATTTGAATGTAGTGATTTATCATAAATATAGCAGAGTGACAATATAAACAGGAATTGGTTGTATATGGCACCATGCTTGCTAATTAGGCTTTTATTGTTTTAGTTCCTCCTGCACAGATTCTGTGGTAATTCAGGATTTCCATTTACAACTCGTTACACGTATGGGCCCGGAGCGGGCGTGCAGAGGGGCCTTCAGCCTCAGCCCCCTGGGCTGTGCAGCGAGAGCCGTATTGCTGGTCACGGGGAGACTCCGTGCCTATGGGAGCAACGGGGACGTGTGGCCACCACTGCATTTCCCCGTCAGGAGGTGCATGTTGCTCCGTGCCTTGAAAGCAGTATAAGGTTTGGTTTAGTTTTCCTGATGAAGGCTGTCAGGATCTGTACAGAGCAGTAATATCTTCTATGAGACTAAGCAATATAGTTTATATTATAGTAGAGCTAACCTATAGGTGAGCTATTGGGCACCCAGGCTTTGCTTCCTGTGAGTCAAATAAGTTTTTTGTTTTGTTTTGTTTTTCTCCAACTGTATCAGATGATCTAATAACATAGACTATTTATCCCTAGAAACTTGCCTTGGTTATAACCATAGACCATTTTGGCTTCAGCCAAACAGCTACAGTTTAAGGCAGGCTTTGAAGAAGGTGAGAGAAAGAATATTTTCCTAGAAAATATGTTGTGAAGCTTAATTTGTCCCATTAAAGTGGTGCTTTGAAGTCTTTGAATGCAGGGCATTGCAGAGGTGTGAAGCAATGCCTATAATCTCAGCTACAGTTTCCGTTTCTAACCTAGTTTTAGACGTTAAGCAGAGGTTTGCATGGTGATGTAAAATATGATTGCTGTGTATTTCTCACAACGCGCTCCGACTGCGCCGCAGAGAAAGCGTCCTTCTAACCATCATGATGCCATTTAGCAGCGAGTGCTGGAAGCAAGGGGATGCTCTTGTCATAATTCTTCTAAGAAATAGAGAGCTTCACAATCTATACTTAACTGCTGACACTTGAAAACTCAAACATTTTGGTAAAATGAATCAAGCAGTAATGTTTCTTTTATGAGATCTCCTCACGGGGAGGGAAGGTTTGGCACCATTTGGAGATTAGGCTCAGTGATCCATCATAGCAAAGTCAGCTGTCCCGGCGCGTCTCATAGGTCACACGATCGAACCAGTGGCTCTTACAACTATATTATTGCTTATGGAACAGTAATTGAGGCACCATGGTTAAAAATTACCTGGTCTAATAGGCAGTGAACAATTTGCACTCAATACAATTATAAGGCAAATCATTCATTTCATAACACTTGGACTAATTTATTTGTTGACCTTTTAATATCCATAGCTCTTCAGTAGTATTAACTGCAACTCAGACAAAATCTCTTGTTCATTTTACTTGCATTGATTTTTTTTTTTTTTTCTTTTCATGGAGGCAATAACAGTTGTTGGAGTACAACCTTTTCTTTCTGTTGTAAAAGTCAATCATGTAACTTATGTTGATATAACTCAACTGGACTGAAATGTCCTCTAAGCCTACAATTTCATGCTACTTCTATAAACACAGGAATGCATTTTAGATTTGTTTTAAAGAATGTTCTGGAGTATCTTTGTGACTATAGATGATAAATGATATGCCTTTTGAGAGGAAAAAGCGAACAAAGCACAGAAGCATTTTGTAAATAATGCCACATATATGTATCATGGTTTTTGATCATTAATAGGAGATCTAAGATAAAGAAATTATGGATTTTTGCTCTCTTAATTTTGTTCTTTAAGATGACCTAAACATCTTTTTATTTAACCAAATTGATAATTTCATCTGGGTGTAGCAACTTGACTCTTGAAGTCCTAACATTTCATAGAATAGAGATGCTTACATTTTTCTAAATGTGAGCTTTTGACAAATAAAAAAGGTATCTATTTCATTTTTACAAACAGGAAAAAAAAATTTAGTAATATTTTGATAAACTGAATTTTTATTTGGGTCTGGCATTTTAAATTAGCCTGAAAAATTACTGTTCTTGTTGGTTAAAAAGCTGCTGAAATTTTCATGTATTTTGAAAAATCAGTCAAGAATTTTGAAACGCTTCCATTAAATATATTGATATAGTGACAATTCGTTACTGAAAAAGGAGGCTCAGGTTGCATAAAATGGGGTACCTTTGTATCATGGAACTTTACAGAGAAATTTATTGTTATCTCTGGAAATGTTGGACAAATTTGATTTCTTAAATACATGTTTTTTCAACATTTATACTTTCTTTGAATTATTTTAGCTGCTTTTTTATTAAAAATAATACTAGCAGGAACTTTTTTTGTTTTTTTTTTTTGTTTGTTTCTGGTAAGAAAGTTGATTTTTTTAAAAATATGCTGAGAGGCACTTCATTGACGTAGTCTTTCCAAGCTAATGCCTCTTTGTGCAATAAAATACTGTAAGTCCTTTGAACACATAGTTATAAAATATAATTGTTACACATTTGGCATTTTATGCTTCCCTAGAAATTACCATTTGGTTTCTACACCTAATCTATGCTCTGTCTTTTCATTTCAATTGGGTCTGAAGTGGTCCTTCGTTGTAATGAGAATGCCCCTTTCAAGAGACTTCTTTTAATTATACCGATGATAAAATGTAAGTGAAAGTAGTCATTTGTAGGGGTTATGACTGAGCAGTGTTTTAACTGTAATACTAAAACCTACCAACGTTATTCCAGTCTCTATCTCAACATTTTTATGCACTCACTCTCCACAGAACGTAGTGGAATGTATCATTGTAAGTCAGAATTTCAGTGTGTCTTATTTTTCGGTTTTCCTCCTGCCATTAGAAGTAACCTGAATTCTCAATTTCTAGCTACTAACACTTCCTACTTGAAAAGTACAATCCAGAAAATCTTCATTATTTGACAGAGTGTGACAGTTTCAGAGATCTTAATGATATATTCTCTCTTCTTTTTTTTTTTTTTTTTGTTGGTTTTCAAAATACAGGGGGAGAGATTCTTCAATAAATGGCATATACGTGAACATAACATGTTTTACAGAAGATCTAGTCTACTATACTTTTAAAAGATATTTATTTGGGTAAAGGCATTAATATAAAACAACTCTGAAAAGGAAACAGACAAAACACAATATATAATTTACACTTTAATTGCTAGATTGCTCTGCTGATTTAATTCAAATGACAGTCTTGCCTTGCAATACCAAACATAATTATATATCTTTATAGATTTAAATGCAATCAAGTGAATTATGCCACCCAATACATTATGTTTTTGACCTAATGGGTGAACAATTTAAAAGGGATACAACGTGGCCTGTGTTTAGAAATTCTTTGTGCATCCAAATGATAGAAAATAGATACCAGCCTGTCTATTTGCCAGGTAAAATGTTTTTCACTCCACTACATTAATTGCATATCTACGTTGCACCACACACAAAATCACAAACTATTTTTAATCTTTAAACACCAGTATTCTAGGCAATTTTTATCATTGGAACAAGATGTAATTTGCAGAATAAAACTCATCTCTTATCTTCGTCTGTTTCTAAGATCAGAAATGTTAATAGTACTGTGCACAGAGGAATAGCTATTGGGAAATCTTACATATGCAAAAACAAAATGACAAACTTAAAAGTTGATTAAACTCAATAATGAACATCTGCTTCAAAATACTGCGGGTGCTGATACAAATAGCTTGGGGTAAATTTTTAAAAAGAAGTATCCAGGATGTTCTCTGAGATTGCTTTGCACTGTTTGTTAATATGTTTTGTCTAGGGACTGCAAGTGGAAGTGGCATAAAAGGACAACTTAGTGTGTGAAATGTACTTCTAGGTCATTGTGGGTACCCTTTGGGGTCAGACGGAAGAAAACAATATAATGTTTTATATAATATAATCTGCTTATTTGTATATCCAGGCATAAATGAAGGATAATCTTATTGTAGCCTATATAGATAGGAATACTATCATAATTGTAAACTGCTGGGATGGAGGATTTCTGTAAAAGAAAGGAGTTATTTTAGCTATTGAGTTGCATTTATATGGACATACCTGTTCATGATTTAGCTTGTTGAATTTATTTTGTGTTATAATGGTTCACTAGGTCTGGCAAATCGGTCATAGTATGAAATAATGTATTGTATATGTGAGGAAAAGTATGTACTGAAGAACTTGTGTTTACATTACTGAGATACGCTGTGCAGAAGTCCAGGGCACTTGAAAATGTGTTCATTTACTGATCTTGGTAGATTTTTAACTGAGGAAATTTACCCCTAGAACTTCATAGTGCAACCTTGCCAGATGACCTGAGGGAAATGCTGTAGAATTGACCAGAGAATTACCCTACCCTCTATTTCTTAGTCAAAGTGCTGGTCAGTCCCAAACATGACTGACAACTACCAGATACCTGCTGTAGAGTGCAGTGGATCTAAGAGTATGATATAGTGATAGCTACCAGCCCAGCATTGTAGGTTTGGATGAAAGATTGGCCTCAAGAGTTAAAATTCAACAACTCTGAAGAGATCCTGCAGGTAGCTCTAACTGACCCTTCCAGGTAAGGCAGAGGTGCTGCAGCAAGATGCATAGTAAATATTCAGGATAATCAAAGTTGTGCAGTTGTATGGGGAATTAGATGAGTCCCATAATCACTGTTGGCTTAATTCCCCAAAGAGGTAATGATTTTAGTTCTCTATATCTGCTTTCATATTCCCACTCTTCTCCTTTTGACTTGTCGACCTAGCAGTAGCAGAGAACTCCAGAGCTCTTAGTAGCAGAACCATTCGAATTACCTGCTAGATTCTTCAGCTGATGATAATATGGTGGAGCACCCAGCCTCTCAAATGTCAGTTTATTCAAAGGGTTATTCCAGTGCAACTGTATTAATGCCAGTTTATTCCATGCTTCTGTTTATCTAGATGAAGTACACATCTGTATCAACTCCCAATTCTATTGCCATTGTTATGTGTCCATCATTTATGGAAATGAAAACCAGAAGCATGAGCAGATTAAAAAAAGGAGACCAATACCTTTTTTTTTTTTTTTTTAAATATCTAAGTACACTGAATTAACAGAAAGATAATATGGATAAGATGGGATAAATGAAGGGGTAGACTTAAGGACTGTCATTATTTTGTTCCTTTTCTTGTCAGCAGTATTTGCAATGGAGAGTTTTTGAATAGGATATGTTTTCTCTATAGCTATGTATTTATCACCTTTGTGGTTAAGAGGTGTTTCAATCATCGATTCTCAGCATTTATGGCTAGATGCCTGCTCGCATTTGCACTCCAGTGTTTGTTCTTTTTGCTGCCTCATATAGGCTTTCTATATTTTATTTATAAGGTTGGCTCATTGTGGAGCAGGTGGTAAGGTCATGCATGACTGTTTTTAGTGCTGTAGAGTTAGGCTGTGATTTTCAGTTTGGGTGGAGGCTGATGAAACTACAATGACTTGGAAAGACTAAGGCTCCCACTGTAGACTTATTTCTGGAAATTACCATTAAAATTCACTAGCAGGAGATGAATGCAGTTCCATCCTACCAGCAGCGGTAAGCAGAAGCTTTTTTTTTTTTGACACCCAGCAAGTCAAGTGTGTTGTCTTTCTCTCATTCGCCTCATCTTTGCAGAATCTATATGGTGTTTACTTTTCCTCTACGATTCAGTTATAATATATGGAAACAATTCATTTGTCTGCTAGAGAAGTTTTCATCTTTGTGTGAGCACAAATTTCTTTTTGGTGAGATGGCCCTGTTATTTTGTATTCTTCATTAGGTTGGCATAGTTCCCTCAGTTTCAGAGTAAATGGAGGATCTTTACCATTTTGGAAAAGCCATTCTGAATGGCTTACACGGCATCCGTCTTTTATAAAATATAATTGCTGAAAATGGTAGCATAATGCAGTGTTTACAATGTAGATTTGGAGACATGGGAGGTGGTGGACCTGCTGAGACTCTTGTAGACTAAGCGAGGTGACTGCCATTTTTGACCTCAGACATTCTTCTAGCTAACTCTCTACCAAAATGTTGTTTTTACCATTACAGTTAAAGCAAATGTTCTCTATGTTTCATCTTTATAAAATATAATCCACATTCAAATTCTGAGCATGAATTTTAAACTTAGTTCTACCACATGACCTTAAATAGTACTTCTAAAGTTTTACCCATTGAAAAACAAGAAAAATTTTGAGCACAAAATTTGCAGTTTTGACTTGAAGCTGCAGATTGTGACCTTTCGGAAGTGAAGAAGCGGTGTTTGGTGTTCTGCGTTTTGATGCTATAAAAGAGTTTTTTTTTTTCTTCTTCTTTTTTTTTTTTTCTTGCAAGTAACCATCAGATTAGGAAGTTAGAAGGCAGAGCCAGGAGGTCAGACATAAAAGTCAAGGAAGTATGAATGACATCATCATCCCTAAGTACCCTCTCAGAAGATGAATGAGCTCTCTCTTGTATTACAATGCTAAAGAGCATTAGAAGGTGATATGATAACCAGACAACACATAAGATAAATGCCTCACAGTTTGCTAGTACAACTTCCCCCCCACACTCCCCATGAGTACATAAATCCTTTGGTGGGCTCAATAATACAGTATGTGGCTGATGAGTATTATATATTGTGGTCAGCCTCTTCTTGACAAAATTCATTTAGATTTAACGTGTACCTTGAACATTGTCCAATTTAGTTACTGAAGCCTACTGCATAACTAAGTGTAACTCTAGTACCCTTTCATTGACTAGACTCACAACCCTGTCAGGATGCAGACTAGATTCTTTTTACTAATCACAGAATAAAAAGTAAGCCCATTTCAGCTGGAGAGATAACCCATCTATTTTAAAATTAGCACAAAAATGTGTTTATCATGATAAAATTCAGCTTCAGTGAACTATATATGCAAAATCCTACTCATGGCGAATACCAGTGCAACAGTGCATAACAGGAGAGCTTGTGATGTTTTAATATAGGATTATAAATTAGTTTAATGTAAGTTTTGTGACCTTATTGAATTTCTACTGAAGAGTTATGCATGTCACAAACAAAACATGCAAATTTGGTATAAAGTTAGTTCAAGATACATTCAGTCAGAAGGGGATTTAGTTTGAGTTATGGTCTTTGTGCTTCAAAAGGAAAGTCATTCTGGTAAGATTTATATAATCCTTCGTACAGTAATGCCAGAATATGCGAAGTCACAGTGGACTAAACTACCCAGCCTCCCCTTTTTGTATATGTAAATATCCTTTAGTATTTTCAAGAAGAACACTTGTTGAAAATAATTGCATTTTTGTTTCACAAATTTAAAAACAATTCTCAGTAGAAAATCAACTTTCGTTTTGGCTAAAAATAGATTCTGGATTTGTGATCTGTAGCTACATGCAGGGGAGAGTTCTAGTGCATCACATTTAATCTCTAGCATAATTCTGACTCTTTCCAATATTTGATAAATTATTGTTTTTCTAGAAAAGAATTATGTTCATTTGAAAGAAAATGCAAGAGACTCCTTACTTTGGCTCAGACTAAGTGCTGGGTAGTCCTTTATTCTAAAGCAAAATCTGTCAGACTTTTAGCATTAATAGAAGAATGGATCTCTCTTGACAAATGCCCCCATAAAATAGGTACTAGCTTTAGTCAAACTCTGTCTCTCTCAGGAAATATTTTCACTTGCATATTCAGTTGCAAGGTCCTTGCATGATGTCCACTTACAGCTATAAAAATCTAGGTTTCTGAGATGAAGGCAAAGAAGAATTTCTGTGAACAAAAGAATAGCTGGGATACTGGAATACCATGATCTTAAGCAGAGATTTTTTTGGTAGAATGCCTGTTTCACTCACGTGTTCATATGTCTATTTGCTTCTCGGTCCACCTATCTGTTTATCTGTCACCTTTGCAGTAGTAACATGCAGTATCAACTGGATTTTAAAAGACATAGATCTTTTATATTAGCTGTCTTTTTTTTATATAATACCTTTAACAAATTTAATCAATGCATTTTAATATATCATATAGTTTAAGTGCAATATACAATAAATATTCAAGCTCCATCTTAAACATGCTCTAGCCTTTAAATTGTTAAAACTGCAGTGCCCTTTCAATCTACTTACATAATGTCATAAAATATACATTTCAAGGTAAATGAAGTCAGCTACTTCAATTTAGTCCCTCAAACTGGTAGTAAATGAGAGGTTAACACTATGGTGCCAAACCCATTATTGAGTAAATTTAGCACCTTGGACAGCTCTGTAAAATCTTTATTGCTTTCCTGACCTGCTCGTCATGTTCTGTCTATGTGTTCAGTGGCTCTCAGCTCTGATTGAAAGGCAATATATTAGATCCCGAACACAAACATGCTCGGGGGCTGCTTCACTGTGAGCGTAATGACATGGAGGTGAGAACAATTTTCTGGTCACCGCAATCCAAGCACCTTGCAAGGTCCGTTGCTTTAACTTATAGAGGACTTTGGGGGCTCCTTTGTATTTGAAGTCAGAACTGTAGCTTCTGCAGTAATTTTAGCAGAGCCTCAAAAGATTTAAAATGCATTCAGGAAACAAGAAGTTAAAATCTTCAGCATGTCTGTAGTAACATTTTATTGTGTATTTTTGAAGCTGGTTTGTGTCTATAAGAACCACCGTCAGCTCTGGAATAGAAGATACCACTACCTGACGCAGGAGTTTTTGTATAACATCTACTTTGTATGAACTGAAAATGTCATAAACAACAAAGGATTCTATTGTGTGAAAATGTTGCTTAAGAAAGTATGAAACTCAAATTCGCAGACTCTGAAAGTCTTGAAGAAAATATTAGCACTGACTAGCTAGGAATACTGAATGCAATTTGTCAAGCATACTTAAATAAACCATGATGACAATTATTTTTATTTACATGAAATTTGGCATGGCATCAAATAAGTCTCAGTTTTTAAGAAGTAGAACATGTTTGATATTAGATAGAACAATTGTAAGATTCCATGTAATTACCTCCTTTTTTTTTAACCTGGTCTTCAATCTCTTTTTAGATGCAATCTGAGCTATTTAGCTCAGCATAACATAAATAACTCAGATTATTCAGGTATAGCAGAATTGATTTTTTTTTTTTTCGTAATTTGCCATAATGACAGCTTAGGTTAACAGTATTCCAAAGCAGTCTGTGGGCTTTGTATAATTTTCTAATTTTGCATTACTCAAATGCAAAGTAGTGCATAGTGTAAACCTTTTTTTCATTTTTTTTTCTAAGCAGAAGTGAAATAAATCCTACCTCTGCAATAATTTTAATAAGTAATTAAATTATGAACTGAAAAAAAAAGCCAAGCATTTTTCAGTAAGTTTTCTCTGTTCTTATTTAGTTTGTATTTTTCACATAAGGCAAGAAGGGCTACTCATTGTTTTGATGATTCTACTAAAGCAACAGGAGTTGTTTCTACATGGGTATAGTTTACTGTCTGCCTGTCTATGATTGTCTTGCTAACTGTTGTGCTCAAGGTATATGCAAAGAGAAAGAAAAAAGAAAGGGAAAAAGAAAAAGCAAAAGCTTTAGTAACCTAACTCCTCAGAATATGTTTCAGAACTGATTCAAAAATCCATCAATTATATAAAGCATCTCACTCATATGTGGAAAATAATTTAAATGTGTCTTCTGAAAGAAGGGTGTGTGCATCAGAAGGCAAACCTAAATGTTTACTGGGAGTACAAAAATCCTCCATCTCATTTTTGAATTTAGGACATTATATATGTCATAAGTAGTTACTGCAGTATGACAACTATTTTATCTTATATTATAGAGAATTTAAAATTGAAAAAAATGCTAATATGCATCTAAAAGCTTGTCATTTGAAGAGTTGTTCAAGGATTTTTGAAGAGGTTATGGTGACAGCAAAATGAACGCAATTATATCTCTATTTTCTGATCAGAGTCTGCAGTATATGAAAATTGAACATTACTGTTTCTTTTTGGTATAAAGTATGGCTATTGTGTAAAATATTTTAAGTTAAAAATGTTAACTTTGTAGAAAACTGTGAAATTCTCAGAAATGGTGCTATTTTTGTAAACTACCTGCAGATATGTGCTGTGGTGAATAGCATCATGTTTGTGTATTAAAGCAATACTTAGGGACTGGGAACAGCAAAAATATATTTTTTTTCTTAAAAGATGGTCTGCGCTGGTTTTGATCAGGCAATTGGAGATCTGCTAGATGTTTTGAAACTATATGAAAATACATTTCTTTGAGGTTAGTTCTGCAATGCATTGTTAGATTTTCTTTCGGGATAATTCCTGTAGGGGTTTTTTTTGTTTATTCTTTGTTTTTTCACTGAAAAATGTAAGGACAGAAGAAAAGCTGTTATTATTTGCATGCCAGTTTAAAATACTGTGAAGTATTTAACTGAAGAAGAGGAAAGGAGAATGCTTTATATTAATGGGTAAAAATAAGTTAAAAGATATGAACAAACAGGAAAAGGAATCAAAAAAAAAAAAAAAAAAAGAAAAAAGAAAGAAAGATACAGAATTTGTAAAGTTATGTCCAAAACTGAGAACTAAATCCCAGACCATTATAAATACAGCTGTCCATTCAAGCAATGTTAGCAATGTTCCCAGGAAACCCTGCATGGTGCTGGATTGTTCCCTCATACTGCTTTTATTTTCTCCTTATGCATCTTACATGGATCCTAGCTCTGACCCCCTGTATTAGGGTACAAACCAAGGGAGTTGAGATGTTATGTTACCAGTAGCACAGGACTGATTGGATATCTTTTGAACGTGGCCTGCTGGGTAAGGTCACAATTCCTGCAGTATGCAATTAAGAATAAAATAAACACATTGACGGGATTCATAACATGCTCTGAATGACATTGATTGCAGTAATCTAGCAAATGACCGCAGGAATTGTATTCTGCAATAAACCGATGAGTGGTTTATAGTGCAGATGGTAGAGACAATTGAGTGATGTATTTTATTTTGCAGCACCAATGATTCTCACCTTTTGACTTGATTAAGGGTGTGTGTGAGTAGGATGAACTAGTGATTTTAACACCATTCAGTGGATGCTGAGAGTTGTTACAATTAAGGTCTACCTGGTGGGAGGGAAAAAAAAACAACAAAACAAAACAAAAGAAAAACCAACAAAATGCAGTGCAAGTAATAGAACAGTATAAAAGATTCTAACATTTATTTCCCCACAAAGACTTTATTGAACTCAGAGGAACACATCTGTTTTTATATTGACAGGAAGTAATACTTAAGAGGGCTGCTGATTTAGTAGAAGCACTCTATGGTATGCCACATAATAACCAGGTAAATGCTTTCTACTTGAGCAATTCTAAAACATGGCTATTTCTTAAATGTATAGATATATCAAGGGCTAAAGGTGTACGATGCTACACTGTGAAAGTAAAATAAGTATATGGGGCAGTGTCGTATCTAGAGCAGGGGTTAATTTTCTTGTTTTCTTTTTAAAGTGTGTGAATTTAGTGCTTGCAAAAACAACATGTTATTAACCCTGGAGCCATTTATCCACCGTCACCAGAGACTGTATAATATGGGCAATGATATGCATTATGCCTTGCCACCAGTGATTTTTAAATCTTAGCGTAAAGATATCTTAGCCCTAAGGGGGAATAAGTCTGGGCTCCAGCCCCATTTTGCCAGTTGGTCTTGTTATACAGATATTTGGCCACTGGGACTGAAACTTCCAACTCTTTTACCACAGATGTCAGGATTTATCGTGGGGGCGGCAGATCTATAAACATGAGCTGTCAGTCAGCCAACTGCTTTAGCAAGAAAAGCCTCTATTTTTTTTCTTTGCCTTTGAACAGTGAATTGTTTTATTTGAGTATCAGAGAGAAGATTTGTCAGAGGATAATTGGTAACTCTCTCTTTTTTCCTCCCGTCCTCTAGGAAATAATCCTGAAAAGAGCCGCAGACATCGCAGAAGCCCTCTACAGCGTTCCCCGCAACCACAACCAGCTCCCGGCCCTGGCCAACACGTCGGTCCACGCCGGCATGATGGGCGTGAACTCCTTCAGCGGTCAGCTCGCTGTCAACGTCTCCGAAGCCTCGCAGGCCACCAATCAGGGTCAGGAGAAGACTCATCTTCCTCTGTTTCTGAACCTTTTCTGCTAGAAGTCAGGGAAGCACACACAGAAAGCGCAGAACCGAACGCTAGCCGTGTGCCTAGGCAGGCACCGCGCCGTCTGTCGTACACAACACTGCCCAGAGACCCCCTTTCTTCCAGTGACGTAGGCCCCGATTCAGGAAAAGCATTTATGCGTGTATCTAAATTTCTTTTTTTTTTCTTTTTTCTTTTCCACTCAGGCTAAGACTTGCATTTCTGTTTAAATCCCACTAATTTTTAAAGGATTTCTGTCAGCTTGAGCCAGTACTTTATTTGAAGTACTTGCTTATAGATTTCCCTGAGCATGCATGGTCTCTGAGTTGGGGTCTTTGGTATTTCTTTATAACAGAAATGTATCCCTTGAGAATTTGTCTGTTTTATTTTTTTTCCTGTTCTGTTTTGTTTTGTAAGAGACATAATATTAGTACTGATTAATATTTTTCAGATTTTTAGATTTTTCTAAATTTTGAAAGTAGGAGGAAACCAAATATTTACAAAAGCATTTTCAGAGCATCTCTCATTTTTAAAATAAAGTATTTTTCACGTTCTATACAATCAGCATTGTTTTAATTCCTACAGTTAAAAAGAAATGCAAAGAACATTTTTGTGAAATACCCTTTGCAATTTCCCCTCTCCTTTGCTCAGGTCTATTTATTATGCAATTTCAAATCCAATTTAATGATAAAGTGATAGAATAAGGCTGTTTTGCAGACAGGCAGAAAAATTAGTAGGTTTTACGACAAAAAAAAATCACACTTAAAAATTCCATTTTTAACTTTGAGCCAAATTTGTAAGTCAGATTCTACAAACATAATGATCAGACCAGAACAGAAAGACTGAAGCTATGCTACTACTGTGAGGAATATACCCTGTATTTTCCAAAGTGTGCAGAGATGCATTAAGTGAGAGAGACATCAGAGTTACCAAAGTCACATCCTCTTAACATGCCCTAAGTTGGACACCCTAAGTTACTTCTCACTTTGAGAATGCAGGTCAAGGTCACTTTGTTTCCTACAAATAGCACTTTTGGTGTGAGTGTTCCTATAATGCCCACCGGTCATGTCTGCCCCCCAAGGCGTGGGTTTCCTGCAGAGGTGTGGAGGCGGTAGCCACCTTCCTCCTCCCTTTCCATGCTCCATCAGCAACGAGCTGGGCAGTGGGTGCTGGCGCTCTGGGTTGTCCCGTGGTGGTGGTGTGTTCAGCACTAGCCCTATCCATGCACACCACGGCCGGAGTTGGGTGGCCGCCTGGCTGGGCTCAGTTACTTCCTTGTCGATGTTTGTTTTAAAAGCTGTTCCCAGGCTAATTCCACTTTCTAAATGTATTCCCTCCCCACAAAAGGTTTTACTCGCAACTCAAGCAGCGTGTCACCTCATGGGTATGTGCCAAGCACCACCCCTCAGCAGACAAATTATAACTCTGTCACAACAAGCATGAATGGCTATGGGAATGCTGGAATGTCAAATTTAGGCGGTTCTCCAACCTTCCTGAATGGATCTGCTGCCAATTCTCCCTATGCCAGTGAGTATGATACGATTCTTCTGTCTTTTGCACATTTTCATTAGGCAGAGATGGTGACTTTTCTGTGATGCTCAATATTTAGTTTCTATTTTGAGCACCAGAAGCAGAGCTTGGTCCTCTCTCCTCCCCAAGGCACTGACCTTAGAAGCACCTTACAGACATTACTGTTGCCAGCAATGCTGGTCTCTCTTTTATTGTTATTATTTGGGAGACTCATAAGAGCTGCAAAAGAATAATGTCACTCATGATTTGGGTTGATAGTTTCATATCTTCCCTTGTACTCAATAAGAAGCACTCTTCTCAACATTGCTAGATCTAGAAAGCGTGATGGCATAAGTGACTTAATTTCTGTTGAAGTGGATCAAAAGTTGTCAGTACACAACTTTTTATTGGAGTTGGTAGGAAAGAAGGCTAATGATATATTACAGAAAAAAATAGTAAAATAGTGTTTTTTCGAACTGTAGGATATTAAGGGCAGACAAGTTTGCTATAATATGGCAAAAATTGATGTTTCCATAAGCTGCAAGTTGATGTTTCCAAGACCTCCAAACAAAAATGTTCATAACCTTATAGAAATTATGAGTTACCATCAGGCCTAATCTTGATTGCTTATGTTCTATTTACTTATTTACTACAAGTAGGTATTATTTGGACTTCACTGAGAGTTTAGTATTAGTCCATAAAATATGACCAAGGCACTTCGGGTTTGTCTTTTAGTGTTTGTACAGCGAGTGCCAGAAAGATCCCAGTCACAGAAGCCATATATTGCATGGCATAAGGAGCTTATGGTCAAGAGTCCTGGTTACAAAAATATTTATGTGTAGGACTATTTGCATTTTGATTTTAAAGCTTTTGTAACCTGTTTAAATATAAATATGCTTCTACTGGTAAGGACCTATGAACCTCTTCTTCCACAGCTCACATAGATCAGCAATTGCTACTCAGATGAGGAAAGTAAATGAATAGACCCGCCCAATTCCTCAGACATTACTCACGTTGCATAATAGCTTCCACTGACATCTGTAGAAAACTGGAGGCAGCATCAGGCTAGAAAGTCTTGTCATATAAATATGTTTATTATAGACTCAGACCCTAGCAGGAACACGGCAAACAGAATGCTGAAGTTTATCAAAGTTTATGCAGCAAATCTTCAGTTCGATGATATTAACTGCAGTAATGAATGTTTTGAAGCGTATTGCTAGAATTCAGAATAAGAAAGAGGATAATAACTCTGATTTAAAAAATATCATAGCTTAGCTGCTGCAAATTTAGAAGAAAATATTTGCCCACATAACTAGTACTTATAACCTGGGAATTGCTAACCAGTTATTATTTTTGTACTCTAATCATAATGTAGCAAGTAGTATTACACAGTACCTTACTTATTAAGTTGAACTTACTGTCACAGAATCTGTGCAATCTGAATTCATAATAGAACATGATTGATGAGACATCTCCTTTTGGAAGCAGATGCCAGTAATGCATTTAAAATACTCTGGTAGTGTATTATTTCATATTTATGAACGAAGTCCTCTTTAGAACAGCACTTCACCTCCTAGCCGGGGTTCTTTATTCTATTTATATTTTGGGAGGTTTTCTTGGTAGATCTGTCATTCCGCTAACGCCTAATCCATTGAATCAGAAAATGCTTCAATCATGACCTGAAAATTAAAAGGTGGCATTCTTAATTAAATCAATAAACTAATTGCTGTATAGTAGCAATTCAATTTAGGTGCTTTGATTGCTCTCCCTTAGCAAGTACTTCCAGACATAGAGTGACTTTAGACTAAGATTGTATCTGTCAGACTGTGAAACTTTGAACATTTAATTTCCATTAATTGATTTCCTCAGTGTTAACAAATATGATATCTGATTCTCAAATAAGAGCTCAAATATGGTGATTTTTATCTACATAAATGCAAATAAAATAATAATTGAAAGCCCAAATGATATGAATTTAATTCTGTAATAGTTAATTATTCACAGCCCCCTTATGTATATAAGCAATTTTTAAGCAAAATGAAGAATGAAAGCATGAGCTTCTACCAAAAATTGGTCCTTATGCTTTCTTGGACAAAAGTAACCTGTGAATGCAGTCTGATAATAAAAACATTTGGTTTTATTTTTACCAAAACAACAACAACAAAAAAAAACACTTAAAATCTCAGTGATAAAGCCGTGAAGCAAAGATGTATATTGCACTATAAGTAAAATACTAGCTACTTAAGGATATACATGTCTAAAAGTCAAATCTCCAATATAGCGTTTTCATTTTGAACAGTCAGTTTAGCTCTTAAAAAAAAATAGCTTTCTAAAAACATCTATGTTTAGAAAAACTAGAGACTCCCATTTTATTCAATCTTGTACTTAAAGCCAGATCTTCATTTGATGTAAGACTAGCTTCATTGCTTAGTTATATCCAATCAATGGTTTTGGAAAGTTGTATTGACTATATTCAGGCAGGTCATGGATCCTTTGATAGTATTGCTTGGCTTGTCCATTATAAAACAGGCTTCTATTTTCAAGTCTTCAATCTTAGGTGAGTTCTTAACTGCCAGTTCCATCCCTGCTCATAAATAAAATGGTCGCACAAGAAATATGAATGTTTTTCATCATGCTGGATTCCTGGGAGGTCTACAGAGCAGAAAGCTTTCCAAAGCTGATGGAGACATGGAAGCTGGAAACTGCCTTGATAGGTAGATAGATATAACAGAAAAAAACATGTGTGGCCATTGTGAGAAAGGTTTAGTGGTTACACCCACTGGGAGGTAAAAGAAAAGTGTGAATTCTGTCAGTCGTCCACACATCTACTTGTGCAATAAACACTGAAAACACTAGTGCCAGGAGACCAAAGGTGTAAAAGCCATCAAAGCGGCTCGCTGGATGCTCCATGCTGGACAGCCTCCGTCTTGTATCTTTAGCAATTTTCAATTCCCCTTTTCACCCTTCCTGAGCCCCCCAAATAAGCAAATATATATGATATGTATATCCAGCTCTCCAGATAACTTCTTTTAAGCCCTAGTCCGTGTTTAGGAGAGGAAGAAATTGTAACCATTTTTGCTGACATTAGACAAGTATATTGACTGGGTTACTGCTAAGAGCTCTGCAGGCTTGTCAGAAATCCAATAGGTTTTTTTGGAGCTGTCTTGCTACAACGCAAGCACTGCTCAAAAAGTGTTTTTGGAGACTTATTAAAAAGTTAAGATCTTTCCAAGTTAAAATTCCAAGTCTTGATTTGTACTTTAACCACTCTGCTACCCTTGAGTTATATAACCCAGGAGTGAACCTGCACAAAACCATTTCAAGTTCTGATGGGAGCAGTATCTGTTACCAATCACTGGAATAATGTGGAATAGGCTGGCGGCCAGGGATATTGTAAGAATAGAGGATTGCAGTAACAGAGAATTAAAGGTGTTCGTGACAGCACCTAGAATTATGGCTCATGAACAGTTGCAAAACAAACACCGCCACCAAAAGAGCAGGCAGGTTTCTTGCAATGGCTGTTTATACTTTGTGAACAACTAGAGATCTAACTGCAGTAAAGGCTATGAGTCTTTGAAATTAGACTCGGTCCATCCGAGCAAGAGTCTGTTGTTTCTACAACCAGGTGATTACCTAATACTAAGGAATCCCTTTTGGTCTTTTTTTTCCTTTAGTTGTGCCATCAAGTCCAACAATGGCCTCCTCCACTAGCCTTCCCTCAAATTGTAGCAGTTCCTCTGGGATTTTCTCCTTCTCACCAGCCAACATGGTCTCAGCGGTGAAACAGAAGAGTGCTTTCGCGCCTGTTGTGAGACCGCAAACTTCTCCTCCTCCCACCTGCACCAGCACCAACGGCAATAGCCTGCAAGGTAGGTGGCACCAACTCCATCAGCCAAGTCAGCTGCTCTGCAAATCGTGGGTTCCCAGCGCCTTGCAATGCTCTAAGTGACACCCAGTCAGCTGCTGCCACAGGGGATTTAAGACTGTGGGCGATACCTGGCGGTCTCCGTCTTAAACTTTCCTCTTGTAAAAAGTAACGAATTCACCCTCAGCCCACCTAGTACCTTGCAGGTGTGTGGCGACCACCCCATCTCTAACTCAACTAATACTGCTGAATTGAGAGGCTGTGACTTTTGAAGCACAGGCCAACTGTTTTGATAAAGACGAGTAATATTTCAGCTTACTAATACCATCCTTTTTCTTTCTTTCCTTTCTTATTCCCTGTTGTCGTCCATTATCAGACCAGTCTTTTGTGGACTCTAGCAAGTACTCCACTGCAGGGTCTCTCCAGGGGCTGGCCTTCTCCTGAAGTACGTCACTCAATCTTCCCTTCCTTTTTTTCCTTTGTCATAGTACACTTGTGCAGAAATCCTACTGAGAGCAAATAGACTGTTAGTTACAGAGCTTGGCACAAACCTTTGCCTTTAATAAATAGAAGACACATTACAAACTAACAGCAGCATTTTCCAGTTCAACTCATACAGTGGCAAACATTAGTTTGCACTGATTAATGTACCTGTGTGCCGATTAATTCCCTAAATGGTGCTGTGTCTCTTTGAAAGCCTCTCAGCGCTGCTCCTTTGCAGCGTGCCTTCCCCTCTCATTACAAAGTGTTCTGGTATTAGCACCTAAATACATTTTGAAGTGTTGATGCAAGTGGAGGGAGGGGCAGGCGGGACAGCTCGCCAGACCGAGATGCTGCAAAGGCTGGAGCTGCCTGTTTCCTTGTTTGCTTCAGCCTGTTTTACACCGCTGTGCCTAACCCTTCCTGGGCGATTGCCTCACTCCGCATTAGTGTGCTGAGAGACACGTTTTCATGCTCACTTAGACTGAGGAGTTTTCCTAAGCAGAGGCAGCCAGTTGCCTCCAAGTGTGCCAGAGGTGGGAAAGATTTTGTGGCACGCACTGCTCTTCCCCCAGACCTCAGGTCTATTTTCCTTTCCACGTGCCTGCACAAATTATCCGGAGAGCACCAAGCAGAGAATGAGAAATCCTTTCTTGCCAAAGCCATATTCAGAATGAGCTGTTCTGCACGGGGGAGGGCTCCGTTCCCCTGGCTCCACATGTCACTCCCCGGCCTCTGAAAAGAGAGACGCCAGCCTTGCGGTCATAATGCTGATAGCACCATTACAGCCAAAAAATCTATATGCAGGGAGAGTGGAACGAATTCATTCATAAAACTCAGATCTATTGTGACTGAAGAGAAGCATTGTCCTCAGGGCATCTTACATCAGTAAACTGGGAGGAGGAATCCTTGCAGATGTACACACACACACACGCAAAGAGGAAGTGCCACTTGCCTTCAGCCAGAACTTTGCTATAAATACAGGTTGTGTTAGGAATAAAGGACAGCAAAGTTTATAGATGAGCCATGGTATTTAGAAAATTATTTAAAAAATTAATTTATGTGTTTTAAGAATTTGGCATTGCCAGCATGCTGCAAATGTTGATGTCGACAGCTTAAAATATTTCACCTCCGAATTCAAAACAAACAAGGAGGGAAATAATAGTGGGCTGCTGGAAGCTTTTGAGCATATTCAGGTTTCTTTCTTCTCCTCACCTTGTCCCAGGATGGTGTCTGGGTTAGAGAGAAAAAGCGAGTAACAGGAGAAGGCTTTTTAAAGCCCTATTTTTCATTCCACAAGACATGGAAATCCCGGATTCCACATACTGGATTATGAAAAGCAATTATGGAATGAGCTGAGAGTGCCGGACACGACTGGGGGTTGCTGATTGCCTCCTCATTATGTCACATCCAGATCTGTAATACTCAGAAACCACAGAGATCTGAGAGTTTCTCCTAATTTTTATTTAGCAATTCAGTTTTCATAATAGGAGTGAGACACCGAGACAGGCGGTTCGTTTCTAGGTCATCTCTGAACTTCTTGGTAAGTTAAAGATACACAGCCTTTAGCCTTGTGCCTTCTGACACTACCCGAGGCTGGTAATAATCACTCAGAAATGCACTGCCTGTTGTGTCTTATTGCTTAAATAAACAACCGTGTACAAGGAGGCTGTCTTATCTCTCTTGGGCTTCTGGATACATCAGAAAGCAATCAAGCTTTGCTTATGTAGCCTAGATATCAGCAGAACTCACTAAAACAACAGCCATCCTTATCTGTTGTTCTCTTTGCCATGCAATTTTGTAAAACTCAAAATACATTATTTCTGTAATTTGCTAGCAGCAAACACAAATTAGCGTATGATGGGGGAAATAATGGCCATTGGTGGGAGTTTATCCTCTCTCTGCCTCCCTTTTTGGAGATGTTGTGATCTCATACCTACACTGTTTCCCACTGATAGCTCTGTTTTCAGGTTCAATAACATGCTACAGCTGAGAGAATTTACATGACTAGATGTAGCACTTATGGAATAAAAGTAGAGCGATATAAATGAAGACTTGGTAAGAATGGAATTATCAAGGCTTTTAGGCAGAAAAGATGTTTTGCCATTTGCTTTGTAATTTAATTCAGAATATCAGCACTTTTCAAAAAAAATGCCTTGAAAAACCGAGCAAAGACCTACACCTGCATCATTTGTTTTCAATGGCAAAAGGTACATGGTTGATACGTAACCATGGGGAAATGCCTAAGAGTCATGAAGTGAGGACTTGTGATTATGATAGCTTCATCTGGGGGCTTGTCCAGGGTAGATAGGTGTGGTTTTCCAAGAAAGCCAATTTCTGGCAACTTTTTGATGAACCTTTTTTTTTTTTTTTAAATGACTCTCTTAACTTGAGAAGGTTTTTTGGGGTAGAATATTTTAACATTTTCTGTAGAATCTTCCTTTTTAAAATTTTTTGTCTAAATTCTAAGTTTAGAAAAGGATGAAAAAGGAGAAAAAATGCTGAACTTGTACTCAAAGAGAATTAATTATCCATTTGATTTTGGTTATTTTCACTCACCACATATAGGAGGTCTCTACCCAACCGCAGCTCTTTTGTTACTTGCTCACCTGAGCAGTAGAGATGGAAGCACTCTTCTCAGTGTTGCTATTGCTATTTCATCCACTGTTTATAAAATTGGCAAGGATTAAAAAGAAAAAAAAAGCGATTCCAACATCAGTCTATGGTTTGAGATGCAGGAGGTGATGGCAAAGTTACGCCATCAATATTAAATTCAAACCTCAGGTTATCTCTGGTGGAGCCAAAAAGCACCATGTTGTGAAGTACCACAGCAAAGGAATATTCACTTTTTGGTAACATCTAAGGCACAGTGGTGTCCTCTCTACTACTCTCTGTTCCTTTCAGCCTACTTATTTAGCCTCATTCCCACCTCCTTGAAGAGCCCTTATGTGGAGTGAAAACAGCCAGTACAGTGTTTCCACATAAAACTATTTCTGGGTGATAAATTCCAAGAATTGAAATGCTGCTGTGTAGTTGCATCATGTCACCTCTGAAGATGGCCTGATACAAACGCGTGGATGTGTTTTGCATTCTCTCCTTCTCTCGTTTTATTTCATTTAATCAGTGTAGTTTACTCGAGCTGTTCTCCCCTTGCTGATTAGACTTGTAATTCTTGCACATATGGTGGTGTTTGTGGAGAAAACATTTCCCTCCTCTCCCCCTCCAACCCCAAATCTGTGAGTCTTTTACTTTGGCTCTGTTCTTATCAAATAATTGCAGCTGTAATTAAAGCACAATGAATCAGCACCAGTCACAGGGTTGAGTTCTTCCTTAAGAAATTACATGCCCAGATGTCGGAGATGGCAGGCAGTTCTAGCATTTAAATAATGTTCCCATGAAGTGCCGCCAACCTGAAGGCAAATCTGTTTTCTACCTTTTTTTCTGTGCAAACCACTGTACAAATGGTGTTTTAAAGACGCATTGTTGTTACAGCTTTCATCATAAACTTACATGACTACCTCCTGTAGTGATGTGCTTGCTCACTGTCTATCATTCGGGCACTTGGTACGTCTGATCTGTAGACAGTTCCTGGCAAACAGAGGGAAACCAAGCTGGAGGTCAAGCTAGGTGAAAGACTGTACCCATTGGCTTTTAGTGAATGTCTCTTCTTCAAGAGAGATGGCGATGCCACAGAAAAATGAGGTTAGGAGGTATAATAAATACTGATGGTTCAACTTAGCCAATAGAAAGGACATTCAAAATCAATATTAACATGCTACTGAATTAATGTAGATGGTGAAGTCTTTTACAAGCACGATAAAACTGTGAGATGCTGGTCTGCTAAGACTTCAGTTAAGGACAGATTTCCACTGTGACTTGGAGCAAAGGACTTGAGGGTTTAAGTCCTTTTTGGGCCCCTCGAAAATGCAAGCATGAAATTCAAAGGTTGAATACTGAACTTGTAAGGGAAAACTGGGCTAAGAAAACGATCCACTGTGAGTGTGTGTAATGTGACAAACACATTATGGTATCTGTAATACTGGTGCCTTAGGGAACCCTAGCCATTTGCTTATATGCGGAGCAAAACTCTGCTTTTCTTTTAAAAACATAAAAGAATGTACGAAGATGTCTGATTCAAGTTTAAGCCTCCTGATCATTTTTAGCAAGACCCAGACTTCGCATGTAAAAACTAGAAAATTAAGTTAGGAACCGACTCTGCTATCGGGTGAAACATACTTATTCTGGAAGAAAAACAACTAATTTCAGCAGAGTTGCTCACAATTAGACCACTTTTAAATCAGAATCAGGTTTCCTGTGACTAATGCATACACAGTTCTGTCTACGGGATGATACTTAAATATAAATTGAATTCACAGTACAGCTGAGTATGTTTTTAGTAAAAGTTTAAAAGCTCTGAGGATTTTTTGCTTTATAATGCACAAAAGTAACATACTGTTTTTTTCTTTTTCTTCCTCTTTTTTTCTTCCTCCCCTCCTTGGAACAGCTATATCTGGCATGATTGTTCCCCCCATGTGAAAGAATTGCCTTGAAGAATTTTATTAATGAAGAGGTTGAATTCTGCTTCAGAGAGAATCTGATACAAGTCCCAGAGTGGAACTTTTTACTCAGGCCTTTTTAAAAAAAAAGAAAAAAAAAAAAGAAATAAAGAAGAATCTTACAATAACTGCGGATTTTTAAACAAAACAAAAATCACCATCCTTGCAAATACTGAAATTAACAATCTGCAATTGCAAGGTGTTGATTCAAGTTGTCCATCCCAAATACATGGGAGATATATTTATTGTATGTTGATTAAAAAAAATCCACTTTTTTTTTTTTTTTTTTGCAGGGGTGAGGGCTTGCTTTTGTTTTATGTTTTTCTTTCTGTTTTTTTTTTTTTGTGTTTGTTTTTTTTAAGGCTTGATTTAATCAACACCATTTGTCTTTTATAAGTCATACAGTTACGTGAGGGACACTAGAGATGGAACTCCACATTTTTAATTTATAATTTCTTTCTTTTTTTGTTTTTTTTTTTAAAGCCGTGTAAAGAAAAAATGAAGTGGTGTCATTTACAAACAAGTCTATACGGGACAGAATAGAAGTGCCAGTTAGTTTTTCGTAGAAGAATTATGGCCATTTAATTAAGGGTCGGCTTATACCGGTTGCTTATCCAGCGGTGCTTGGCTGATACGGTGCATTTCCAATGTTCTTCAGTAGGGGTTGCTCCCTAGGAAGGTGATGTTTCTGGATGGCGAAGGTGGGATGAGGCGGGGGATGTCTGTAACTGCTAATATCAGGCTAAATAGCCCTGTAAATAATGCAACGAGGGAAGAGGGTGAAAGCAGAGGTAAGGATGCAACCACCAAGCACATTTCCCCCTTGAGCTGCAAATCCAGTGCCTCTAGATACCGTGCTAAAGACCCGGATCGAGGTGAGCAGGGCTCTGCCTCCAGCTCACGCCCACAGAGGGGTCTACCCGACCGCTCGTGTCAGCAGAGGCGAGTGGAAATGCTGGGATGAGTTTTTCAGAGCCCTCCTAAAGCCCCGGCCAGCGGCTGGTGCTCCCCGGGCACTGGCGGCATCTCTGGCACCGCAGTCCAGGCCCCCTCCTGCTAGGACCAGCACCGTATCAGTCGACCCTCTCAGTTTGTATCATAATATATTAAGCACCAGGTAAATGCTTTTTGAATAGTAAATGGAAAAACGAGTTTCAGGTGGGGGTGGAGGTGGGAGGGGGCTGTTAGGAAGATTTCGAATCAAAACCATAGCTTGTTTTACAAGAATTTTGCTATCATCGGGGAAGTGTTCTTAAAAACTGTTAGTCCAAGAGGCAGCAAAGCTCTGAAGATGCATTACCTGATATTTTTTTCTTTGCTGTTGTGTTTTGTATGTAGTTATAAATACTGTAGATTTTTTTGTGATTTTTTGCCAAAGTTGTTGTTCTATTTATACATTTTAATGTCTTAAGACAGTTTTTCAATATCACAAAAAAAGAATTTTACTGCATATTTTGCAAAAAGAGCTCACTACCTTTAGCTTGCACATACTTGCAAAATTAATTAAAGAAGAAAAAAGCTTTTTGTTTCTGTTTTCTTTCTTTTTTTTTGGTTGTTTGTTTGTTTTAAAGGGGATTTTGTAAAATATCCATATAAATAATGTATTTATCTTTGGAATTTGTACATTGCTTTTTTTCCCCTACCCCAGTTTATTTTATTGTGTATGTTTGCTATGTGAAAAAGTGCTGATTTGTTTGGTCATTCACCATTGTATTAGCTGTTTAAATGTGATTTTAAAACATTTCATTTATAGTTTTTTTTTTTTTTAGTATTGTTTAAAACCATACTTCCATTTTTTTAATTTCCACCCAAAAGCCATTGTCTATTTTTGTATTATTTGTAAGTTAAGAAGTTTTTTCCAATATATGGCAAAAAGTAGCATATTATTCTTGTAGCATTTAGTTATGTAGATTTTAAAAAAAATGTATCCTTTGCTTTTGAGGCTTAACGAAAACTAATGCTGTTTTACTCTATTAATATGCATGGGATTTCTCCTCTTTGGAGTGACGCATTTTTGTGCATTAAATATGGGGAGAAACTTCATAGAACTCAATGAAAATACTTTCTTTCTTAAGTCTGCTTGTATATTTCCCTGTCTTTCACATAAATATAAACCAGCAGATTGGATGCCTTAACAATGCAAATCATATTCATTTCACTTGTACATTGTACTGTGCACCAGAACTGTCAATCATCACTAACATTCTAAGAAAAAAAAAAAAAAAAAAGGAATTGAAAAGCACAAAAGAACTGTTTTGTTACCTTAAAACAATATAACTTTTTTCTAGTCAAGCAAGAAATCATTTACAACGATGCTGCAACTGTGCATGCTTCCTGTATGAATTTTGCAATGGTTTTCACTAGAATGTCACAGTGTGATCTTTTGGGGGAAGGGAAGAAAACAGGAATTTTTTTTTCACGGTGAGAAAATAAAAGGAGAACAAAACTGGAAAAATGGGAGAGACATCAGTTTATTGCTTCTCTGTATTCCAAGCAATTATTCTAATTCACATAGTAAGCAACAGCACGACAATGTAATCAAATTTAAAGCCATATTTTGTCCAGTGACACCATCAACTACTCTTGTAGAGCTCCACTCAAAGTCGTAGCGATTTTGACACCAGTGTTTAGCCATCTACGTTTGTAGTCTTCATGCCAGTGTCCAAAGATCCTTTGACCATGTGCATAGTTTTATTGCAGCTATTTGTAGTGATCTGATCAATGAGACCCTATAAAAATCCCCCTGTACCACCCTCATCTTTTACAAAGTAAAAGATGCAGCTGTTTACAGAATATGGCTTTAAGTGGAAACGTTCAGATTTCAGTTAAAAAAATAAAAAGGTGAAGCTTCACAATGACTGGATTGCATAAAATATGCCTATTTCCTCACAGTTGTACTAGGATGCAGCTAAAATGAAGTCATCTCTGAAACTACTAACCTTTCACCTTCTTATCTAAATCTTTTTGAATAGACACACACACTGTACAGTTCTATTGTTAGAGAAACTAACTACTGTAGAGATTGTTATAATTTTTTTGCAGAAATTCAAGCTGTAAAAACTTTTCAACTTTCACAATATTTAATTAAAGTTACTTCCTGTCTGTGAATACAGCTCCTACTTGTGTATTTATTTTTCTGCTTCTGCTGGCTGGTAGATGAGAAGACCACTGAACTGGCTTTCTGAGAGTAAGGAAAAGCAGAAATACATGGCATTACGGAATTGCAGGGAATTATGGACTCTTATTCTTACTGGTGGATTTTAATGGATCCCCATTTATTATATTGAAAGCTTGTCCAGTTAGCACAGATGCATTATTTTTTCCATCATGCTGTTATGTCGATGGCCCAAAGAGCCCATGTGGTTTTTTTGCTTGTGACTTTTAAGAACATACCTAGTCTTAGGTGCCTGGCTATAAAGAGCTTACTGTCTAAACAGACAGTGATCATAAAGTGCAAGACAAAGGTGTATTAGTTTCTGTTCCACAGGCCCAGGGAGATTTAAGTCTTCATCTCGGTGTTGTTTAAGTCAGTGGTAACACTTCCACTGCCTCTGGGGACCCAGAACTAGAGCTTAATAAGTGACTTGCTCAAGGCCAGCTCCAAGATTGGCATCAAAGACTTTTGAGTAGTAACAACATCATTGACTTGACCATGAAGGAGGCTCCTATAAAGCACTTCCACGCTGTCACCCTTCATAAATGACACATCCATCAGCTACTAAATTGGTTCTAGGTGTTTCATTTTATTTTGTACCTCTAGCAGAAGAGGAACATAAGGAGTTTTACCTCTGGGATGAGGAGGGTTGTGACAATGACACCCAAATGGAAGTGACGAGTGGCTGTTTTTCAGAAAACCCTGGGGACAACCAGACACCTTTAAATGCCATTCCTAAGGCAAGGCTGAGAGGGGTTTTGGTAGAAACATGGACACTGGGCTGCAGCTTACATTAAAAATTACTAAAAAGTTGCAATTTGCTAAAAATATAAGGAGCTGTAAGTAGGTTCTTGCAATGGAAGGTGTTGGGCATCTCTTAACTCAGTGCTAGGTCCACCCTGATAGCTGTTGGGAAAAAAAAATAATAATAATAATAAAAAAGTGCTCTTGAGAAAGTAAGGCCCCCAAGCAAAGCTTGCTCTCTGAGCACAAGTGTGTGGTTTCGTCTGTCTGAGACAATTCCCCCAGTCTGCTTTCAAATGGTGTGAACATTGGCACTCCTCACTGCAGCCAAGGGCTCTGTGTGTGCTCAGCACACTGGAAAAAAGTCAAGTTACATGTAGCTATAAACCATTCTTCAGGATTAAATTCAGCATGTAACATTAGACAACCTACTGTAGGCAGAGCAGATGCAGAACTTTGCTTCAGTCTTTTGGATCCAAGGAATGTGCTTTCATCTGACATTTATTTCATCCACATTAAAAAAAAAAAAAAA
>VZSV01000015.1:6032831-6090118 GCA_013398735.1 Nothocercus julius
GCCCGTTCCAGCCTGCAAGCGGAGGCCGGAGGTGCCGGGCAGCTGAGGAAGACCTGGCCACCATTTGCTTGCCTCAGCAGCAAAAGAGTAGTGACATATATATATATATATATATATAGTCAGTCCAACCTCGCGCTGGCGGTCAGACTGCCCGTCCCCACCACACGAAAATGGCCCCTCAGCCTTCCTCAGCCCTAGGGGCTTCATGGCCCCACTTCCCCAGCCTCAGAGACCACGAGACCCCCCAACTGCCCCCACCAAATGGCGCCTTACGGCTGGGGACTCGCAGGCCGCCCCATCCACGGGCCCACGCTCTGCCCGCCGTTCCATACCCGGGGCACAGGGCTCTGCTCATGCCGGCTAGGAATGGACAAGCCAAAGTCTGCTCATTTCCCAGTAGAAATTTCTCCACAGTCGACAGACCACCTTGAACCGAGCTCCTTGCCTGTCTGGCCATTGCGGGCCTCCCTCCATGGCGGAGACGGCGCATTTTATTTTTAAAATAAATCCCATCATACTCTATTTTCCAACACTCTTAAATTCAGTAGCAGCCTTCAGTTAGCCCAGCGTGCAGTCGCAGCCATTCCTGTATTGACAGCCCCCGTAGAGCGTGCGGGGGATGCGCCAGGCGCCATGAGGGCCGAGCCGAGGGACACGCGCGGCTCCGCGGCCGCCTGCGAGGGCCCTGCGCTCGCCTGCTCGGCGTCAGGGGGCAGCACGGCCGCCGTCCCTACCAACTACCAGATGGTTCAACAGTCCTAATCGTGGGGCTCACTGTAAGGTAAATAAATAAATAAAGCCTACGAAGCCACAAACAGATGTGCTGTTGTCTGAGGCAGATGTGACGCTCTCGTCTGCCTTCGTGGGAGAGAGGCCCAGGAGCTCCCACCATCACACAAACACACACCCCCTCCAAAAATCATTAATTTATCACTTCTCCACACGGTGGCTTTCAGGAAGCTGCCCGGAGACGGTGTTCCGAGGTGAACTGCCGCCTTCCCCAGGCTGGGGCCTACAGGTGTGCTGGCAGGAACGCACAGGGTGCGCATCAACTTGCTGCTCTGCGCGCCGCGCTCCTCTCAAATCACTGTTATGCCCTTCCCGCTTTAAACACCATGGATCAGCTATAACAACACTTGATATTTATTTTATTTCAACTATCACTCTGATTTGTCAGGTGCATTTTTTATGCACAGCAGGTGTACCCTAATGGGGTGAGGGAATAAACAGAAAATTGATGGGCTTACACACCCATTAGCTAATGGATTACTAAGCAAAAGGGACTCTGTTTAACCCCACTGCACTTAGCCCACCGTTAGGAGGAATGGTAAAGACTATAAGCTAACACTCAAACGTCTCTTCACAGACCCAGGGGAAGGGAGCTCAAACTTTAATGCATCTTTTTTGATAGGCAGGTGAATGAACGTGGCTATCATTATGCAATCTCGTGGCTCTGGCAGGATTTATCATCCGCACCATGTGCCCCACGCACTCGGCTTGCTCCTGACCCGCCTCACTGCGAGCCTGTCCCCGGCGCTCGGGAAGGGTTAAACGGAACAAAATGAGCCCAGGCAGAGAGGGTCCCTACACCCCACTTGCACAGAGTGTGCTGGATAGGTAGAAATGGGACGGCAGCTTGACGTGCCCCTACCGCAGCACCAGTAAGTTAGCAACAAGCGTTCTTCTTCAATGGCCTTGTAGCAACATTATCTATAATCAGTTATTTTAAGATAGATGTGCCTCGTTAGCAACAGAACAATGCAATTACTTCCCCTCCTCCCCTCTCTCCAAATCCCAGGATTTTATTGGCCTATTAATGGTTTGATTTGTTGCTGGTAGAAACAAGGAAGGATTCCAACTCATTGATCATATTATCCTACAGATATCCAGCAGAATAAATAAATGGGATAATAAAACCCAAACCATATGCACAAAGGTTATGTTTTCTAAATCCTTTAGTGTTCTGCATCATAGTTTATGTTCCCTTTCAACTACAAATACACAGTTCAGCACAGTACATGACAGTTAAAAAAGGTCTGTAATATTAAAGGTTATCTTTGCAATCTTTCTCCATCTTTCCCACATAGAAACAAGTCACACTGATTCTCACTACTCACAAATGCCATAAGGAACAACCCCTGACACAGGTGTACAATCAAAAGGCAATTCCAAAGGAGCCTTCTGCAAATATCAACTTGATCCTGAGAACAGGCAAATGCTCGCTTTGCTTTAAGCACTGGAAGAGTCCTGCCGACTTCAGTGGGGTGGATCATGTGTTTTAAGAGAAATAGGTGCATGTGTGCAGTAGAGATGAAGGTAAAAGAATAAAAAAACAAGAAAGGGTGTAATTCTATATTACTTTTCTCTAAGCAGTGGCACACACAAGCTTATAGCCAGGGGGGAAGCTAAGGTGTCCTCCTGGATTTGAGGGAAAAGAAGGTGCTTCGCATGCTTGACAGACCAGCCCCTGAGCTCTTTGGTGCGCTTCAATGCAGATTTCCTGATTTCCCTTTTTTTCCCAGAAGAAACCAGCAGTGAGCTCCCCTGCAAACTCAGTGCTGTTAAAGCACAGTATGGGAAGGGTGGCAATTTTATGGCCAGGAGGTCTGCCCCAAACCATTTCTCCACTGGTTCAATTCCACAAAGGCCAAGAGCTGCCGAGTTCTTTTTTTTTTTTTTTTTGGTAATTTGAAGTATTTTGAAAAAGGCAACAGGACTAAAGAGCAGGACAACATTGCTGCTGCTGTCACTAAGAGAAGTTGCCAAAAATGAAAAAAAAAAAAAAAAAAGGCAAAAAATACCCCCATCTGGGCTGGGTTTTTGTAAAATGTCACAAGCATAATGGCAAAGACAGAAGTCACTGGGACTTCAGTAGGGTGAAAAATGGCACCCAGAACCATGCTTAATCCAGAGAGCATTGGTTGGGCTGAAGTCTACAGAAACCACTGGAATAAGAACCAACATAAAACTATTACCAACTCAAAACAATGCTTGAGAAATACAATAGGGTCCAAGCAACGCATGAATACAGCTTTAGCTGTGGGTTGTAGTTTTTGGGTTGAAGAGGATTTAATTTATTCTGAATTTCATCAACATATATCTAAAAGGCTGGAGATGCATAGCAACTGGTTTGTTGATTACTAAGAAATTAATTTACTCAACTCTAAGACTATGGGACCTTACACCCAAAATACCTGAACTTTTTTCATTTTTATTTCTTATTGTGCCTTCTGTGCTGTAGCTAAGGTTATTTTACAGCAGCTGTCAGTCATAGCAGTAACAACTTCCACAGCAGCAGCTCCCATTTGGCAAACTCACTATACAGAAAGCGTTGTGACAGAGTGGAAGGGGCTTCTTTCTCTTTCTTAATATCATCTTCCCCTAGGATAGACTACCTTGCCCTCTTCAGCACAACACACTTGGATCACACTGCAGAGTTTCTGAATGCTGCTTTTAAAAAGGTATATCTGTTTGTTTTTATCAACGCATTTCAGCTCCTCTGGCATGCTGTCTTTGCAGCTCTAATAGAGACACTTCACATGTAATAAGGTCACACAGTGATCCTCACGTTCGACTCCACTCCTATCACCATGTTAAATTGAAACAATGTGTGTGCATCAGATTTCTGCAATGCAGGGAAGCTATAACATCTACAAGTTTTGTGATGCGATGAAACTAATGATTTGGATTTTATTTTCTGGGTACCACATTCAGCTGGTGAACTCTCAAAAATACACCTTACCTCATTTTATCTCTATCTCTTTACCTCTCAAGAGCTTTCACCAACAGATCTACTTTCATGCTGAATAAAAAAAAAAGTAATTCTATCAGTAATTTATGTAAATTAGAAAACTGATTAGCATAAAGCTTCTACTTGTGATAGTGGGGTTACAAAAGTGGGTTGATAGGTAAAAATGATCTCCTTAGTGATAATTAACTTTGATCTCTTAAATAACTGTTAACTTTCATAAAGAGGGAGAGTACAAATGACATTTGCATTGTGGCAACTGTAAAAAAGGCAGAACATAACTTTCATTGGAGATTACATGATAAGCTCTGTTCTCAAAGAAAATATGCTCGTTTCAAAGCAAAAAATGTCATAAATTGTCAAGGACGGTTGGGTTCGCTCTTATACCCAGTGCTAACCTGAGTGCACTGAAAAGAGACATTGCATATGTTTGTGTGAACAACTCCATACATCCGTATGAATGGTATGTATTGTCTACAAGGAAATGACAATACATGTTCTGCTTAGTACTTCTATGAGACCATTCATCCAAGGACTTCCAAGTACTTTTTAAAGATTAATTCATTCTGACTATGTCTTTCTGAGGTAAGTAAATATTAGTCTTATTGTAACATTATAGGGAAATGGAGAGACACAGCAGCTAAGAGACTTCCTCAAGGTCACTAGATTGTGGCTGAAATGACTCGCTTCTTGCTGTGTGTGCAGATGGGGCCTCCTGGCAAAGCACGTGTCTTTGGGCATTGAAAGTTTATTATACTCAAACTTTGCTTTGGATACTACTTGGAACATTTTCCCAACACTGTTTATTGGATTCTGAACAATTTCACTGTGCTTGTACAGGGTTAGACAGTGTTACCGTCTCCGCTTAACAAATGGAAAACTGAGGCACAGAGAAATAAAGATCAAATGTTTCAATTAGATGTGACCATTCAATTTGAGCAATCTAGGGCCCAGTAGTTAAACCAGGAGACACCCCAAGGTGCAATCTCTAGTTTAAGTTAGATGAAGATAAGCAGTTGTATTGTGAGTTTTCTGGCCACAGTAGAAACCTCTTCAAGCAAAACTGCAAGTGGTGAAATCCCACTCAACCTCCCAGCAAATGAGATATTTTGAAGCCCAGTATAGAAGACAATAACTATCAGCCACAGCTCTGTCTGTCCTAATGGACCTGCAGAAAGATATATGCAAGTCAAAGACATATGCAGAGAAAGTAAGTGTAAAAGAGAAGTTACATGTAAAACACAGTGTAAATCAAGAAACACAGATCCACACCTGAGACAGACCAGATGACTTTATGTACTTAAATTAAAAGAATATTTTAATAAATGTGTCCTGTGCAGTTTCCAAACATTTCAATTCATGGAAATCATCTTGCAACCTTTCTTGTGCACTTAAAGCTCCTGGCACTGTAAGCTGTTGCAAAAGAATCATTGCAACATCTCACTATCTTTCTTGGCTAGCTCCTCCAGATGCGGAGTATGCTGGCCATTCTCTGAATCATTTTTCCTGTCATCTTTCTTCCTTTGATATGCATGAAGTAAAAGGAAAATGGCAGTCTCCTAATTTTTGTTTCCACCCAATGTCAGGAGAAAGAGGAAGGAAAAAAAAAATCACTTTTCTAATGCAGCTTTTAAAATAGAAAAGAAAAAAAAATACAGTACTTAATAGGCCTCCCTTGCAATTTAAAAACTGATTTTTCAGGACTCATATATTCAAATCTCCAAAGTCTATTTGAAGACACATCTGAAGGTGCACCCTGCAACCTGTGTGTAGCAAACTCTTTTGAATCTTGTCCTTGAAACAAAAATTACTGTCCCATGGGAACTCAGCAGTGTAGACAACCACTAGCTGCAGAATGACTGAAAGCAGAGCTGAGAGTCCTTGCAGCTGGGAGGGAGAAGTGGATGAGAGAGCGAGGGAAGATGAGAAAAGCCTTCAGGAGCCATTTGGGAGACAGTCACTGGGAAGAAGAAAGAAAGACATGCACTAAAAACAACAGAAACACAGGTGGAAATGGCCTACTGGGAAATCAGGCTGTCAACAAACAAAAGCCGAAGGCCAGAAAGCAGTTTCAGTAGCAGCCCCTGCTAACAGGGCTTCAGTGTTCAGTAAATAAATTAGCAGCAGCTTTGACTGTTTGGAAATTAGTAGCGACATGATGAAAGAAGCAAATGACTTGCTTTTATCTGGAGTGGAGGCACTAAACTTTGAAAGAAATCCTTACTTGTATTAGGAGAAGCAGAGATGCTTATATCAGCTTAGACTTGAACAACAATGATAACAAAAAAGTTTCATTTCATTTACCAGAGGCTCAGAACTTCGTTTGTAACTAATGAGACCTGTGTCCCCCCGGACTGCTTCTGACAGCATCTCTCCCTTGAATAGTTTATCACTTAGGAGGTTTAAAAAAAAAAAAAAAAAAAAAAAAAAAAAAAAAAAAAAAAAAAAACAGAAGACCAAAAAATAAAAAAAAAAAAAAAATAGAAAAAGAAAAGAACTTGAGTTGGGACATTATATAAAAAAGATGACTTGGATCAACTCTTCAATTATTGCAACCTGGGAAGACTCTTTTGGGAAAAACTCCACTGATGTACTTCTGTTGAGAATTTGATCCCGTTTAATTAAATGGGAACTAAATAAGGGGCTGAATAGTAAACACTTCAGCATGTGCTTACACATTCAGCGTATGCCAAAGTCCTATTGATTCCATTGAGATATAATTTGCTTAAGCACTTTTGCTGAATAAAGTTTCTTAAGGAATTAGGGCCACAGTTATTGGAGATGAATGTTTATTGTGTCAGATGCATTAAGAAGAGACTCTTCCCCAGATTCTAGTAGCTTAGAAAGACAGTTAGATAAGGAGTAATATTGCAGCCTCCAGACTGAACAAATATTTATATAAAGCGTGCTGAGTGTGTTTGATATGGCAACAGGTCTAGGAGGCAAGCTTGTACTTACAAAAGAAAGCAAGAACATCCTGTGTAGTTCTTTTATCTGGTCGGTCCAATCTACAGTCCTAAACCAGGTCCATGCAAAACTCCAAGCATAGACTTTGTCCTTAGCATGGACAGTCCAGGGATGCATCCTTATAGCCTCTGACAAATGGCAACAGTCTGTGCTTTACCTACATTCCACTGATTTGGCTGGATCATGTATATGACAATACCACAAAATGGTGCCATGAACTGTAAGATGGGCTCAGGCATGTAGGGTCTAATTTGCAAAGCAATCTGTTGCCATATCTAAAGGATCAGATTTCATAACTATGTTCAACCTGTTCTTGAAGGCGGCATTGGTTTTCTTGTCCCTGCAAATACCTGACTGAGGCAAGATCTCCTTCCGCTGAGACTCATGCTGTTAATTCTTGCCACCATGAGAAGTTAATTAGATAGCGTGCTTTTAACCAAAACAGAGAGTAAGTAGAGGCATCCCTCAGTGATCAATACTGGTACCAATACTGCTTAATATCTTCATTATTGTCTTGATTATGGGATAGAGTGCATTCTCAGCAAGTTTGCAGATGACACCAAATAGAGGGGAGCCATCAATAACTGACTGGCAGGGCTAGTATTAAGAGACACCTGAACAGGCTGGAGAATAGGGCTGATAGTAACCTCATGAAGCTGAACAAAACCAAATGCAAAGTCTTGGTATTTTGGGGGCTGCAGCACAGGGTATATGAGGAGAGATGAAGGGGTAACAGATACTTCTGGAAGGTGCACAGCAACAGGACAAGAGGCTATGAACACAATTTGGAACATGGCAAATTCCAGTCAGATATAAGGAAGTTTCTGCTTTATTTTCCCTTAATAAGAAGATGGTCAAATACTGGAGCAGGTTCCCCGGAGAGGCTGTAGAATCAGTATCTTTGGAGGTGCTCAATATTCAACTGGACATGACCCTGAGCAACCTGATTTAAGAAGACCCGGTCTGAGCGGTCTGAGCAGAGCCTTGGACCAGATGACCTCAGTAGTCCCTTCCAGCCCAAATTAGTCTAAGATTCTGTGAAAAAGGAACCTGACACAAGTGGTGAAGATGATGTGGAACTATGTAATAGCTGGCACAGTTTTGTGAAAACATCTTAGACCCAAGTATACACAGAATTTAATTAATTACAAGGCAGACATGACATAGTTGGATTTTTAGTAAGCCTTTAGTTTAGTGCTGCACAAGAACTCAACAGGAAAGCTAGAATTGCACAGCCTGCATAATAACACAATAAGGTAGATTAAAATCCATCCAACAGCTGGGAACCAATGAGTTACCATCAATGGTTTTATGTCAAAAGAAAGTGAAGTATCAATTGGTCTCCCACAGGGATTGATACTGGAGCCAGTATTAATCGATATACTCATTAACAGATCAGAGAAGAATGTAAATTCAATGATGATAGGATCTGCAGAAGATTCAAAGGAAGGGTGATGATGTGGCAATAAGGAGATGACATCGGAATAGAATTGCAGTCAAACAGTGTGAAGATTTCAACATATAAACAACAAGCAACATTTAATATTTCACATATTTTGGAAAAAAAGAAAAAAAAAAGCATAAATGTAAAATAGTGATAGTACCTAAACCTACCACTCCCAGAAAAGCCCTCAATTTAACCATTAACTATGCACCATTGCAAAAGAATAAGGAATGAGTCCTAGTCTATGAAAAGTCCTGCAAGAAAAAAAATACATTTGCCAATGTTTTTGTTGTCAGATGTGCAAAAGTATGGCCAAATGTTAGAAGATGTTTTGATTAAAGCAGACCACAACAGAGGTCTGCAAAGACTGGATTAAACCTAACCTGTGTACTTCGCACTGACTTAGATTAAGTAAACAGAACTATTTCTGCATGTAGCAGATGAAAACTGTGCTAATGGTGATAAGGAGACAGATTTTTTTTTCAGGATTGATATGAACTGGTACAGATCATAATACTTCTAATGCTTTATCTCCCAATGTTTTCTGACACTTTACTATTCTAAATTCTGATGTTTTGCTGTGTGCAAATATTTTTTTCATGTTGCTTGGCAGAAGTGTGAGCTGCCCCATAGATACTAAACCCAAATAAATTGCCATGTTGATCCAATCTGATCCTCTGTATCACACAGAGCAGCTTATTTTCCTAAACAGACTTCTCAATTTTGAAATTTCAGTGATTATAATAAAAATTTGTTCTGGATTTCAAGCCCTAATCTTCTGAAGAATGCACAGTATCCCTTGCACAAATATCCATAGTGGGATTATAAATTCTCAATCTGCATTGGCTGAGTTTCTCTTTGTAATCTATTTCCTTCAGAAATATTCTTCCTTACGTGGCTACTCAGTGGCACCCCCTCAACTCCATAATGTAATATAACTATGATGTTTCTAATCTGTGTTTATAAACTAGGAATTTACTTTACTCCCATTTAAACCCGTGAAAACTCCCATGGACATTAATACAAGTAGGCACTGAAATGTACTCATTGAAAGCAAGAACTGTGTGATGGAAAACAAGAAATCTTTTAAGCCACAGTTCTTAAGGGTATATTGTATGGTGTTAACTGTTCAACCTATCAGAGCCTCATAGCCATATTAGTTGTATGAATGGGATAAGATTACTTGGGCAATTTTCCTATACATTAGAAACAAATCACAGCTAAACCTTTGCTGGCTCTGTACATTTTAAATTCCCATTTTCTCTCACTAGAACAGAAAGAATAAATACAGAGATAGCTGACCAAACTTAGAAAGTGTTCAAAGCAATCAAGTGCAAATTCCCTCCTGTAAAATGTGAACAAAACAGAAAACCTTTGACTGAGAGGTAACTTCAGAGATAAGCAGTTAGATAGATGCTATAGACAACAAGACACAAACAAATTAAATCTATTCCACTGAAACTGTGATATAATTTCCCTCCAGAGACTATCTAAGACTGACAAAATAAACAAAGAAATAACATGTTTCTTAACTTGTGAAATGTGACAGTCAATGGCAGATGGCAAAACAAAACTAAACCCTGCTGCAAGTTCCTTGCACAAACATGCTGTTTGGAAACTGTGCGGCTGCCTTTCCTCTGACTTCATCCTCCTAGTAACAATACTTTCCCACACCTCCCATCTCTGAGGTTTTCATCCTCTTTCCAGCATGGTCCTCCTGTTTAGGAAACACATTATTTGTTTGCATTGAGGGATGGGCTGATGGTGGAAAGTAGCACATCTGGGAAACAGAGAGCTGTTTGTGTGGGATGTTATGGCACCTCTGAAAATTTCTCTCCCCAACAAAGCTGGGACATGCTGCACTTTGGCATTGCTGGTAGGTAAGACATTGGTAAATGCTGACCATATACCACAGAGCTTTGAAGGCACAGGGTGTGTATTTTAGTCTTTTAAGGAATTGAGGCCAAAGAAAGGAACCTTGGTCCATTAACAGCTCTGTCATCACAAAATCCTGCCAATTAATTTTTGAGACATCTAAAAGTGAGAAATCTTTTGAAGGGTTCAGGTCAGTCCTAAGACTTCTGTATCTGGATATAAGCAAGCTAGCATAAACTAATGACATTGTGAGTCCAGAGGAAGTGTTCTCAGAAACAGAGAGTAAGAGATACTGCAGGCACTACAGAGATGGCCATACTATAAAAGCAAGCTTTAAAGATAGAAGTAAAAGTAAGAGCACGCCAAAGTGCAATACGGTTCTAATTTTCATGTTACTCATAGCAATCATTTTCCATGAACAATCTGTATATGTCACTTACAAATATCTCATTTAATCCTCATCGTTCATATGCACATAATAATCCTTTCAGTGTATTTTACTTGATAGTTTGCCTTTAAAATGTCAGGTCCTTTTCCTTCTAAGTTACAAATTGCTTTTGTGCCTAAAAGTTTATAATGGAAAAATATCTTAGCTCAGAGCTGCATAGGGGCTGGTGACAGAAAATGGATTCCCTCACCGCAGTAGATGGTCAGAAACCAGTCCAGGTCTCCAGGTGCCACCTCCTAATTATTGACGGTGGGGTTCATCTCATATAACTAACTTAAGGCAAGCAATCAGAACAGCTTCCTCGCTAGCCATTTTAGAAGCAGTGTCCCATGGACCACTGTGGGGGCACACACTCCCCCATGGTGGGTAGGACAAATCACCCATCATAGCTTCCTCTTCCTATGCATGGACTATAGAAAGAGGCAGTTACTGCTGCATAGACTTCTCATTTGGCACAGCTAATTGTAGGAAGGTGAGGTAAGTAGCGCTCATAGGGTTGTGCAGAATGTCTGTTCCTCATTTACTATCCACATTAATTCTGCCTGTGTTTTCCTTATCTGGCCTATACTGTAGGAATTCAGGGCCACCCAGACTCCATCTGCTTGTCCTCAAGACATTGTTTTGAGATAGGGAAGTACTATTACCCCATTTGAATCGATGAAAAGACTGTTTAGTCTCATCTAAGCCATATCTATGAAAGGTAAGTGCCTCAATACCTTTGACTACATGAGTCTAAAAGACTTGTGGAGGTCCCATGGGAGGCTCATGTCAAGCAAGACTGTCCTCTAACTCACTGATCTCCAGCTCTCCTCTCACTAGCGCTTGGAAAGTCTAACCAGGATTCTGGTCTCTGAAAACCCCTAAACATGAATTTATGTGTTACTGTTAAGGATGGCCTTTTCGAAATAAAGAGAAACATAGAACAGGGAATAAGAGAAAACATGCAACAGACTGGCAGAAGGACTGTGAGAGTGAATCTATCAGGTTTACTGCCCAATTTGTGCAGTTCATTTCTAAATAGTGTTTTGTGGGTGAGTGGTGGTCCAGGAAGTTAAGCTAAACGGGCCAAAGATGGGCTGTGGAGTAGTATGAAAGATGTGGCATGTTTTCAATCAAAGTTTTATGATAAAGCTGCATGGTGGTCTCTGGGAAATTATGAGGTTTAAAAGTGGTGCAGCATTCTTAAAGTTTTGGGGCCATGGCAGTGCAGGCCAGCTTCGCTATCAAAGACCACTCTTTTCATGATTCTCGAGGGAGTGACTCCTATCAGCGTGCCTTCGCTTGCAAAAATAATAATGAAAAACACACAATGCAAAGCAAAGCAGCCACTCCATAAATCAGATTTTGCACTAACTTATAAGGGTGCTGAGTCCAATTGGCTTCCACTGACTTCAGTGGAGAAATTTCGGTGTTGAGTATTCTGGGGAAAAGTGGCCCCTGGCTGACAGTGCTGCTTCTTCTACCACCAAAGAGCATCCGCTGTACATTTTAACTAGATTTTTTGAGTGCATTCTTTAGCCTTTTCCATGTTAAATAATAATTCTGAATTACATGCATTACTCCACATCTGATAACAATAACAGTTCTCTATCTTAGTGACTAGAGCATTTATGTTGGCACTGTCAGAAACACTAATGCGAACTGAGTCTCTTTGGTGTTCTCAAGAACTAACGAACACCATTCATTTCCTACAGATTAGTTTCAAACCAACAAGTGTTTTCTGGAGCCCCAAAGAATATTTCATTATTGCAATAATGCTGATTGCTCACTTACAAGCAGCAACTCATTCAGCAAAGAAACAGTCTGTTATAGCTTGGTAGCTTTTAAAAGGGAGCAAAAACTCAACAACAAATTGGAGATGAGAGTTAATACTCAAAAGACAGCATGTCATTATGATAAGCATATCTATTGCTGTGAATAATGGAGTGGGTTTAATCACACAATAGTACAGATACACTTAGAATAAATATTTAACAGCGTATGTTGCAAAGCTGAAGCATGTTCTAACCTGACATTCCACAATTCGTGCTCGGTGCTGTCACAGACCAGGAGGTGCATTGCATTGGTGACTTGAGAGAGACACATAAGGGCTGCTACTGCAGGATATATGGGAACGGACAAGTGGACATTGAGCTGCATGTCCATGATCCAATGATGTCATGAAAAAGCCTGTCCATTCCTCTCCTTCTCCTATCTACCCTCCTACCTGCTAAGCTTTTGAAGAAGAAAAGCAATGCTCATGCCAATGGATGGCATGAAGCCTGCCTAAGATAAATTAGAGACAGGCATGCTTCCCTCCTGGGAGAGACCCCCCAGGGAAGTTCGGAGGGGGAGTGTCAAGAGATGAGTTAAAAAACAAGCATTCACGACACTTTCTCTGCTCTAGGAACTCCTGTGCCAGATGCGTTGGTCACAGGCCAGTCAGCTGCATCAGGCTGACAGGACTGAGCAGCAAGGGAGAAGTTGCAGGGAGTGTGGGGCTGGAAACACTGTGGAAAAGGAGAAGATCAGGAGCCTTATGGGCTCCAAAGGCCTGTTACATCCCCAGTAAATCTGCCTGGTATTTACTCCTCCACTCTGCAGCACCTTGCGCTTCCCCTTAGTGGAGGCTTGGGTCCTCAGCCATAATAATAGCACCACGGATTCCTGGAAAACATGTACTTTACCCATGGAGGCCTAGTTACAACGGCTCTTAATGACCCATAAGTTTTAGCAAAAGCACAGTCTCATTTTGTATGAGCAAAATGGAACTGAAAAATGGAAATGGGAACTTCAGGGGGAAATTTATTTGTTATGGAGGAGAGCATGGGTGCAAAGAAGAGGACCTGGGCTAACATACAACAGGGAACAGAGAGTGACCTCAAAGGAGAATAAGAAGAGAATTAAAAACATAATTGGGAAAAACTGAAGGTTAAAAAAAAAAAAAAGTGAAAGAGCTATTGCTAGCAAGGTCTAGGTTTCTTTTAAGGGTGTGCATTACTTTTGCTAGCACAAGGAATAGGTTTTCCCTGAGCTAGAAAAACATTTGAATTTTTTTTTCTTTTTATTAATCATCCATGGTGTGGGGAGGGGAAAACCCCCGGAGAATTTAATGACAGGAAAAAAAAATGGTTTGTGAAGTCAGACTCAGTTTGCGTACCTAAAAAGCAATATGATTGATTTGCAAAAACCACTAGCTTCACAAAGTTCTTCCATCTCTAATGAGAACTAACAGCATTTTTGTCCGGCTTCCCTGCAAAATATTGTTCTAGTGCTGAATCCATCAACAAAAATGGCTAAGCATTAGCTTTCTTAATGGCCTCTAGCTTCGTTTGCCAGCAACTGCAGATGGAGTGGGCTAAGCAGGGCTGGGTCTGAAGCATAAGGCCTGTTGCAGATCTCAGCTGCATTTTGCTAAATTAGAAGTAAGATTGAATAGTGTCTTTTTAGTATATACACTAAACACAGCTTATTTTAGAATCACAGGCTATTTCCCGCTTTGGTAAGGCACAAGAAGTGCATGATCCTTTCACAGTTTAATCAATGTAAATCACTACGCAAGTGAATTATGTGTTGAAGTACCACAAATGAGGGATGGAAAAATAAAGGTGGAGGACTAAAGGGGGACTTTGTTCAGCACTGACAGCATAACTTGTTGATTTTTCCTTCTAGCCTTTTTATCTGTTTCTGTGCTTTGAATGTGTGTTTATAATACACCCTCACTTCTACCTGCCTGCGAGAAAACGCACCCTTCCCTCCCCCTGACTGCTGACATATCTACAGAGCGCTGACAAGGTGAGTGTCAGCACAAAGGGTATGGGTAGGACCTAAGTAGGCTACATAGACCGTACTCGCTATGATCTGTGGCGCATCTTACTGGTCACCAGCCTCCTTCTCTGCCCACTCTCTCACCCCTCTCTTTGAAACAAAGTGTGATACAGCAACACTAGCCTCCCAGCCAAGCTTCCAGATGAATTTATTTCCTAACTTTCAACCTCAGCAGGAGCACCTAGCAGTACACTCACGACACAATTCTGTTTTTATTATTTTTTTCTGCTCTACTTTGAAAAACCCTGAGATTACGATACTTTAGATCAAGCTTGGAGAAGAAGAAAAATTCTGTGAACGGACCTTAATTTAGGTGAACTTCCAGGACCTTGCAAAACAAAAGCTGCATGTTTGGTCACGTTCCTGATAATTCATTTTTCTTTCAGCTGTGGGCTAAACAATCTTGACTTCTCATCATGCACCAGCACTCTGATTTTTTGTTTTGTTTTGTTTGTGTTTTGTTGCTTTTTCAAAAAAAAAAAAAATATATATGCCAGTGACTGCTGGGCAGCAGAGATGGATAAAATGAGTTTCATCTGAGAACAAGAAGCAGTAGTTCTAACTTCTCTTTCCAGTCAACACAGAGATTAATAAAGAACTGAATCACTAATATCTAAGCCTCCTTCTGCCATCTTAATCAATGAGACCATGCACCATGAAATCATAATAGTAACCTCCATAAAATTTAATATCTGTTTATTATGAGTGAAAGGTATTTTGTGAAAAATCTCTTTTCACACACGTAACAACTTCTGGATTTGAAAACAGAAGGAAGAGAAGTATATTTTAAATGTCAATTACAGATGTTTCACTGCAATAGCATTCCTTTTAAAAGGCATTCATGTTTTGCAGTCACTATTAGCATGCTCAGTTCTTTTCATGCACCCTGAATTTTGCACTTTTGATGGTAAAGAAATCCACCTTTCATCTGTGAAGCACCTAAGATGTCAATGGGCTTGTACAGAAGCGAAAGTGGAATTTTGCCAAAAGCATACGACATACAACAATTCGCCATGTCTGTGATAAACAAATAAAAGACAACAAAGGTTTCAAGATAATAGTTCCCGGTAATTATAGGAAAGAATGTCATACCCATGTGACTTCTACTGCATTCATGAGAGACTTAAATATATCAACATAACTTAGGAAGTCTACTTATGACAAAGTGATTTTAAGAATTGGCAACCTGTTCAATAAGGATAGTGCTAAGATATGATACAGAAGATTCAGCATCGCTCATTTTGGATGAGCGTCAAAGCCTAAGAGTGACGAGTACTGCAAATGGATGCTGTTAAGATACACTTCATACCCTTCAAACTAACAGCACCACTCCTCATTTGACAAGAGCTTTTGAATTCAACACCAAACAATTAAGCAAAGAATACATACATGCGCTAACACTTCTGTTAATCAAATATTCAGATGTATTTATTGCTTGCCATTCTAAATCAAAAAGTAAGGTATGTTTTCAATGATCAGCAGAATAACATCCTCAGCAAAAAGTGGTATGAAAGTTTGAAAGTGCATATAAAAGAAATGACATTTGTCATAAGAAAGCAAAAATCTGAGAAATAATTTACTTGGAATCAAAGATAGCATTATTATAATATCACTGACATCTCCTGCACTAAACTTGTTTCTCTAGCAGTGACAGTATGGCAAAGCAATATGCTAATATTGCTTTCATTATGATATGACTACTAGAGTTGGAAACCTATAAAAGTTTTGAAAAAAATACTGCAGGACACAGTGTAACAACAGACGCAGTGTAACAACAAAATACTGTGTTTTGCTGTTATATGTATAATATTAAATGTGTTGGTAATTTGAATGTCACAGCTACTTCAATTTTTTCTAAAATCAAAACCTTGTAGAATTTGTAAGAGTTTATCTGGAATGTACTTTTATACCTGTCATCTAAGTAAGTTCACACTGGTAAAAATAGCATCTGTTCTAGAGAAAGACTACCACATGCTTGCCAACATTTAGAATAGATCTATATTGGAATAGGAGGTATAAGTTGTTCATTCATTGTTTGAGGTGCCCCATCTCAGCCCCCAATTGTTAAATATCGAACTTCTTAAAGGAGTTCCTGAAACACTGGTGAGAGCTGAAAATCATTCCTTAATTTACAGTGAATTGTGTTAAAAATCCACATTGATAGACAATGTTCTGTAGATCTTCGTAGTTGCTGAAATGTATGCATAGTGGTTGGTACCTATCAAAAGGAAAATTAGAATAAATGAATATTTAAATATTTAAATTTTCTAGGATACGTTTGAAGTGCATTTTCAAAGCATTATCATCAGATTGAGAAACCAAGGCTCAATTGGTTACAAACTCCTCACTGAAGAGTTTCCTAAGCCTCCCTTCTCCTTATCTTCGACGCGTTAGCCATCAGAACAGCTTTTACATGCAACAGTGTGACTGTAACCCAAATACTGACTACACCAGCTGGTTCTCTCCAAGTTTCTAAGAATCCCCTTTGGCTGACCTTTAGTAGCCAGTAAAACATGGTGGAAAGGAGACAAAGAGAAGCAGTAACAAGTTCTAGAGAAGCAAGAAGATGCTGAATGCGCTGCTTTGCTTTCTTCAGGGAGCTAGATGTCAGAAATGCTTCTAAGAGTAAATGCTGTGTTTAACAACAGCATATTTTTAATAGAAATAACTGTATTTACCTAGTACAAACATAGGTACATGTCAGTGTATCACACATGAGTTTGTGTGTATATATTTTTCATATAATCCTGCATGCATGTGTTCGTATCTCAGTTTAGCATGAATTGTGTATTGAACTAAAATGAACTAAATGTCCATGTATAACCACATATCTGAGTGGCTCCATTCTGTGTGGCAAAACTAAACAAGGTGTCCTCATGAGCTCATGACCTGAGTGTATTAGCATCTCCACATCTCCCTTTATTTAAAAATTCCTTAATATCATGATAAACTAGATTAGTTTCCACAAACTCCCCTTCCCCTTAGACTCAAAGAGAAAAAAAAAAAAAAAAAAAAAAAAAAAAAGGACAGAGTAATCATCAGTAAAGAGGCAAAATCACATTTCATACTGAATATTTTTTGCTGCTTATCTTACAAAATTATTATTATTTGCTTCCTTAGTTACTCCTATTCATCAGGGTGATGTGTGCAGATTGTGAGAATGCCAAACGTTCTCTGAAAACTGTCGAGTAAGCAAAAAAGGGCTGCTCTTTAAACCCTTCACAGTTCATAGCCACATTTACATAACATTAAATAAGTCAACAAAGGCATCATTAGCTCCCATTAAAATATGAGCGAAGAAATTTAAATGAACAAGACAAGCTAATTGGTAAGTAATGTTGTGTATCAAAAATTATGACTATAAGATTCCAAAGTTAATGAGAAGCCCTACAATTGTGTTTACTAAATATTTAAAAATTAAATTAAAGGTGAACATGGAGAGCCAGGAAAGTTTTCTCACTGTCATTTGGCTGACTGAGAATTGTGAAGGTTACTGCTGCTCCTTCACAAAGTTTGAAAGTCTCCAGACGTGTCCACACATCATTTGATCCCAGTCCATTGGGCAGAGAGTGGTCTCTATATGCTAACAAGCAAATAGAGATGGAAATTGCCTAAGGAAACTGTGATGTGAGCTGTGGTTCCAGATAAACAGTGTCAGGTGAAAGTCAAGGAGTGGGTTGCTGGGGATCTGTCAAACTGGATTAAACTATTGGTCCATTTTGTCTCATGATCTATCGAATTTGTGCAGGCCAGGTATTTCAGAGGGAAGTGGGTAAAAGTAGTGTGCTGTAAAAGGGCAGACATGCTCTAACGTGATGATGTTCCTCAGCAGAGGGACTAAACCGAACCCCCAGTACCTGGTGAGACACAATACCCCATGTGCAGTGTGGATATGGGGATGTCTCAGCCACTTGTAGCCTGAACTTTGCTGCGTTACTCAAGCTGTGCAGCTCTGAGCTGAATTGATGAGCACAGTTGTGGAATGCTATCGGATATGTCAAAAAGAAAGAGACCAAGGGACATCCTCAGTGACACATAGTGCAAACTAGCATGCCCAGCTGGACCCCAGCTCTGCTGTCACCACGTCAAGCACTTGCAAAGAGAGGCCAAGTTCTTTTCTTAGCCTTATCCACTGAGTCCCCAAGATTCTTACATGCTTCCTGAGTTGAAAACCAGTGGTTCAAATATATTGACAACAATTGCCTTTCACAGACCTTTTAGTATGAGGATTTCTGTCTATTTACTGGCTATTTACTCTCCTGAACTCTTTCTTTACTCCCATCCCTGCTAAAACCGTTCTCGTTGCTGCATTTCAGCTGTGCTGTACTCTCTTCCAAAACACAGAAACCACTGAGTGGAGATATAACCCTGCAGTGCCATTAATGAGCTTAATTATAGTGCCACATTACACTGTCCCTCTTGCTAATTGGTCATTCATTTGCCATTGTGCATGAAATCACAGGTGTTATTGCCTTGGTGATGCTTATCTGAATTTGCCACATCACAGCAATTCCCTTCCACTTCATTTCTCAGACCAACGGGATTAGTGTCTGCTTAAAAAGGGAGCATGGGACTATCTCCTTTACTATCTCGTATGCCCAGATGTATTGGGATAGATTTCAGTAGCACCTTACAATCAGATCAGTATCTCACATTTTCAAGCGCACAGAATGGTTACAAACACAGCTATTGATCTACTCCTACAGGGAAGTTTCAGAGATGCTGGCTGAAAGATTCTAAAAACAATTATTAAAATTATTAAATTTAATTGCAGTAGTAATTGTATTGTTTTAAATCAGTGTGCTTGTATTTTTGTCAATGAGGGAAATCCTGAAAAAAGAACTTAATCATGCTATGCTGGAAAACAACTAATTATTCTACCATAATTCAAAGCAACCTTATAAAACATACAAGACAAAGCTGACATTCATTGGTCCTGGTGAGCGCTTGTTACAAACTAGCTTTAATAAAACACTACAAGTTGTGTGAACATATGATGAATGGAAACCCAAGAATTCATTCTATACAATTTTTGGTTCACTGGAAGCCAGAAAGGTCTTGCAGATATCTTTTGTTAGCTTATAGATTTGCAATAACAGGGTTTTCTCTGCCATCTTGAAATCTCTTTTGATTTATTGCCCTTTCCACTAGTTTACATTCATCCAATCAAGAAACGAAAACAAAACAAGGGGCATTGGTAAAAAAACACGAACCAAGCATTATGTATGCATCAAGGATGCGTAAAAGAAAAATTGTACACAAGCGGTATGTCATCCTGAATCAGGAAGGTACTTCAGTAAGAGATTAACTCAAAGCATGTGCTCATTTTCCACAGTGGGACTCAAGTACATGCTTGAAGTTAGCACTTTTTTTATGGGTTCTTCTGTGAAAATTTCCTGATATAGGAAATACTGATTTTTCCCCTTAGGATTATTGAAAAACATTTACATAAGTTCCCATTTGTTTCAAATATGGGGGAAGAAAAAGCAAACAAACTCAGCTAACTGCAATCTTCAACAGGTTCACCAGAAAATCTCACCCATTCCATGACCAGAAAAAGCTTTTCCTTCAAGGTCTGTTATGAGCAACCTAATGTAATTTTGAAGCTGGCTTTGCTTTGAGTGGGGGGTTGGACCAAAGGCCTCCAGATGTTCCTTCCAGCTCGACCATTCTATGATTTTGCTCTGTGTTGGATCACCTACACATGATGATGACTCAAGTCACAACTAAACTCATTTCATACAAGTATGGAAAGGAGTAAGATGATAAATATATTAACACATAAATAAATATCACTTTGTTTGGATGAGAACTGGATATGGAATGGCATAACAAAGAGGAGGGAAAGTAACTTTTACATTACCCAGCTGCTCTTACAATAATATACAGAAACTCTGTGAATCATTTCATGGTTTATTAAATGAAATTTTGTTTGCAACTAGTGAGTTAGGAAAATAAACGACCATGTTTGTTTTCCTTTTGCTTTTCCTTGGTTTGTCCAGATCTTCACAGCCTTGTGTGCCAGTATTGTCCTCTGGGGCTCATTAAAAAGCCCAGTGTTTGCTACTCTGATTGTCCAGGGAAATCAGCAACAGATTGCCATTAACCCCATGAGGCCAAGAGCTAGAAATTCTTGATGCATTCTCTGCTGTGAGCAATAAGATCCATTGTAGCCATTGGAGTCAAGGGGTTAATTTTCTCTCTCCTATAGTTACTGTCAAGCCTCCAGTAAAACAGTATGTGACCGCTACAGGGTACTGACCACTTAATACAGCAGTACCTGCCAAAATTGGCTGAAGACTGAGTGAGATCAAGGGGCAGAAAAATACTATTTTTTCTAAAGCACATTGTGTTACTAGTGTTTACTTACAATTCTCTCCTGGGTCAAAAGCTTATTCTTAGTAAAATGGTCTTAGAGACTCAGTTCCTTAGGAAGAAGCAATTTATAATCTAGTCTAAAGCTGATATCCTTTATTCACAAAGTTATGAACCGTTGCAGATGGCATTAATAGAGACCATCAAGGATTTTTTTTTTAACCTAAAAGTGTGGTTCCATTTCATTAATGGTGCTGTTAACACAACTTAAAAATAAATAATAAAAAGAAGAAGAAATTCTGATTTTCTACCCAAAACACACAGAAAAATTTTATCATCATGCAGCTGCCATAGCTCGGGCCACAGCTGATGGGACTCTGATGGGGTCCATTCAGCCCATGAAGTTATGTTTTTCTCTTAGCAAGTCATAGTTTCTGCATCCAACATTGAACTCTTAGGTCTTGTTGCAGTGAAAGTTATACACCAGTGAAGCAGTAGACAAGAAGCAGTAGACAAGCTCTGATATTACCGGCTTCTTTATTCTGAAGGGACAGAATATTGGGACTAGGAGATGGGCTCAACATTATCTCAGTGGTCAGTGAACAGCCTTGCCCAAGGATTCTCTGTCCCTCAGGAGCTGGCAGCACTGCCTGGCCGCCATCGTGCGATGGCCACCAGGATATGACCAAGGTGTACAGAGAGCAACTCTCCCAGGAGGCTTTACTTGGGAAGGTTCAAAATAGACGCTTGGAAGAGACACCATGGGCCATCAGGTCCATGCAGAAAATGCCTGGTGTGCAAAAAAATGCTCTTACGATCTAGCTTTGCTATTCGCAGCATGGTGTCATGCAAGACCAGACCATGTCCCTTGACAAAATCATTGTTAATGACACTGATAGCTCCAAGGATATAGCAGCTGTTTTAGATACCAAATTTCCCTGACTTTTTCAAAACCCCTTTTTGAGGATAGAGTCACTGATGTAAACTTCCAGCCATCCTTCGAAGACACTTATGTTAGCCTCAAGACAAAGCCTGGGCAAACAAAAGCTAGCTGATCACCTATGGATTTCCTGGTCTATACCTGAAGACTTCCCCTTGTAAATGCTCATGGTGAGAAACTCCAGACTTCTGACATATGGTAAAACTCAACATTTCAAGGAGAACACAAGGGGGAAATCTGTAGAACCTGGGCCTGGAGAAGCCATGGAGGTTTTAACAGGATCAGCCCTTAGCACTGGCCATGAGGCCTCTAATGGAAGTCAAAAGGGAAAGAACATCTGCCCAACAATGAAAGGACAAACCCGAGTCAGACCTAGGCTGTAGGCTGTCCCAGTCTATGCCAACTAAATGGTCATCTCTGTTTTGCCTTCCTTCCCTTCTTTGTCCTTTCCTCACATTTGGTCTTGGATGTTAATATATCAAAAATATGCCAATCCCTCAGGCTCTATAATAATCTCTGTCTGTTATGATCATCATAGTGCTTTGAGACCTGTACCTGGGAAGTGCTACAGAAATGCAAAGCATCCCTATGGATGACCTTATCACTGGGAAAGGAATCTTAAATTCGATCCATTTGTGTGGCTCACAGAGAGCCACTGTTGCATTATTCATGACAGTCTCCTCTTCTTCAGAAGGCTAATATTACTTCGTTCTCCTCTCCACCCCCATACAGCATTCATAATATGAATTTTATATTCTGAACTAAACCACGCAGTTCTTTGTAGTGGTCAGTAATAGGATTCCTACCCGTACTTAGCGGAGTCCACATCAGAGAGAGCACAATCAGCCACCCCAGGAGAAGAGTTCCCAAGATCTCCTCTTACAAGGCATTGTAAAAGTTATAAATAGATTACTCTCTCTCCCTTTGTACCTTCTGGCCCTTTTCCTACACCAAGGGAACATATTTGTCACTAGGACACACAATCCGTGCTTAGATGTTTGACATGTCTGCCCTCATCAGATGGGCCATACAGAATTTTTCAGCTAGACTGAAAATGTGAAATGTTTGGGATGCAGTTACAAGTTTTGAAAGCAGTTAAAAGAATGTTAAGAAGAATTAGCCATGGCAGCTTACTTGGTATTTTGTTATGGCTCCCATTTTCTAATACATCATATTCTTTTATTCCCCTAATTACTTTTTTTGTGTGAAAGACAATTCCCAGGGAACGAACACTTCATTTCTTTGAACCACTGCCAACAATATGCACCACAATTGCTGAAAGCAAAAGAGAGGATCTGGCATATCTATTAGAGCTTTGCAAAGACATACTTTTTTTTTTTTTTTTTCCTTTTTAACCTTGGTTTTCCCTTAATACCAGCACTGAATAAATGAATTCCATTCCCTTTTTTCCCCTTTGCTCACAACTTCTGTTTTCAGGTTGTTGTTTTTCCTTTTTTTAAAGTCAAGTCTTGATGGGTAATTATTACATCTCATGCATCTTCTCTCTCAGTCTTGTATTTTTTTTAAAAAAGCAGCTAAGAAAACAAGTCTAAATTAACAATCCACTTTGTAGTGAGTGATTTTTTTAAGGTATTACTACAGCTTTCCTTCCACCTTACCTCTATCTGCAATGTCCTTCTATATATCCTTTTAGCACAAGCCATATTAGCTAACCTTGAGGCAAACGAAAACCTTATTCAAAGGCATTTCACATCTAAATCCTCAATGATTTCAAATGTTTATCTTCCATCAACAAGCACTAGTAATAGACAGCTTCTGGCAGGGATGCTGGCTTTCTTGTTTGGGGGTTTATGCCCAGCTTTAACTTTTAGGGACTAGTATGAGATGTTTTTCATGGAAAAAGGTTACCTGACCTTCAGAAATCAGAGTTTCCTTACTCTCCTGCAAAAATATTGGGGATTTTGCGTATTGAGGTGGATGGAACCGGGGTGTGATCCAACCTGACCAGGCCTGCCTGTTGGAGCGCAAATCCAGAAAAGGCAATCCTAACCCCTTCCTAGAGTCAAAGCATTTCCAGAAGTTGTTTTTACTAAAAGTAACGGAAGTGAACTACTTGTTGATCACATATGACTTACTAATCATTTAGCAAACACTCATTTTTTCCAGGCAGAATACAGGCTGATGTCTTTCAAGAATTTTGTGTTTAGAACTCCCACCGGGAGATCTTTAGGAGAGGATTCAAGTGAATAACATTCAAACAAAGACCGTGCAAATAACGGAGGAAAATATTCCAATTGAAATCCTACCCAAGAACTTGGGACTGCTATGTGGGAACTTTTATTACAATTTTAAACCAGCAGCTACTAGGGAAAATGGAAGCTACTGTTTATTCAGAGCAAGGGAAATCTTTGTGCCACAGCCGTGTACTAAAAAACTTCCTGAGCTGTTGGTTGATCTTAGAAGACTCTGAAGTTATTTACTTGCTCATGTCTGATTTAATAGCAAAAACTGAAGTCTTAGCCTTGCAGTGTTTGGATGGAGGTGTTTACAGCTGACGCGTATGCCTTGTTGACCTGTATTATAAGTCAATTATTAACAGATCAATTCAAAGTGACTGGGGAGAGAAGAGAGGAGGCTGACATTTTTTTTTGTAGCTCGCTATAGGTTCAAAACAATACTAAATAAAGAAGTCACTGTAATGTACCTTTTTGGCTATTTTAGATATGTAATTTACGTGCTTTCAATAACCAGTCTGGAGATGCATCTTCTTCTATGCTGACTTCCTAAGCAACTTAGCTATGAGACTTTGGCCTCTGATTTCCTGAAGTTGATTGGTATGAATATATAACCAAGGATCATGTTTTCCATGCATGTAAATCACCTTGGAAAGATTTCTTTACAACTACATTTTACTGTGCTTAGAAAAGAAAGTTTCAAGACTTCTGTATTTCTTTCTTCTCCTCTGTCTCATAGGCTTAATGAGAGCCAAATATTGAAAGCCTGGCACTCAATTTGCAATGCAAATTATCTCATGAGCTAATGACTTGATTTGTGCACACAAATACTGTTTGTACATTTACAGTCTATTGTTTGGCCATGCAAATGATGTGCACACAGATTCAGTAGCTGGATGAAGACTTCCTGGAAAATGAAGTCCTTAAATTCAATTGCTGTTGGCACAAACAGCAAAACAAAACAACACAAACAACAATCTCTATGATTCTGATGCGTGTAAAGTGATACAAGTCACTGTTCCCTGCTGTTTTTTAGCAGAGACTCAATAGAATGCACAGAAATCATTTTCTTGATGTTCGGATGTTCTTGTAACTCCAAAGTTACCCTCAAAATAGCCCGTCTTTCTTTGCAGATTTATGCATTTGCTATTTTTGGATCTTGGGGATATTTTGAAAAGGACAGAATTGCTGGCTCCAATTCAGTCACTCCAACAAATGTTCTCTTCACCACCACAATATATGTGCTATGTATCTCTCTCCTACAGCAAACATAAGTACAGGGGAGGTGTGTCAAGTACTGGAGAAATCCCAGTCTCCACAGAAATCCTTGCAGTCCCATGCAGCGTGATACTGAGCAGCCTAGTGGCTTCAATAAATTATGCCAGCTGGATAGAATCACTCCCTGACCTTCTGCCAGCTGAGACATGGCAGATACAGGTTGGTCTCCCCACCACACACACAATTAATCTAAGGCTCTGGAGCAATTATCTTTCTGAAGGCTGGGGTTCCCTTCTGCATCTTCCCCTTCTCACTGTTCCCTGGTCCAGAACCCATCAACTTGTCTTTAGCCAGCGTCCATCTCCTCTTGAAGCAACCGAGCAAAGCAAAAAGTCCTAGAATCCTGTTTACAGTTAGGCCTTCAGTTTTAAGTAGTGGATGAAGAGGTTGTTCTGTAATGGGAATCCAATAGGGTGCTGTGAAGATTCGCGCCTTGGAAATATCATAGGCTGCCAAAGATAACCGAAAACCAACAAGGATAAGGTTTTCAGCAGAAGGAACAAAAAAAGTCACCTCAGACTCCTTGAGCTAGTATTTTATTTCTGGATTAATTGAGCCATATGTCTTTAATTCAAGTAGTGAAATATTTTACTCATCTCTTTATATGGATGAATTAAATTATTTTTGGCAAAAGATGTAAAATATGTTGGATAGCTCTGCAGCATTTTAACATATGTCACTGCAATAATTCAGGCATTATGAAAAATGTTGTTAATACTATGGTATTGTCCTACTTACTACCAATTTAGTAAATTGTTCCAGAAATAGATTTTTTCAGGAAAATTCTTTAAATATGATGCCAAAAATGTGAATCTTCTGTGGGATTCTGTCTTCAAAGAAATATATGCCCATCTGAAATTGCCTAAGGACATTTTAAGTCCATTGTTTGCCCATGTCAAATATTTCCCTTTTATTAACATTTTTTATTATTATTTTTATTTATTTATTTATTTACTTCTGTCCCTCTTCATAAGAGAGAGAGAGAGAGAGGAAAAAAAAAGATACAGGGCTCATTTCGAAATCCATGAAAGTTGGATACTCCCAAAATTCCAACAAGATTACAGAGAAATCTCATCTGGTAAATATTACGTTCTGTTTTTGTCTTTGCTTAAGCTTTTACACAACTTGACAGCTTGTGGTATTGTGCCACATTTCAAAGTTAAGGTTTACAAACATCTGGCTTGGGTTCAACATTCCACTCCATATGGACCACAATGTCTCCAGCGTACATTGTTTGTCTGTACAGAGTGAGGTAGAAAATAAGAGTTTTCGTAGAGAATTATGGAAACCTCAACAGGCAAGCCTGCGTTCATGATTCATTGACAACAGCCTTGATTTTAGTGCATCTTCATAAAAAATAGGTTTCGTGCTTTTATGTGGATATTAACACTGGGCAGGAAAAAAATTTCAACCATGTAATCAAAATTTTAGCAAAAGATGTATCCTGAATTGAGATGAAAGTCTAATGTGACAATTGCTGTGAGTAGGAGACAAGCAGTTCTCTCCAAGTGAAACATTTTGTCACAAATAATTTAGAAATGTTTAATTTAATTATTACTGTTTTTGTAGGCATTGAGTGACTTTTGAAATTAAAAAATAGAAAAAAGTTTTTTTTCATTTAGAAGATATTATAAAAGAGTATTTTGATAATTTTGAACATTACGTTAAATCTGCAGCTAGTGCTGAAAACTTCATTAAACTTGTCCTCTTTCCAGTAGAAAATAGAAGCTTCAATAAGCCCACACTAGCCCACATTCCTGGCACTTCAGTTGCAACGACTTCATTAGCATTTTTTGAAAATAGATGTAATATGAAAGTACATTAATAAAAATGTATTTATTTCCCATAGGCTTTGTGGGTCTTATGCTTTGGATTAATAGATGGATTTTTTTCCTATGGCATCACCAAAATAGCTTAAAATCAATACATATCCATGCCATTTATACAACTCTACACAGCTCTAGAATTTGAGTACCAGCTACTTTCCCTGAAACTATAGCGGTGAAGTCAAGAAGTGCTTGTGTTTCCTTTTTCCTCAGGGGTGACTGAGGCACACAAATAATAAGTGCTTTCCTTCGGGTCATACAGGAAATGTCTGACAGAGCAGAAAGCAGAAGCTCGGTTTCCAGATTTCTAAACCAGCACTGATGGTTTACAAAGGAGAGCTCTCAGGTTGCTCACTGATAAAAAGTCTAGCTTGATACTGAGCTTTTGCTCTAATTTGAAACAAAACTCACATCATTTCAAAATCGAAAATTTGAAAGGCATCCCAGTTTGAGGAGCTACTGCTGAACCAAGGACTCCTACGTACCTGGGCACCTGAACTCCAAGGCAGTTTCTCTATTGGGGTGCCGTAGTACTGTGGACCTCGGCAAGACCTCTCCAGCAACGCTCCAATGACAGAGATAGCTAAGCTAACAGGTAACCATGAGTTTGGTGAAACCAGTCTGTATCCACAAAAACTATATTCTGAGATGTTCCAGTAAACGTTTAACATTTTCAACTAGAGTTTTTTAGTACAGCTTTTCTTCTCTAAGGAAAGATGGCATATCAGCAGCTGCAAAGATCTCTAAAGCATTTCACAGTCCTGCCCTATAGACTCCTACAGTAATAGGCAGTAAAAGGTGTTTTGTGCAAGGCAAAATCATGGAGGAGATTTTTAAGATTTGGGTTTGGGTTTCTTTAGATTGTGAAGTGCCATAGTTAGTGATTGCTGGAAAAGATCACCAATAAACAGAGTTTCCAATTGAGAGAGTTTCTTCTCATGACTATTGTAAGTATAGTATAGAACCATTAAGAAATAGCTTAGGCTTTCAATGCTTCAGTTTGCCACCCTCTAGAATGGGGTAACATGACTTTGGGCTTCAGAAAATTATTCCTTGCAAAATAATTTTACAGGCCAAGATAAAATTTGACATTAAAAAAACAAAAATAAAAAATGCTTCTTTGCAAATTCAACAGCATGCCTATGTTGTCTGGGCACACAGATAGGGGTTGGGACAAGAGTTATATGTACTGTAGAAACAGTCATTCTTTATTCATTTTAAAAGGTCAACACAGCTTGCCAGCATATCACTGCTGCAGCTGTTGCAGAGCTTGTTATGGCATTAGGCTGACTCGGAATGATTTCCTTCCAAAGGATTCTGGCACAGAGCACAGCCAGACTCATACTCGAAGCAAGGAAACCATTACTGATAGTGCTGATGACAAGAAACCATCCAGGATGGCCAAGCCAGAGATCAGCGTGGATTGGAAGCTGAGGGTGGAGAGGGGGAGAAGGGTACACGAATCCCTTCTACAGTTGACCTGGCAAGGCTCTTTTTCCACCACAAAACTACCATACTATAGGCTAGAACACCTGCTACTAATTTGGGTGCGTGCAAGCACTGCCCATGTGAAATCTTTTGCGTTGTTCCTAACTAACAGTTTTGTTTTCTGATGGGACTGATCACAACAACATGCTGTTGTTACAGCTTACATGCTGTGCAGCCTTTGGCACAATGAAGTTGTTGAGCTTGGACTGCTGATAGACAAGGAACTATTCTTTCTTTCTTCCTCTTTTCTCCCCCCCCCACCCTTTTTTTTTTTTTTCCCATCTATGGGTGGAACCCCCATAATTGTCAGAGGGAATTTCATACACCCTGTGATGACAGATTGAGTCCTTGCAAGAATGTATCATTAAAAAAAAAGCAAACAAAAAAAAAGGACTTCTAGCATTTCAAATAAGACTAAAGAGAAACCTCCCTAGAAGGTCTTTCTGAAGCATTGTTTTAGTGACTCTCAAGAGTGAAGAAAGAATATCTTCTCTAAAGGAGATCCTTTCTGCAGCCAAAACAATCCATGTGCTGTCCCAGAGAGACCATCCTGAACGATCCATTGTTCAGGCTCTCCCCATAGGCAGCTCTCCTATCTGGAAAACCATCTGCAGCTCCCAACAGCACCTCTCTGGGTGATACTACTTCTCTCCTACTACCACGCCAGGCTGCAACACACAAATGGCAATTCTGGCCCTATATCCAAATCAACGTAGGATAGAAGGGCCTATTGCAATTATCCAACCTGTTGTCCAGCCTGACCTTCTGTATATCACATCCCCAAGCTGCAGTCTGCAATCTAGGCATCTAAACCAAGAAGCTGGTTGTTCAGCTAGAGTACATCTAAGAAAGCCTTTATGGTCGAGACTAACTTAACATAACCTTAATTGAGCTCCTTAGAAGTTGCCATCCAGTTCAAGATAATCATGAAGTCTCCTTGAGCAGTCAGTAGAGAAAAGCAAGTATGTCCACAAGGTTTTCAACATATCTCCAAAGAAACTGGCTGGAGTAAATTTGGAAGTACCTCTCTCACTGTTAGACAGCCAGTCTAGTATAAATATCTGACTTTTACATGGCTAAAATGAGAGCAAAGATCTTCCATATCCCATGGAAGTAGATTCCAGCAGTGAAATGTGCTCATATTCATATCTGACTTCATGCTGAAATCCTCTTCTCTGGGTTTGAAGCATACCTTGTGTGAAAGGGCAAGAATGCCTCCGGCATCAGAAAAAAGAATTTACATGACCTCTGTTTAAAACTCAAATAAGAGAAAAGCAACAATGGTTTAAGCCTAAGTTACCTGACCTTATAGTTTCCCTGGGATGTTCACATTTGCTACACAAACACTTCCCTTTTCGCTCTTTTCTATCCGGACACAAGAGCACATGAAAATATAAAAGCAAACTCCAAAAGCCTCCCCATAGCAATGAGTGACATAAACCAGGGATGTAAGCAGACATTAGGCAGACCTGCTAGCAGTAAGAGTAAAATGGAAACAAATCTTTCTACTACAATCTTAATTACGTATAAGAGGTAGATAAACAATACACAACACACCTATTTGCTTATAACATGACTAACCATTAGTAAGTTAGCCATGACAGATCACATCTTGACCTAGGGTATATTTAATGAAAATTTCCTTTAAGCCAAAAAAAACTCTGATTCACATAAACGCTCTTAAGCAACTATAGAAAAGTAAACGTGTACTCTCTCTCTCCATATGTATTTGTATACACACATGGACATCTGACCATAGGGCATTGATGTCAGAGGAGAGGGCCATTTTGCCAAAAGAATGTGCATAGCCATTCTTTTGATGCTCTATTTCCTTCAGATTTGAGAAGCACCAAATTTGCAACTCTTTCTTTGCAGGATTGCAACATGTATCAGCTACAGACCCGATTTGCAGAAGTGTGTTTTGCTTGGGTGTACTTTAACACTAGTGGAGTCTGGTGTGACACAGTATCGGAGAAGAGCTGCTTTTTAGATCCTTACATTTGATATTGCATGTTGCAGAAATTGAAAAAAAAAAAAAAAAAAAGTATAAATTGTTATGATTTTTCTTTACAATGAAGACATGCCACTGGGAACAAAGAAGCCTTCTCCTCTTTGCATAGTTCTCTGTTGTTTGCATTGCCTAGGCTTCAGATTCCCTCTCTCAATCTCAGAAGCCCTTTCCTGGGCTGCATGGAAGTATGAAACACTGCTGATGTGGGAGAGCAAGGTAGCTAACCACTGGCATGCAGTTCTCTATCCCATGTGTCAGAATGAGGCTTACAGATCCTGGAAGCAAAACAAAACAAAACAAATCCCTCACAGCTTTAGCCTAGCTTATTGAAAAAACTAATGCTTTATATGACCTGTACCATGACTGCCCGTGGCCACTTTTACATCCTCTTTAAAATCTCGGTGAGGGCCAGAGTTTTTAAATACTCTTAACACGGAAGCACTTCATGCAAATTTTGTAGTCCAACAATAGGCTAAATGGCAGGAGAAGCAGTTTTGTACAGGTCATCACAGAAAAAGTAACAGGAGCGGATAGTGTAAGGCACCTGTTCTGGACGGACAGGCTGGTTTCTGCCACCCAAGGCAACAACCCAGGGACCACTGGCATCTGTTGGTTTGGCCCCACTGAAAGTTGGCGGAGGGGGGTGACACTCAAAACTATCTTGTTAAAATCAAGGGCAATCCTCAGCCCCTTCAAGCACGGATGAGCCTGCTGGCAGAAAAGCAGAAGAGGCTGCACCCAGCCATGAGCATGTTGTCCCTACTATGGAAAGCTTCACTCTTTGCCCTTGAACGTTTGTAACCAACTGCTTCCTCCACTCTACTGGGGCGCTGTCATTTACCGAAAGACTTGTCTGTTTGTCATGAACGTCAGGTGCCTGAGGGATGGTCTGTTTGCACTAAATATTGGGAGGCTGCCCTTCATAAAAATGAACAAATACTTTCTAACCAACAGAGGAGAAGATTCACAGGAGGCTCCACCAAGTAATTTGTCTGTGAGGAGTGAGAGAGACTATCAAGGTAGATTTGTATGTTGAACAGGAGTTTGGAGAGAAAATGCAAAGCAATCTTCCTGCAATATGGTTGCAGATGGCTATTTATTCATGGACAGTGGGGGCACAGAGCAGGTATAGTATCTTGAGACTGCCTCAGGATTAAAGACCTGGCCCTGCTGCAATTTCTCCCATGCCACTAGCTCAACCTTAGAGAGCTTCTCAGATGTAGAAGAGGACCAATCTCCCTGGGGATCCTAGGGTTAAAGCAGAGAGCATTGCACCCTGATTGCTCCCCAAGGTCTGCTCTTAAAATGTTCTCTACCTAATGACTGTGCAACATCCCCATGGTGTCCATGACAGTGTTTTGGTTTGGCACAGTAGTGCAGCTCTCTGCAGAGTCACCTACTCATCCCCACCTACCACATGTCACTGTTGTTCACAGCACGTCTCTTCCACACATGAATGAGAGGATCTACACGAGGTGCATACCAAGTGTGCCCCGCTTGGTGTGGAACAAGTCCATACTGATATCTGGTCCTTCAGACTGCTCCAAACCACAGACTAAAACTACTCCAGAGTAAAGTCCCTGACGCTTATAGAATGGAGGTGGAGGGACCTCAGCATCAGCTGCTTTCACCTACTGACCTCACTAACTGTTCTGAATTACTAGTTACTGAAGAAAGACCCTACACTTGCCCCAGCAGTATTACTGGGAAAGAGTGGTCGTGTCTTCTCTTCCATGAACCCCACCTCTAGATGCTAGATGGTCCTCTAGATGCTAGATGGTTTATAAAAATCTTTTTTTAATCAATTTCCTAAAATGAATCTCAAAAAAAGTCCCAGTTCCGAGGTATGCCCTTGCACCGTCAAATCTCCAAATGGTCCAAATCAAAAGACATGCAGTTCCATCCCACTTGACCAGTTCAACTGTTTGCCTGGTGCTTAATAAATAAAAGATACATGGAATTAACACGTGGTAACATCCTGCCTCCATCATCCCCTTCCCGCTTGACCTCCCTAAGCAGGAAAGGGCTAAGGGACTTACTGCTCAGAGATGCTCATTTGGTTACCCAACACCTCACAAGGTGTGGAGGTATCATTTCTCTCCCTGCCCTCTTGTCTGACATGTGGGAGCTGAGCTGGCTGCACAATTTAAAAAAATAAAATAATAATAAAAAAAAAAAATCAGGCAAACCCCCAAAAGTGGAAGGCAAAGACAAGGCTTGTTCTGCAGGAGTGTAGAGTTGGCACCTCCCAGCACCTAAGTGCCAGCTGCCAGATAGTTTTGTTTTTATTAGGTTGACAGCTACACATGGGTGGGTGCCAACTTTTGTTCATTATATTTCATATTTTATAGCTTTGGTTTAGGTTTGGAAAGCTGTCGGCATTTGGAACGACAGCAGCCCTTGCCCCTGAGGGACAGTCAAGGTTTTTTCCCCCCCTTCCCTTTTTAACTTCTCTCTCTTCTATGACAGCTGCACTTTCTACTGGTGCTTGTTGGCTGCGCTTCTCTCTGCCCTCTAAGGGCTCTGCTCCTTTCTTGCAGCCCTGCATTTAAGTCACGTCATGAGCAATGTTTAGCCTCGCTGCGAGAACTCTATGGCAAACAAACTCAAATGAATAGGAAATGCAGCATTTTGATAACACCCCCCACACTGGGACATTGCAGACCCAGCGAGCTGTCCTTCAAACCGACCTGCTAGCTGACCCGTGCAGCAGATAGGGATCAGTCCAGAAAAGCTGGGCCTCTACAGTGGGCAGCTTCAGAGGAAATATATGAGTTTCAGCAACGTGGCCAACAGTGCCACTCACAGCAGCAGTGCAGACATCTCACAAAAGGGTTGGCTATCCGCCAGAGGCTGCCCACACTGATTGGATATAACTTATTTGTAAAGGAATAAAATGGCCTTACATTACACAGGTACTTCTTTTAGCCAGGGAATCCCTTACTGGTGATTGATTTCATTATCTGGCTGTGTAAAAGTGTCCTGCGGAGCTCAGGACTGTGCCTGTAATTTTCTAAGTGTCAGAGAAGAGTATAAAAGAAAACACTAGCTTGCAGATTTTACTTACATTTTTGGTTTTTAACTCTCAATTTCCTTTTTTGGCTAACAAGTGAATGGTAAAATAACTTTGATTTTATTGTTCATAACGCCCTTCCAAAGGATAATTCTGTTTGGGATCACTTAGCATTACATTTTTGATCTGTGGTTAGCATTATAATTTTTTATCTTTTGCTACAAGATTAGGTAAAAATCTTTGACTAGGAATACTATTTTTTTTTTTTTTTTTTGGTATTTTCAGAGAAGAGCACAAATGCTGACGTTTAAGCATGCATTAAAAGACTAGATGACCCTTAATGCCACGGTCTGTGAAACCTTCAGCATTCTTCAAATGTATTTCACCATCACCTGACTGAGGGGAAAAAAAAATCATTGTAAAAGTGGCAGGGAATAAGTAATAGCCAGTTGAGTCTGGATTCCCAGTTTCTTGCCAAGGAGGAAGACTCTCTTGGAACACACCCTGAAGAAGTGAGCAGCTGTCAGGCTGGATCCTCCAAGTCAGCACGTTCAGCAACGTTTCAAGAGAATTTTTGTGATTGTGAGCAAGGGGACTGCGAACATGGAGAGAGAAATCAACAGCATCCCCCACCTACAACCCTTATTTATTGGTCAGATATGCAGAATCACATTACCGTGGTTTGTGAACTAGAAATCTGACAAGAGCAATTTGACTCTTGTATTTACATTTCTAGCAGTTTCATCTTGTCATTTGTGGTTTTCTTCAAATTAGAAAACAATTAAATGAAGACTCTGGCAAAGAAGTGGAGCCAGATGTAACAGTTTCTCTTTACTCTTTGTTAATAGCAGCAACAGCAATGTAATTTAATTCTGTCAGCTCTTCAGCTGCTCAGCAGCTGAGGAGATATCTGAAGGAAGAAAAGGATCATTCTCCTAGGATGCTGGATCAGCATCCAATCCTCTATGTGCATAAAAAAGAGAAGAGGGAAGCCCTTGAACCATGGAAGCAGGTCTCTGCTGGGACTCGGCAAACACAGCCCCGACCACCTGGCCCTGACGGAGGGACCAGAGCTGCTCTGACGTTCTCTCTCTCTCAAGAGAAAGGCATGAGCTTGAATTGCATTATCCTAGAGGTGAGCAAATAGAGCTCTCCTCATTAAATAAAAAGACACATTCCTGAAATTTTGGAGGCCACAGGGGGAATACTTTTATACTACTGAAGCATGCATGCCCGAACAACACTAATGTCATTATGAAGTTGTCATATAATATGATCATTGGAAAACTGTTTTTTTGCATATCAAAGTTGTTTATTTTTACATATGTCTCATCCATCTGACTTCTCCTTGGACACACAAAATGGTCTTGGATCATTTTGTTGCAGGTGTAGGGCAAAGTTTCGCCTACAGCAGATACAGAGTCCTGGTTTTCCCTAAGAAAACTCCAAGATCGTGAGACAGCTTTCCTTGCGACAGAGCTCACAGTGTAAAACAGCCATCAAAAGGGAATTACTCTCCATTTTTCTACTTCATCTTGGACAAATTACAGCCAGAGAACCACAAAAGATTCTTGAGTGCTCGATCCTCAATTTCAATGAGATTCATGTGGGTTTCTTTGACCTCTTGTCTGTAAATCAGGAGCAATAGCACTATCCAAAAGAACAAATGCAACACATACATCAAATATTCCCAGGCAATTCAGTGCTGTGATGAAATACCTTTACCAATAGAGAAATACCCCAATTTATTATTCCTCCTGATAAACAGCAAAAAAATAACACCTCATTGAGGCATTTTAGAGAAGGGGAGACAGAGGCCTGAAAAAAAATTAAGAGTTCCGAATTCAGCTGTGAATTAGTCTGAAAGGAAACCCAGCTTAAAAAATATCATTACTCCCACATAGCACAGCCTCCTGCCACCCCCCTGCTCCCCATGAGGGCCCTGCCACAGAACCAGCTGATGCAGCATTTATTACTCTTGGAGGGTCAGCAGCACCCGGGGTAGGGATAGGAACAAGAGGCAGAGATTGGAGGACAGAAAAAAAGTCTTAGAACAATACAAAAAGTAAAATCATTACAGACTGCAAAAGTAAAAAATCACATTTAGCACTGTCAAGGTCCCCAGTCCTATGATGCTGCTTTCTGCAAAGGACATGTGGTCACCCTTGTCCCAGCCACAGAGTGGATGTGCCTGCCTCTAGGAATGTCTGTCGGTATTTTAAAAGTGTACTCTAAGAGAAAATCTGTATTAAAGTTTGGCACTTGTGTTCCAGAAGTTAAGATCAAAGGACTATCTAAATACTACCCTCAGGTATTTAGGCACTTTTCTCACTGACGTCACCAAAGAATTTGGCCCACAAAATATTATCCTTTCTTATACTAATTAATTCTTACATACTAATTAGAACACCATATTACAGTCTTGTACTAAATGCTCCAGATTCATCTGTTCTGTGTTTTCTGGGAATAGAGTTTGCTTGAAAGAGCCATACCCTAAATGGGTCTTATGAACAAAAGGACCCAAACCTTTCTGTGTTCATATTGCCCTTACATGATTGACTATAAACTTTTCTGTTACTAGTATTCCCTTTTCTCTCCATAAAAGTGCCAAACATCTTTTAGTCTCATTCACTGGTGCCAGCTACCTAGAAACATTTTTAATTAGTGTGGGTTTTTTTTTACGCTGGAGGAAAGAACATGGGTTGCACTGATCATTCTCTTAAAGAAGATTATAATCCTAGCAGCAAAACAAGTTGCTTGTCTAGATAAGGATCAATGAAAATGCTGTACATGGAGACTGGAGCCTCAAAGCTAGCAAACTCGGCCACACAATTTGTGATCATACGATATGTTAACAGCAACAAAAGCAATAAAGTCACAGCTTAAAGCCCCTGCTCCAGCCTCCTGTTGTTCCTGAGTTGGTCAGATCCATGTCGAAGTAGGATGGTTATATCCCTACAGCTCTGATTCAGTGACAGTCAGTCGTGTTTGATTTTTGCATTCTGGAATCCAGCTATGTATTTATCACTGGGATCTGCACCAAAAGGGAACAATCAGGACAAGCACACTCACTGGTGTTCTGGTTTCAGCAATACTGCTCTGCAGTTATTTGTCCAAACAGAAAGGAAATAATTTCTCAGAACCTAAACCAAGCATAAAACCAAACAAGATCCCTTTCCCTCATCCCCTTCCCCAAAAGCTGAAACAGGTTTTATAGGAAATTTATGATTGTTTCCAATCATTCTCCAAATTAAGCACACAAGAGCACAACAGTCGAACTGATTTTCTTTCTCCTCAATCTTTTATGCAAAACCACTCTGGTATCATCAGAGGTAGCTTTTATTCACTACCCCAAACAGATCCACAGTCAATATGCACTTGAAACGACCTTGTGATCCACATCAGGAAAGAGTCTGCTTAACTTTTCATGGAACTGCTTGAAATTAAGCATCAGAAATTGGAATACGATATCAACTACTGGTTTGGATTAGACTCTTCTCACCTATGCTCTATATTGGATTATACAGTTCCTTAGTGTTGAAGGTATATGTAACAAAATAAAATTCTAGGGACGGTTCTCATTTACTTTTTGTCAGTTGCAAGACAATACATGTGATGGACTTCAGGAAAGCTTTGCTTCTAAAGTAAAATAAATTATCTATACATTCCTCTGATGTCTTTGCACTCAAAACCCCAGTAGAGTTTAGCCATTAGTGGATAAGAAATTAGAAGAAAATTCTACATTTTAATGTGAAGCATGTGCTTGGAAGTACTTGGAAACTCAGCACTTACAATTCACAGCAATAATGCACTGAGGAATATTTCTCCTTGAAACCAAGACCCCAGTTAAGTGCTTTCAAGAACAACAGCATCTCCATGAAGATGACTGAGTCCTCATTATTTACAATCCTTCAAATAGTCAAGATTATTGGTATGGGGGCGAGCAGGAGGAGGTTGTTATTTGCCTGAGATTTTATTTTCCAGAAGGCACAGTGGTTTTTTTCTTTAAAGATCTATTTTAAAGGACACTTTATTTTTCTTTACATAGCATTCCATTTTTAATAATTGTCCTTGGAAGATAGCTACAAACTTTTCTTACTTTACAGCTATGTCAGTTTTCTGCTTCCATGCAATTTGAGTTATTGTAGGGCTGCTCACATGGGCCAGCTAGTATCTATTTTAAAAATATAAGGGTGAGACCAACAGCTGAGCTCTTGGAAAAAGTGTCACTAGCTACAAAGAACAACAAGCTTTTGCTTTGATTATCAGTAAATTTCCAAGAATCCTGGACAAAAAAAAAAGTCTTCTTTTGTTAGGGAAGTAACTGCTGTTATTTACTACTGCAGTAACCATTGACTTAGACCTGCAGTTTCTTGTGCCATAGATGAAAATAAGAAAGAAACCTGTTTCAGTTGTAGGGTTACTTAAGCAAGTGAAAACAAAAGTGCTCACTTACCTTTTGTCCTTTAGTGAGGAATACCGTGGCCAAGCTAAGAGTTTTTGGGTCCTAACCACAAAACCCATCCTAGTTAGGAGTAAAACCTCTTTTCCTTACCAAAAAGCAACAACATCTTTCTGTGTCTTAGTCCACATCAGGAAGGAGGAGATAAGAGGAAGATGGGATACAGCTGTCTTTGCAATCAGGAGGGCAGTGGACCTAGAAGAGGCTTCACTGGGAAGATTGTTCAGAAGGGCCATGGAGAAAAAGAAAACACAAGAGAGCTGAGGTATCTGACTGACTCAGGACAAGTTATGCTGAGGGGCATAGTTATGCTGAGGAGAGATGCAGGAAAAAGGCAGAGAGAGTCACTTGGAGTGAGAGCCACACCTGTAGCATTAAACTAACAGGCTGAGCAGAAATAAAATTCCCAACAGATATAGTAGCAATAAAGGGAAAAGGATCTCCCTTTTCCTTTTTCTGTTTCAGTTTAGCTCTGGTAAGCAATCACTCTGTCCAAAATTCCTGCAGTGCTTCCAAACCTTACTTTGGGTTACCAAAAACCTGACTAAAAATTTCATTTGAAGAATAGAAAAAAAATCTGTTCTCCAACTTAGGTGACATTGCAATCATTTAGGTTTCATTTTAAAAATAAAAAGGAAGTGAAGGGTTTTTTTACGCTGTGACTGTGCTTGAGAAAAATCTTAAAATGCACATTCTGTAGGCCTGGAAACTCTAAGGCAAAAACAAAGAATAGGAACTGTTTTTTAAAATAATAAACTTATGAGCTTTAATCCACTCTCATGGGATCTTAGACTGGGTTAATGATCCGTGCATGTAGATTTGTGATGCTATAGACTATAATACTTGCATATGATCTTGAGGCTTTAATAAACACGAAAACTGTAGCACCCTGGCCAGCTGAGAGGTCTTTACATTCCCCTTTTTAATCCTTCTATCGAGACATTTTCCTCAGCATCCAGAAGCAATAATAACTATATTATCCCCATTTCCCCATTACCAGCCTATCCCAGTGCTCCATTACTTCAGATGATGGAAAGCAGACTATCCAATGAAGCCATTTCTCTCTCCTGATGGAAGTAAGAAAGGTATAGCGAGCTGCTAGCTGACAAGACTGATATAGCAACCTCCGTCGTCAGACGCAGGGCTGCAAGAAAACAGCAGAGACAAATTGAAGAAGGACTGGGGAAGAGTCTGATCTCACAGCATCACCCAGAAGAGCTGAGAATTCAAAATAAATCTTTTGCAGAGATGTTTTGCTTAACTGATATGGTAGTTCTTCCCTGTTAATTGCATAGTTTTCTTCCAGCCTACATTATCCCTCACATCCCTTTATTCCAGAGCTCTTCCCTTCTCCAGCATCCCTCTATTACTCTTCCTAATCATCAGCCCTTTTTATAATGACATTTCTGAGGAATCCTTCTTTCTAAAACTGCAGATTTTTCCAGGTAGCCTGGACTGCTGCGAAAAACAACTGCCATGAGTGAAAACAATGCAGAGCCATTTGGTTTTGACAGCCTTAAAAATGTGAACCAATACAAAAGGTATCAGTAGGTCTTGGCAGCCCACCGGTTCCTGCTAGTAAATGGCCAGGATCTTATCAGCTGGAGGACAGACCTCATGCCATGTCTTTCCCTTTCTATCACTGTTGCATAATACAGCTTCATTTCATTTCTGAAAGAAGTTTGTTTACCAAGAGGGAAAGCAAAAAGAATATGTTTTGTCACCTCTATGCTAAACCTATTGTCTCCTTCCTAAAAGCAATCATTTTTAGATATTAAAATGGCATGATCTGGGTATTGCATAGCATTTCTTCTAATCTGCCTGCATTGCCAATTCAGTTCACAGATTGCATTCATTCCCCTTTGAAAAGCTTACATTGTTGAGTCAGAACTTTCCTAAGAAATAGCATTTGCTCACATCAGCCTCATGTTAGCTAAGCAAGGACGAAGTCAAGAACAGAGGAGTGACTGTGCTTTATAAAGAAGACAGGAGAGTCAGAGGCTGAAGCTGGTTATGACAACTTTTGGAACAATTCAGATTAAAAAGCAGAAATACACCAAAGGTTTTTTTTTTTTTTTTTCTCCTTCAGACATAAAATAATAACTGTAAGAAAGACATAGAGCACAAGTCAAACTTAAACACAGTGATGGATAATGCGTTCTTTACCATCAGAGATGAAACAGAGTGAGAACAAATAAGTCTCAACCTCTGCTCAGAACTTTGAGGATCGTTATTTCAACTCTGCTACTCAGAGCTATCTCTGCTAGGGACAAAACTCAGAGGTCCCAGTCCCAAATGCAGGAACTTTGGGGCATTTTTCTGTTTCTCATACAACCCAAACCTTGTTCAGGAGGGCAGTACAGTGCAATCTACAGGCAAGGAAATTGTCCTTTGAGATAGCCCCTAAGTTCGCCATTTTCTATGAGCACCCAGGCACAAAAAAAGCACTACCTGTGTGTATGTATGCATGTCGCTGTGCATATGTCTATCCATATAGCTCAGCTTCGTACATTATACAGAACTGGCAAGCAAGCTGATATCCTCTCCTATCACTGAGTTCTTTATAATACTTTTGAGGCACACAAGAGTAAAAAACTCAACGTGGTACATGACTTCTCTTTCCAATTCTCCTCTCCCCTGAAGCAGGTGAACCCTCCCACCTGGCATTATTTTTATTTGCAGTACAACAAGCAAAACCTCCCTTGCAAAACAGGCAGACACCTAAGCTCCTGTTCTGCATTAAAGCTTTGACTAGGAAGCACCAAGCAAGGGCAACTGCTCTGGGATGCTCTAAGGAAGCAATTCAGAGACATCATTCTCCATCAATGCAGGTTACTAACACCAATGTAAAACATGTCATGCAGCATGGCTCACCTACCTGACCCTAGAGGAGATCTTAATAAAGACACATTTTTAATTTTGCATATGGTGAGATCGTTCAGGGCTCACAAAACAGCAGAAATGTACCTATAACTGTCAGGTGCGTCTGCAGACAAATGATGCAGGTTTCTTTATGACATCAATTTATTTTTCACTTTGCAATTACGTAAAAATAGCAATAACTTGCGAAGAGGGATGATGTGACGGATCCTACTGCTGAATTATTCATTGCCCTTCAGCTGCTGACTTCACATCAGACAGCTCCCAATGTACCTTGCATAAATCACAGTGGGCCTTTTTTGCCACAACCACTCTAAGATCCTATGGGGTGCTTTTCCACATAAATACCATAGAGTAAAATCCCTTTTAAGGGGAAAGAGATGTGCATATATTGATTGGAAGGTGGATCACTCTTCTGCAGTCAATGATGTTTCATGAGGAAGAAGAGCAACATAGTGAACTAGAAAAAATTGTTGAATGCATAGGTTTTATACAGAAAATAAGTTTTTCCCTATGTATGGCTGATGTGTTCTATATGTAAATACATATATTTTAGCTCATTATTAGCTCATTTTCAGCTCAGTATTACCTCATTTTGGGGATCTGATAAGATGTATTAATTTACAGAGCTGTTTCTCATAAAGACAGCAATATTTTGAGAGTTTTTTTGAGAATAAATTGCATTGTCAGTGTTTTATTTTCCCACTGTATCATCTTCCTAACCCTTGAACTTGATCAGATGAACTTCACTTGCTTTGGGGTGGTGTGGTCAGGGTCTGGGTTTCCCTCATCACAGAGCACTCATAATAAAAATAAACTGCAAAGGAATATGCTAACCTTACTGAACATTCAAAAGAAATTCAGCATATGACATGCTCAACATTGCCTTCCAGCCTAGTGAGGGGTTAAAAAAGCATGATTCATTCCTACTTTCCAGGCCCTCAGGCTGTTTTGTTATTTCTTACTGTAAATTCACTAAAGATTTGGATTTTTACTATCCTGCCTGAACAGGATAATACTCTACTGCAGTGGGACCCCATCTCACTTGCTCCGTTAGTGCTGCTATCACCCACACTGTGGCAAATGATAAAAATGGCATTCTTACAATATTGCCATCTTCCAGTGGGCAATCTCCCTGCCAACAGCTGTTCAAGTATAACTTAGAAGGCTACAATTTTATTTTGTTGCAAAAGAGCAAACAGGTAAATCTGCTCGTTCTCCCCATCTTTGAGCAAGCTACTTCTGGGACCTTCACAGATCACAAGGCGTTCAGGAAAAGGACTGAATTAGTGTGACAGAACACGCTGCCATCCCTCAGCTGAGCCACAGTAATAGTCCATATGTGAGCTCTTAGCCCTTACAGCATTGCAAGGTGGTACGAGGTTCCCAAGCCTGCAATGAAAGACGCTGAAGCAGAGTTGGTACATGGGCAGTCACAGAGGCTCAGCTGACAAGCAATCCTATATTAAGTCACGTTCAATGTCTCCAAGGCTTAGGATCCTGTTTTGATTCATGTACTACCTTATGTAGTAGCCTGGAGAACTGCCTACAGCAAAGATCGTCTTTCAAACACATGGGTAATTTTGTTCTGTGCATTGCACAATAGCATTTGTGTCCATCTGCTCCAATAGTTCTCTTTTTTGACATAATATTTGCTTCTCTGAAGCTTTGTAATGAATTTATCCCTATTATTAGTATTTGTTTGCAATAAGAAGGCTTCATTCTATTGACACTGAAAAAACACAGGTTAAAAAAAGGGTTTCTGTGAGAAAGAATTTAGTGATGTTCTTGTTTCCTTTAATTTGAGTGTCTGTGCCAGTAGCATGGGGGGGTTAGAAAAACAGAAATTGAAAAACAACAGAAAAAGACGTGAATCCTCAACAGGAGGCTACTCACAAAATAGCTTACACATTCAGGACAGTCTACAACTAGCTTAGGTCTATTTTACCCAACATACTGCACATTTTGTGATTTCATAGTTCATATGCAGCCTGAGCAAGTCATAGCTCATAAATTTATAGAAGTTAATTATATGCAGCATCCCCGTGAAGTCAAAAATTTTAGCATTTTTTGTTTCTTTTGTTTAATAATATTAGAAACTGAGAGTCCAGGCAAGTAAAGGATTTAAGCAAGTTCATACAGAGGGAGCCTATGGCAAGCCTAGAACTAGATTCCAGGTCTCCCAAGTCCCAGCCCAATGCTTGGACTAAGTGGGAATACTCATGTGTGCAAGCATTTGCAGGATCAGGGCCTGCAACTGTAATCCAACTTGGATGTAATCCAGCTTGGATGAAATTAAATTTACTCATGAGATCTCAGTAAAAATATGCTGGTTTCATGAAAATATAACATTACTATTGATTTTTTTTAAGCTGTAAATTGGGCAAATACAGACGTAAATGTAAACCACAAAATACTTGAACAGATGCACAAAGGACATCCAGTCACCAGACTAAAATTATTGGAAACTTGCTTCCCCCTCCTTTCTGTCTTTTTCTGTATTTTGTTAACATTCAGAAAAGAAGAAAATCTGTATTTCTGATCTCTAAGTTAAAAATATCACAAGACTCATTAAGAGAAGTATTTTGGAAACCTCAAAACTCTACTCCATTTCCATGAGTACCTGAAATCTAATGCCTCTGATTAGGCAGCAAAGGGATGAACTGTTATGTGATGCTGACAACAATAATTGTGAACTGAAGAATAGCATGTTCCCTACGAGTCGCGGGCAAGGATTTCATGCAAAGGGCTGGAGAGCTGGAGCGGTAGAGGAGCTGAAGGTTTTATACAGATCCAGGGAGCCCATTGCGGAGTGCTGGGGGCTCCCACACATTGCTGAACTCTTCAAAACAGTGCAAGAGATGGAAATTCTGCTCCCATAAGGCAAATACCAAAGTCAACTGCCTCCAACCTGCCTGTCTACCACCAAACACCAATGGCTAATTTCCAAAGTGCCAGCTGGGGATTTTGGGCTACTTGAAGCATGAGGCACAGAAAGGTTTCCCCCGCTCTCATTTGCAGACAAAATGAAATAAGGACTCCAATCAAAATGTTCCTGCGTGGAATTTATCGTTACTGCACGAACAAAATGATAGTTTTGCAAGCAGAAAACTTTTCCATTTCTTCTAAAAAATAAAAAATTTCTCCAGAAAGGATAAGCATTATTTGTGCAATATTATGATTAGTGAATATATATTTTACCATTAAAAATAGTTGTAATGTAAAATTATTTATGCAGTCCTAATATGTATATTTATACCAATCAATATATTATACCCAGGTATGAAAATGCAAATTTGAAAATCTGACCTACCTACACAGACTTAGAAAATATGTTGGTTTTGACTCTCAAAAAAATGAACACTTATTGCTTTAAAATATTACAATATAGTGTATTTTAGCATTATAGATACTATCAGCTGGAATCAATGATACTGAAAAGAATGACATCTGCTAAAAACATAATGTTTATTTTAATGATTGAAAGATACTGATGAATAAATATATGGATGCTATTGATACTGTCCTCAGCACATACTGAAGGATCCTTCTTTAACTGAACACATTTTATTTCCATAATCAAAACTTTTATTTTTCAGCCTCCATCTCTGCAAGAATAGGCAGAAACAGTCTAACACCACTCAAAACAAAGCACCAAGATTGCCACAGACCACAGCCCTATGGTGAGTGTCTCTTAAGGACTGCTGAGGCATCTGGTCCTTTCTCCGGTGGCTGCATGCAGCACTATATACAGGGAACACAACTGATTATACAATTTACAAATCAGTGTGATTGCTTTAGCCTCTTAAAGCCACTAAATCTCTTACTCCCTTTCCTTTTCACGCTCTTTTTCTTTTGCTCCACACCTTATTTTTATTGGGGAGACTCTGTCCAGGCCCTGAGAGACAATGTGTCCTGCGGAAACCTTTGAATTATTTCAGGAGATGCTGTTTTCCTCCCAGCCTTGTGCTGGTGGTCGATACTAACAGCAAGAGGAAAACTGGTAATGAAAACAACGCCAAGCCCGGTTCTGCCAAAAGGCTCCGAATGCTGCGCTAGGATCTGATTTCAATTAGATCTGCTCCATGGAAAGCAATACTGCAGCAGGGACTCGATTTGCCGCTGCAGTCAGTGGCAGCAGGCTGGGGTCCTGCTCACACGGTGCCGGCTTTTCACCCCCTTGCCTCCCCTGAGCTGCTTCACGCAAGCTTGGGATCTTGCAAATAGCAGCAGATCGTTTGCTGGAGTCCACTCTGCATTAATACTGCCAACAACCCGTCTAGCCTCTAAACTCTTTTCATACAGTTAATATGGATTCCAGAAGACAAGCGTACTCATACACGTAGTTAGTGAAATAACTGAAGAAATCCAAAACTGCTCTGTATAAAGATAATTAATTTTGACGCCCAATCGTTGTCCACAGAAAAAGTTTCTGTTGTTTTTTTTTCTTTCCTGAACGGAGACTATGATTTCCTGGTTTCTTTTAAATTTTAATATTGCCCGTTTTAAAACTTTCAAACTATTTATTCTTTTGCTGCAAACTCAGAGTCCCCTATGAAAGGTAATGAAGTGAGAGGCAGAATTAAGAATGCCCAGATGTGTTGTAGCGTGGAAGAACAGTTTACAAGAAAAATGCTAAACTGCCAGCAGAGCAGCAATGGTTTAGCTGTCTGCAGAGTTTTTTGTTGTTTTTTATGTAGGAAACATAGCACCAAGCCTGGCTTCTGGACTTTGGGCTGGGGTGTTGGCCCCGAGAGGGTGTGAGGAGGGAAGGAGGCACCGATGTCCCATGAGCCAACCCCCCCTCTTCAACCAGCTTCCCGGTCCCTCTCTTCCTCCACCTCACTTCTTTGTCCAGTCAGTGAGGCCCAGGGCGGATGAATTGGTGTCCCTGCAGCAGTTTGCTACACTAAAGGTAAGTCCTGCTCTGAGTTCTCCTGTTGATTTCCTTAAAGGGACTTCTTGTGAAAGTACAACGCTCCATAGGTTATGCTTGAAAGACTGGGCACTCATTCATCGATGTGGACTTTTAGGTTGCAACAGAAATAGGGTATTGAAAAATACACACATTCCCATCTTTCCCTTAAATTAAATTTCCTACCTCATTCCTCATGTGGGTTCGGTCATTTTTAATTTCAGTTTGTTAAGAGGTAGGTGTTAATTTTGAGAAGATTTCACAAATCCTATGCCAACATTATCAATCTAGCATGTAAATAGGTCAGTTTGCAGAAAAGCAGGCTTAAAAAAAAAAAAAGAAAAAGTAGGAAAGAGCATAACACTGCTAACGTTCCCATTACTTCCCATCACACACTGGAATCTCTGTCCAAAGCTGCTCCCTATCTTGGGAGTGAGAAACCATTTTTGAGCAGCAAAGAGGAACGGACAGGAGAAACCTCCATGGTCCCAGGGGCAGCACAGGGGAGAGGTGGGACACTGGCACCCTCCTCCTTCAGGTGCCACCTCCATCCTGAAGCTTGGGAAGAGGCTGAGCACGTCCCCAAAGAGTCTTCCTGCTCCTCATCTTCAGTCCCTGTATTTACAGAACAACATTCATTCCTGTTGCTCCCCTGCTTGTTGGCTGTATTAAATATAAGGAAGCTTTTTTTCATGCAAAATGCCAGGGAAAACTTTTCCTGGGCTGCTCAAGCCTTCACACAAGGATTGCTTTGTGTCCCATGCACAGGGCTTGCCATGCGGGGAAGCTGGAGGACTACCTGAGACAAAAAAGATTTAAAGGAGAAAGTGCTTAACGTTTTGTTGCCGTCTTTGAAAGCCTTTAAGAGAAGGTGAATATTTGGAGCAGATAACCCAGCCATGCATAGGCTGGGCTCCGATTTCTTTCAACACATTACTCTAATTTTCTCCTTTGCTATTGATCTGCAGGGTACCACCTCTTCAAGCCCCAGACAAATTGATCCTCAGAGTAACATCTGTGCACACTATTAATCTTTTTCACACATTTGATGTTCCACATTACTGGACACAGGATACACACTATGACTCAAGTGTTAATCAACTAATACCTGAAAATTAGGCTTGTGTCTACTGTATAAACATTGACAGACTATCCATCACCTTCCTGAGGGAATACATGAATTTTGCCTTTGGAGCATGCACGGTAGCTCTCTGTGGCCTGGCATATTTACGGAGCTTTGCAGACATAGCACAGTGAGGCCAATGTGCTGCCAGGGACAGGCAGGCACCTGCACGGGACGGGGCACCTCACTTACCCCCTCAGACTAAGCTGCTTCTGATTATGGCTATGGGCTTTTCCCAGCATATTCTGGAGAACAAGTGGAGTGGAAATCCATCGGCCAGATGGGCTCTGGCCACTCCGTAGGTGCCCCAGGCTACCATCCAGCTCAGATCCCAGAAGTAAAATGGAAATGCTTAAACTGCTGTATGCGCCACACTTTACTGCACATTAGCTGAATGCTACACATTTGCCTCTGGTGCAAGGTCCGGAGCTGGCACCAGCATCATACCCTATATCAAACCTTCCTGAGGGGCAGCAAGACGCTGTGTGGAAATGCAAAATCTTGGACATGGCAATTTCTCTTTTTTTTTCCTCCCCTGTAACTATCGAGACAGATGGCTATTTCTTCCTAGGAGTTGGTAGAGCAATCTGATTGCAAGGTCTGATTGTGATCATTGCTGACTCTGACACCCTCCTGGCAGGCTCCTCTCTGCTGTTATGTCAACTTCCATTTAATGCAAAAGAAAGGGGGAGAAGACGACAGGCACAGCTGAAAAGCAGTGAGTTTGGGTCCCTGCTTGGGCCAGGCCAGGCCAGGCTGCCAGCCCAGACCAGAAGCAGAGCAGCGGCCCCCACCCTGGGCACATTAAAACTATGAGAAATATTCTGACTGGTTTAATAAAAGGTGGTCCAGTCTTAGCAACAGCATTGTTTCTGGGTAGAACAAAACTTCTAGAATTGCCTTCATTCCTTTTTTTTTTTTTTTTAAGTGGATTTCTTGGAAGAGAAAATTTATCCAGGGAGGGTCTCTTTTGACAACTTCCTGAAAGCATCTAAAAAATTTGGAAAATTAAATAGATGGGGTTATTTGGCAACTAAGAAGTGAAACATTGTATCTACAAAAATTAGACTGTTGGTTTTTTGATGGATGCCTGAAAGCTTTGGGAGAAAAAAATCCAATGAAAAACAACCTTTGCTAGTAACAGAAATAATTTCCTCCTCACCAGGAGAGATTAATTCACTTACATTCTCCTTTCAGGCTGGAATTCCTCTTGTTGCATTTTTTTTCTAGTAGCTATCTTTAGTATTTCTTTGCAAAGCCAGGCACGAGGCAGGAGGCCTCACAAGCCTTGTACAGGCTGGGGGCAGAGGCAAGAAGATCCCCACTTTGAGTTAGGACTAGGTGGAAGCCCGTGCTTGAGCAAGCTGGGCTTCATAACACACACTGAGGGAGGCAAGAGAGCTGCTCATGGGAACAGATCTCAAGATCTTTGATGGAGCAACACCCTTCTGGAGCTGCCCCTCATGCACCAGACTGGTAGGCCAGGTGATGCACAGCTGGGATCCCAGCGGAAGCACCTCTAGCCCTAAAAGTTAGGTGCGATGGGTCTGATTTTGGTGCACTTTTTGGCTTATCAACACTCACCCTGTGCCAGCAGTCCCCTTCCTGCCACCATTTCTTCCCTTCTGCATGGTAAGCACGCCCTCGCACCATGCCCAGCAAAGCCTCACTAGGTCTGGACTGACACCTCCAACCAAGATGGGAGTACCAACAATGACAAAATGCAAAACATTCTGTAGGTAGAGAATAGCAGTAATATTAAAAAGCCCCAAATTATTTCAACTGCAATGAAACACAAAGCACATTTCTTTGTATATACATTTATGTACGCACACGCTCATGCAGATTTGAATAGTCCATCTAAAACAGCTCCAGAAAGGAACCAAGGCTGTTAGAGAGTTAAGCTTGTGCAAGTCCACATGATTCACAGTCTGGATCAGCCCAATATGGGCATGAGGGATGAAAAGCATTCCTGCTGGGTAATTCTCACACAATTTCGCTATGAGAAAATACACACAGCTAATATTTCAGGGAAGCCTAATTTTCTCATAAATGAAGCCTCAGGAAATGTAGAAGATAGAGTCTAAAACAGCTCTGAAAGCCCCTAATCCTGTTATCTGCTGTCTGTCACAGAAGGTTTCTACACCTCTGTTTCAACACTCACCAGGCATCGATGGCAGAGCCACTAGGACCCACGTAGTGCTCACCAAGGGCCCTGAGGACCTGGGTGCTCATTTCCCTGAACTGAGGACGCCTGGACTTGGAGTGCTCTGCACCCGCATCCTCCGGACAATCTCCCAGGAGAGGCAACATGGGGAGCTGAAGCCTTCGACTTGCACTGATTCGCTCTCCCTGGGGAGGGCTGCTGCAAGCTGGAGCAAGTATGGAAGGATAACATTTCCATCTTCCTGTTTTCTTTAGAAGAAAACATTTGCCCAATAAAAAGGGTCTGCACGAGTATGCAAAGGCGCTATACTGAAACGCTGACAGAGGTCCCAGGGTGGTACAAATCCACACAGGCCTATGCCTATGGTGTGTTATTGTCAAAAAACGTATAGCCAGATAAATCCCCAGAAAAACTCATTGTTACTATCTAGACTTTCTCCCTCACATAGAATATTCACAGGAGAGACCTAAATCTCCCCTAGCAGTAGCTACAGATCCTACACGTACATTCAGAATGCTGGTCTTCATTCCAGAGACCACGTGTGTAAAAGTTAGAGCACATCTGATTCAAATGTTTCCTTTCACCCCCTGTGCCCACAGTGTGCTGGTCTGCATTGGGGTGAGGAGTTGGTTATAAATAAAAGAGAAAAAAACTTTAACATCTACTTAATTCCCTTTATGCATTCTGCATGTTTCCCAGAAAAGGGTTCCTGATATCAGCTGATATGAGAGATCAACCATGAAAAAAAGTAGGTTTCACTCAAAGTAATTCCATTAGGGCCTGAAATGACTGGGTGAAACACGAGTAAGGGAAATCATTGCAAAAGCACAACAGCTGGGCTCCATGACATCACTTGCAGGAATCAAAGGAAACAAACTTATAAGTTATGCATAAAAAAATTTTTTGTTGTTATTTGACTGCTTATAAAGTTACAACTTGCTTTACTTGTATAAGAAGGAAAAAAGCTTTGAAAAATCTGGTGCTATTCTGCTTTTTTAGGTAGATCATTTTGCATTTATTGAAGCTGACAAGGAAGTAAAATGACTGAAATCCTTTGTGTTTGCTCTGCACAAAGAAGAATTATTGCAGAAGCAATAGTACCACATGCTTCCAACAAAAATACAGTAGTGCAGAATCTAAAAAGTTAAGAAATAAATAGGAGGATGCAGTGGTTAACATCTGTATTATTGTTGCTCTCATTTGTTTGCATGTTTTGACCTTATTGGATAGCTTATCAGCAACTAGTTTTTCATGGACATTATGGTTATTGTCAAGGGATATTAAATAAATGACAAAAAACTGCTTTTAGAGTTCAAAGAGCACAAAAATAACGCAAGCCAGGATATTTACTGCAAAGATTTCTGCCTCATGTTTAGCTCACTCACTCATGACTTACTCTGAGACATGTATGAATGTTTAAGCTACCGCCCAGAAGACAAATCAGAAATCAAGGAAGTGTTAAAGACAGACAGACCTGCTTCCAGTTCATGCTTGGAAGCCTGGGTATGTTAGGAGCTGGTTTCAAGGTAAGTATTTAATTATTTAACAAAAAAATAATTTACTAAATAAGGCCATTCCTTACCCTGCACTGCTTACTGCTGCAGGGGTAAACAAAGAAACATTTTTGATGGATGCTTTTTTTCATGAAAACAGAAAGGAAGAGGCATGAAGTCAGAAAGCTGGGATGGGATTCATCCTGCTGGAGTAATCACCCGGGGTCCCTGCTCTCCACGCGAGGGGAAGGCATCTCCTGCAGGCAACGCGCTGCAGCCGGAGGTGCAGCTTGGAGGGCCGGCACCATCACCTCAGGTGGTGCAAGTTCTACACCATCTAGACAAGTTCTGCAGTCTGTCATTAGCTAACACTACATAGTTATTCTGACCTTCCACAACGCTGTAGAGCAAATCTGTCGTGCCCAAGGCGGCCCTGGCCTCTTGCTCTTGACGGCGGTTCTCCATCCCGCTCCGCTTCCCCGCATGCCCAGCCACGAGCCCGAGTTTCTGTCTCCTAGAGCTGGTTCCTAACTCACAGTGTGCCACTTCTATATCAGTTTACAAGGCTGTAGCCTCAAACAAGTTATCATAAAAAAGTGTCCACTGTAAAGATTTCCTCATAAAAAAAACAACTCTGTTCACAAATAAATTAAGAATGTGCTTAAGTCCCAGTGAAAGCAGTGGAACATAAGTATGTGTTGAAAGCCTTTCCTGAGCAGGGGCCTATTGCCTTACTGTTCTTGAAACCTATTTTTGTTGAGCTCATATTTCTTGTTGGCAAGAACTTAAAAAGCAAAAGAAGGAAAAAACTTTTGCTATAAAAGCTGAACTTAATATACCACTCTAGCATCTTTAATTGCCATATTTTCGTATACTGAGGTAAATACTTATTAATGGGGCCTTTTAAGGAAAAAGCTTGGATTTCATATCAAAAATACATAGCATAATGAGGTTCCAGTGTTGTACACCACAACGTTTGGTAAGGTTAATTAACCTAGATGTCTGGAATGTGGGAGAATGTTTTGTTTCAAAATGTGGAGTGATTAGAATATACTAGAGGTTGTTGTCTTGCCAACTTCCTTTTAATCACCTCTTTTTTTCTCTTTGGAATGAAGGCCACGAAGCATCTGAAAAGCGCAAGCAACCTCTTCACTCAGAAAAGAACCAACCAGATTTTTTTTTTTTAAGTGGGTGAAGGAATCTACTGGTGCAATAAATGTATCCATGTATTCCAAGTATAACTTGGAGCCAGTCTAGTTATAAACTCCTAAAGATCAAGGTTCGTCATAAAATTGGGCCATACCTTTATTTTCGTAATACTAGCGGTTGCCACTAGAATTCCTGAACCCCTTCTTCACGCCATCTGGAATGCATACATGAGCAAGTTTATGATGAAAAATATACTGTGCATTAGGACTGTTTTTTTAGGGTAAAAGCAACTACAAAGGCAGTAATGTGCAGGGATTGTACATTTATTTTATTACAAGAACCAATGTGTTCTTTTCCTTTTGGTCTAACCAAGTTGAAGACAGATCATAGGAGAAAGCTTTGCAAACAAATACTACGGTGTAACTGTTCCCATTACTGCTGTGCTATCTGGAAAAGAAAAGGACATACCTAATGCCTCAATCTATTTAATTCTGTCACTGTTAAATTCATTATGCAGAACCTTAGTTTGGGTCAGCTCTTATAATCAAAGTCAGTCTCCGGCAGGTTTTATGCAGCACATCACCCAGGTATCTGAGCATTTGTAACTTCTATTACAGCTATACTGGGACAATAGGCAGCAAAATTCATCTTGGTAACTCCCCTAATGGGTTGCTGCAGTTGAGAAGTACCAGGAGTGGTCACCTTAACCATTCATGATTGCCACAAGCAACTCTTAATCAAAGCACATTTCTATATCATGTATTGTTCTAGTCTTTACATTTATATACAATATATATCAACAGAACTGCAAGAGTTACCTTCTTATCTTCTGCAAATTTTCAGTCTGAACAAACAACATCTTTTTAAGACTGAAAACAGCAAAATATAATCGCAGGTTTCAGATCAGGGCCCTGATTCAGGACAGTCCTTAAGCACATGTTTGTCTAAAAGACCAAGTGTAATTCTTAGCAAAGTCAATGTCCAAACATTGAGTATTGTTCTGTACCTTGAATAAATTGAAATCAATGGGAATTAAGCACATATTTTAAATCAGGTATGTGCTTAAGTGTTTTATTGAGCAGCGATGGAATTAAGCATGGGTTGAAGGCCTGACTTGGGGCTTTTAAGGGCCACTTTTCCCTCCTTCAGCTGAGGAGGGAGATCATCTAGTCACAAACAAGTCTTTCCAGCCGAGGCATCTGCTTTATAATTTCCTAGTCCAGCACACAAGTATCAGCTTTCTGGCTTAGTTAAATAGCATAGGGTCATTTTCAGTCCACAGGGCCAGATTCCATGAAGAAAGGCTCTTTGTAATAGTAAAAGAATGCTATGTACTTCAAAAATATAAGCACTTGAAAGATAAGAACACCAGATATTCAGTTGCCCATGCAACCTTCGTTTTCTCCTCAGAACAGCCTATTTTGTCTCTCTTTGGAGGTTCATTCAATGAGCTCAGTAACTCTGGGGTCTAGCAATAGGGAGGTATAAAGTGTGACTGTGTTTGCAAATGCATTACAGGGAACCTTGTTCCTGTGTTTTCTGCTCGTTATTGGATAGCACAGATTTCCTCTCGATTGTCTTACTCTCCTCCTTAGGTTCTCTGGTATGATCTTACCTTAAACATTTCATAAATGTGAATCATTTGACAAAATAAATTCTACAAATGCTTTAGAGTCCATCGAGCTCAGTGGCCCCCCAAAGCCCCCCCAGCGGGGCCAGCACGTTCACAGCTGTTAAGTCTCCTGCAGCTCTCCCATCTCCACTAGTCACTGGCTTCTATTGAGGCCAGCCCAGCCCGTGGCTGCTCCGAGCAGGAAACCTTTCCCAACAGCAGTCCTGTTTTCAACAGTAGGTGCCAAAGCCCAGCCAAGGCCATGCACAAAAAGCCCAGTTTACCAGATGAATTCCCACAAAAACACAAGTGACGCTATTCAGGATCTCATAAGCGGTAGGTCAGGGAATAAGGTGTTAGGGCTCCTAAAGTGGAGCGGGAGGGAGCTGCTTGTCCCCCGGCCAGGGGCTGCCTGCAGTACTGCAGGGCTAATTGCTGTGCATTCCCCAGCCATGATGTCAGCGGGCCCCGACGCTACCTCCTCCGCGCTTATGCACGGAGGGAACTTGCGGTATATGTCCGAGACACCCAAAAATACATGTGCTGACCCTTTAAAAAAAAAAAAAAAAAAAAAACTTTTACCATATACCTACCAGAGCCAAACTAAATGAAGCAGAGGTCTCTGTCCAGCATTGGAAGCCAGTTAAAATAGGAAATCAGTGTTTCTCTAAATACACAGAGTATATTACCTTAGTCATAAAATTGGGGACTTTCAAATCTAATTTGTTCAGCACTAGCGCTGTTGAAGGCTGGGAAGTGTTCCAGAGGAAATCACCTCCACGCAAACAGAGATTAGCAGCTCCCCATTGCAGACATATGGAAATGATTGCCTATAATCTCCGGTAATTGTGGCTGTATTACATTCAAATCCTGTTTTCAATTTTCTTAAACTTCTAGACTGATTGTGTTATTAAATCATGCTGGCTGATGTGTTTAATAAGGACCTATTAAATGTTTATAAAATTAGGGAAATAAATACGGGCTTTTAGTCAGATTGTGTGATGGATCTGGTAACCTATTGTTAAAAGTCCTGCTGGTAAAAATGTGTCTAAAAAAATAGACTTACAGGCTCCCTTTAAAATAAGAAACGCAACATTTGGTACAAAGTGTTTCCAAAACGATATTCACAGATGTTTGAAAATAAAAGAGGAGCCAAATTAAGAGTCTCTCTCATTTAACCACGCGCAGAAGCGCTTCCTTCAGCACGACGGTTTTCGCTTGCTCCTGCCGAGACCTGGCAGCACCCGGAAAGGCTCCTCCAGGTGCTCTTGGGGCCTCGCTGGCTCTTCCTGACAGGGAAATACGGACTATACAGGAAGAAGAGAAAGAAAACTGGGCAGAGCAAGTCAGTCTGGGACTGGCTCTGGTGTCCATCTTACTGTTCCTCTACTCCCTGCTCGGGCAAACCACCACTCGGAGAAGACGCCACCTCCATCCGCAGCCCTCTGGACTCCCAGCAGGCCTGATAGTCCATTTTGGGGTCAGCTTTAAGCAGTTTTGACAACTAACCGTACGCGTTTCCTTCATTCCCACCTCCCTCCTACGATAGCTCTGCCCCAGCTGCGAGCACCGACGCGTCGAACCTTGGCACGTGAGACATGCTAAAGTAATTTTGCCCTGTGTCTTGAGGGCAAACGTCAACCTGTTTTCTCCAGCAAATTAAGCTTTTATTTTATACTTTTGCAGGGGGGTGAAGAGTAGGGCAATTATAAATTAATTAATTGCTGAGTTTTTCAGCATAAAATGAACCGCATCATTATCTTTGCATAAACACACTGTCTTTTAAAAAATATAACTAGCCCATAACAGTGTAGTTACAGAATATTATCAAGTAATGAGGAACTTGTATGGTTCACATTAGAGAGTTTGAAAGGTTTGAAGAGAATTGGATATAAGGTTAATATTTGGCAGTGCCTTGTAAATAGCCTGATTGTTATTTTATATTGGCTGAAGTATAAAAATCTGTGTTGCGTGCCAGCAAAAGCTGAGTGGTGTGGCCAGGTAGTTACATGGCTCTGTTGTTAGCCTGTTTCATGTAGGAATGTTCTTGCTCTCAGTAGGTTATTTTTTGTGTGTCTGCTTATACTCAGCTAAAATAGAGCAAGGACCCAGCACGGCAATTATTTTTACTAAATTTTGTTGGGCTGCCCTCAGGGGACCTTCTCCCAGTTTAATTGTTGGAGGGATTGTTGCCTTCTGGGATTTTATTTCAAAATGTTCTTGTTAGAATTTGCTTTCTGAACAGACTAAGGGCTTTTATTTAATCCCTTTTTTAATGCACATAAAAATGCATAAAATGGTGTATCCTGAAATTAATAGAGGTGTTTCTTGATGCACAGATTTTTAAATTATTTGTCTAAAGATATGCTTAGCATTGATCATATTAAGGGAGCATAAATTTCCTGCCCTCCTCCCCCATGAAGGAAGTTTGGGAGGAAATTCAAGGAACCCAACTGAATTTTAAGTTAAGACAAACATGGGAGAGATCATTTGTCTCTAGTTGTACATGAAATAGCTTATAATAGTTGCAGCTGAGTACATGAAGTATACGTTAGAAGCCCTTTGATATAAATCCCAGCATCGACCTACAAAAATACTGTATTTATGCATCTGACAGGATTCACCCATAAATAATAATAGGAGAAAAACCCAAATTTATAAGCTGCTATTTTTGGATTTATTTTTAATAGGACTGCATGTTCGCCTCACTTCTGCAGCAGGCACTACATTAAGCAGAGCGAGAGCAATCTGGTTGAAATCAGCAGAAAGAAAATAAATACTGAAATGTCCCCTCTTCCTGCACAACCAGAGTCATGGGACAAGGTCCATGTGAGGACAAACATGATCCTGCCAGGTAATTCAAAGCAAGTGGGGAATCACATTGCCTATTTTGCTATTTTTAGATTAGTTTTAGATAAGTCTGGTTTTGGTCTTGCGGGAAGCTCTCCCCTCTCTTAACTCAATCTCAAAACATACGATTCTTCCCCCTTCACCTTAAATTTCATGCATATGAATTTATTTATGTAAATATATATTAATTATTCTATCTATATGAAACCTTTGCAGACTATGCTTTCAGCTCATGTAATTTGACATCCTCTGCTGAAATCAGCAGTGCAGGGCTGGAATCTCACTCATAGCCTTCCTAATACAGTCTGTTTGCTAATTTTTTTAAAAGGGAGAGTGGACGAGATCCGACCTTATTCTCACACTACCTTCTTCTCCACCGTCCTCTGCAGTTAACCGAGCATCTGTAATTAATCTGATAGTCATTCCCTCCATCTTCTCCCTCTTTCTTTTTTTGCATCTTTGGCGAGGTTTGGAAGGAAAGCAAGATAAATGGTAACAGGCAGGTAGCAGAGTTTCCCCTGTATGTCAAAGCACTTTTTTCTTTCCCCAAAAAAAATCAAAACAATGAGCGGACTGAAATTCTGAAAGGTAAATAAGACCCTTGAGCCTTTAGAAGTAAACTCATCAATTAGAGCATTTGAAAAGTCTGGATGTCCGGTGTCAGATCTAATGTTAACAGTTTAGCCAACATAATAGGCTCATTCATTAACAAATGTGAAGCAGAATTGGAACAATCAGCCCAAATCTTTAAAATCTTGCACCTCTGGAATCAAAGCACAAACATCTGCAGCAACACTTAGCAGTTTGCAGCCTGTTTCAGCCTTACTGATTCATACGCTTGCAATGAGTTTGGGAGGCCTCAGCCGAGCTCCCTACGGACGAAATTCTGCATCGCAGAACCACCACACGTAATGCAACATAATTTTTCCCAATTAGTTGTCTCTCTTCAGGAAAGGCCTGAGGCGGATGCAGCAGACAGATCCCCAGAGAGGGTGGTCCGTCTAGGTAGGCTCGAGATCACTGGCAGATCAGAGTGAGCCTGTATGTGTGTGTGCGTGCGTATAAAAAGCAGGAATGGGGAGAGCTCAATACAGCTAGTCTTCGATATTCCCAGCTCTTGTACAAGAAACCAACATGAGAAACTCGCATTATTATGCAGGACGAGCAAAACTCAAATAGCAGCAGTTTAAAAATCTCTTCTTTTTTTGACACCAAAAGCAGAAGAGAAGCAACCAGAAAAGATTAAGCTAAAAGGAGAAAAAAAAAAAAAAAAAAAAAAAA